>VWZV01004317.1:1116414-1451462 GCA_013397155.1 Irena cyanogastra | reverse complement strand
TGGATCGACCCCCGGGACAGGTACGAGTGAGATCCGGGGGGAAAGAAGGCCTGAGCCCCGTTCACCCGGGGCCGGGCCCATCGGCGACATTTTCCTTCCCCCGTCTGCGGACGCCGGGAGGGTGTGGGCGGCGGGGCCGGTGGTGCCGCTGCCGGCACGGCAGTCGGAGGCTCCGGGTCGGCGGCCCAGGGTGGGGGCTCTGTCACACTTGGCCCTCCGCGGCCCATCGTGGGGCCAGAGCCGCTACCTTTGCTGTTGATGGGCAGTGTTACATATTAAATCTGATCTAGAAAAAAAAATTGAGGCTTTCTGCCCCCACCTCCCCGTGGTGGGTGCTCGGATTAAGTGTTGTCTCAGTGCGAGGGGAGATGGGGAGGCAGGAGCCCTGACACCGCCTGCGTTTATACTCCTCGCGTACCGGACCAGCCCCGCTGTAACCGAGCGGCTTGGCCATCCTGATTTATTAGCCGGGCTGAACTAATTGGCAGCAGCAGGCTGGAGGCATGCTGGAGTAATTTGGTAGATTACCTCCTCATAAAAGATAACGCTGCGTGGAGGTAAGCAAACCGGGAAATTCCTGCACTTAATTTGACAAATACGCGGTCTGCTGCAAATTAGCAGCAAAAATCTGCAGCTGCGTGGTGTCCGGGGCAGCGTCTGCACGGCCCGGCGGTGCGTGGGGAGACCGAGTTAGGCCTTTTCTTCTCACTTAGGGTGAATAAATACGGGCAGGTCTTACGGCTTTTAGCAGAAATGTGTTATAAGCAGTATTTAAGCGTCGTAGCTGAAATCTGGCGGAAGCGTGGGCCCATTAAAAGACGACCTCGCTTCAAAGTGGTCGCCTAAAAATTTCCACGCGGAGTTAGTGAACACAAGTGTCAGTATTTTAGGTGTCTGTGAAATAAGAAACATATGTCTCTGTGTATGCTTTTCTATATTAAACAATGTTTTTATAGTAAGTGAAAGTTGGACAAGGACAGTTTGAACCTCAGCCAGAGCGAGCTACCTTGCCAGAAGTATGCCTGGAATGTTAAGCAGGCCACAGAAACATTAAGCACAGTCTGGGTTAAAGACTGTAGTAATTTGAGAGATTCCTGTCGTTTTGCACGACAATGCATAATTATTTAAATGGCCTAAATATTTACCTACCGGATAATGTTTTATCTCATTATGTGGACGTACTGATGCATGCACATATTTTTTTGCTGAGATGTTAAGTATTTGTTAATATGCTTTAGATAGCCGGTTGAATGCATACATCAAAATGCGTCAAAAAATTTCTGTGTCTTCAGGTTACTTTTAATACCGTGTTGTAGAGGTAATCGATGTCTGTTGCTTCTCTGCATCTCATCCTTTCCATTTAATTTCAGAGAGTATGTGGTTTTGTCTTCTGCAATATCTTCTATACAGACAATAACAGAAATGATATAGCCATTTACTACAGTGTTAAAATTGAGCTATTGTTCAACTTACATAGTATTGCTAGAATTATGGCTCCGTGTTTGGAAGAAATAATTGAAATGCCACACATTGCTTGAAATTTTGTCGAAATACTTCACTCCAAGGTTTAAACTTAGATCTGTTTTTCACATTGGCAAAGAACAGGCTGTAGAGCAGAGAGTGCGACATTTGCATTGGGGCAGATAGAAAAGAGATGATGTTTTCATGAACATGCTATCAATAGTTTGTAGAGAATTCAAGTAGCAGGAGCTCGTTCTGTGACTGCAGAGTTAATCTCTGGTTGAGAATAGACTACTGTTTGGTATTTTAGTGAGATGTCTAGGTTTTGCATGGCAGAAAGTGACCAGTCTTTTGGGGTTTCATTGCAGCTATTTAGATTCCCATGGGCAGCGGCGAAGTAGGAAAGGATCATGGTAGTTGTTTTCTGAGGAAGTTTGGGAAAGAAAGGATAAGAGCAACAGTGAAGTGGTATTGCAGCTGTATTTTTGCAAAAAGTGGTTTAAGTGAAGGGTAGAATAACCTACTTGTGTTATATGTACCTCAGCATTATGAGTTAGGTACAGAGTGACAGAGTTCAGCCCCCCATTTCTGTGTTTGGGTGGTTTTATTTCTATCCAGGAGGAACTGGACAAAGCTGTGAGACCTCAGGCTGTGCTGCACTTGACCAAAGGCTCTGAGAATCAGCACCTCCAAGTTTTCCTATGGCTAGTAGCCTCTAAGCACCCCCACAGGCTCGTCTTTCCATTTAGCTGGCACTCAGTAGTTTGTTTTTTGTTTTTCTTTTCAGGAATCCTCCTGAGATTTCTCAGCCTTTTGTATAGTTTGGTTAGTGAATTTGATTTTAAATAATTATTCAATTAGAAATCCCACCACAAAACAAAACAAATTTCCCTCCCCTCCCCCAATGTTTTTTTCCCCATGGAAGCCAAAAAGACAAAGAAATGCTAATTGGAGAAGTGGTCTATAAAGGATTTTGGAGTTCGGCAAAGAAAAGATGATGAGGGTAAGGGAGGCAAGTCAGAATAATAAAGATTGAGAAGGGAAAAAGGGCTCACAAGTGGGTACCTTAGGATTTTCTGTGGTCAGGAAAACAAAGTAAAAGAGTGATAAAATGAGCAGATTTGAGAAGGATGTTATCTTCTGTATCAAATCAGTGGTCAGGTTTGGGAAGATACTGTGTTGCTCTGCGTGGATTGTGTGTAATAAATAGATTGTGGATGATTGTTTAGCAGGTCCTGTAGATCTCAGAAGGGAGCCATTCAGTGCATGTTTTCATCTCGTGGTAGTAGTCGTCTTTTATCTTAATAGATTGTAAATTCTTCAAGGCAGGGAACTGCCTTTTTATCTTGTGTTTGCACAGTACTTGCTACATTGAGATTCTGCTCAATAACGGGATTGTAAATGAATTTATAAAAGACTGACCGTGTTTGTGGTTGACATTGATGATCCTTGTGGCACCAGAGATCTTATTACTGGTGCTGTTTGTTACAAGACTGTTTTTAAGTGATTAGAGTTTAGGCAAAATTCTTGGAGTTTGGTAAAAGCTTTCTGAGCTCACAAGTCTTGCTAGATTTGCTGTGTGTGGAAACTTCACCTAAAATACAGTGTTGGTTTTTTTTGAGTAACTAGGGAAGAGGGAGTCTTTCAGCTTCTTAATGTGACTTGTCCTGGTGGTTTAAAGATTTGAATCATGTTCTTTTGGAATGAGGATTTTAGACTTAAAAGGTGTAGGAGTATTTTTGCATGGAGAAATCACCCATTTGGACCAGTTGGGGAAGAATTATAAAATCAATATGGACTTGGTAAAGACCTGGGTTTTAGCAGCTGCGTGTAACTTCCTGCAACATGGGCTGCTGGTACTGGGGAGTTTTTCTGTCCTATATCCTCATTAGCATCCTAATTCTGAGGCCTGGTAGCTGAATAATGTGAGCACAGGAGGAAAATCCTGGCCTTGTAGAAGAGGTGGGTTGGAACAAGGAGTATGGGATCAAATGGGGTTGGCCCTGGAATTTGACAGAGAAGGGGGGAAGTTTGATAGATTTTGGAAGCAAAGCAATCAGGAGCTAGGGGTAGGGAGAAGGTGGATGGCATCTGAAGTCTGGGAAGAAAAAAGTAGGGGAACTGGACTGAAAACCAGTAGAGCAGGGAAAAACAGGTAAGGAGAAACTGGTCTGGTGAGGGTTCAGGGTGTGAGGCTGTCAGCTCTTTTCTGTACCGGGAACCCTGAGGGAAAAGAAGAAACACTGGGTTTGGATGAGGAATCTTCAGGGTGAGAAAATACCATGAGTGGCAGCATGCAAAATCCAGGTGAAGAAGGGAAGATGTCTGGAAGGTGAAATATAGGAACTATGTGTGAGATGTGAGTATGGGGGTCAAGAAATGTAAGATGTGCTGGACAAGGAGATTATTGGAAAGTCAGAATTGTAGAGACTGGAAATAAGCAGGAAAGGCTAAGGGGTTTAAAACAAGGAGTCAGCTTGCCACTGCAAAGTCACTAGAGGCAGGTATCTGTTGTTAGGAGTGCAGAGTAGAAACGTTTAAATGAGTACTGGGCAGGAAAGTCCAGAAGTGCTGACTACTTTTTTCTGAACTATTTTAGGACTCCTTATTCTCATAATTTATTTGATTTTAACAAGTGTCTGTATTACCCAATTAGTTGACTTCTCCTGTTGGGTGAGACAAGTCTGCTACTACTGTTGTTTCCTCAGTTATGGCAAATGGCCCAGCAAGGTGTTCAAGTACATGCTGGTGTGATACTGGATAATGTGTTTTCTCTTTCCCCAGACTGGCTTTATAAAGGAATAAGAAATTGTAAGTAAGAAGCCTAAATAAAAAACATACTCATGTCAGGTATTCAAATCCATAGATACTTCCAGACTTTGAGTCCCTTAGCTACTGCTTGTTTTGTATTAAAAGAGCATTTTTAGTGACAAATTATTTTCTCATAAATTTTCTTGCCTTAATTGATACATGTAGAGGAGCAACTCTTGAGGGCAGATGGGAGGGCTGTGAAGTGATGAGAATTGCTTCTGAAGTTTTTTGTCCAAATTGGAAGATGGGCCTTTAGTGAGGCAAAGGATCTTTTGACATGCCACCATGTGATAAGGTTAGAAAGTCAGTGGCCTCTTCGTCAAGGCAAGAGAATATTTCCCAGTGTATTGGAATCTGTCCGTACAGTTGGCAGTGTTCAGCAATCCAAAGACAATCATAAGAAACATTAAATTTTTTTCAAAAATAGCATTTTTCTGGGTCTGCCTTAAACCTCTACACTGAGAGTTGCAATTAGTGACATTCATTATTAGAATTCAAATACTTACATTCCAAAACATCAGACAGATGAAGGCAGTAGTACAGTTAGTACCACTGCCATTTTTGAATGTCATCCTCAGGTTTGTATATGTTTTCAGACTTTTTTTGTCTACTTCCTGTTTGTTGTATTTTGATGTTCAACTCTGTCAACTCAGTTTTGTTTTGAGCTAATGCCGTTTGTGGAATGGGAAGAAAACAAAGCGATTGTTGATCATTACTTTAGTCTTCTCTCAGAAAATATTTCAATGACTGGACAAATTTAAGTCATATGCTGTATTTGACTATGATGCAGGTTGTTCATATAAAACATAAATTGAAACCTGTAAGATATAGAAATGTGTTTCTGGAAGTGATTCTTTGAATATATTTGAAGGCGAGCAGAACTGTTGAAATACTAATTTGGTTGTGATTTTATAAATTGGCTTTCTAGGCTGTTGTTACCAAGCTTGCAAGCGATGAAGAAGCTTGTAAAGGAAAGAAAAGAGAATTGTTGAATGAATATAGATCTGGAAAATAGGCTCTCCCGTGAGAGGAAAAGAGTTGAATTTATTCAGCTGAAGAGATATTTAAGAAGTGATTTGAGTATTATTCATAAAAAGAGATGATACCAGAGACTTTGGAACTTTTCTTTGGTAGATTTGTGATAGCATCTGATAGAGGTTAAAACCAGAAACATGCTATGATTTTAATAGTAGTAGATATTAGATGTCAGAGTAGTTTTCCCACTCCTTTACTATCTAGATGAAATTACCTATTTTTTTGCCCAATTTAAGACAGTTATCATTGGAAATCTCATTGTTCATGACCATCAATTTTTACTGCCTCCATTGCATGATATGTCATTTGATGTGTATTTAAAATACATGTAGCTAAGTGTAACTCATAAGGATTGGCAGAGCAACCATCCTTTCATTAGAAAGTGAAGAGCTGCTCTATTTGGTTGTTTCTCTTTATGCACCCAGGAAGAAATCCTATTTATTGCCATTACTTCAGGCATCTAGGTCACTGCGGTTGCACCGTTTGATTACTCAAGTTGGCAATACAATGGACTTGACAGAATTTATATAAAAAGCATTGCATATAAATCAGTATTTGAGATCCAGATGTTTTGAATTTTCTTTGTAAATGTCAAGCCTGGATGCAGCCACAGCGTGGATGGGAAAGCTGTGCAGCTGTGTAGACTATTCTTCTGGCATGTGACTGGGAATACATGCTGCAGCAAGTGGTGTTGAGAAAGGGCTGCAGCACCCTGAGCCTCTCTGGGCAATTTGCACATATTTGTACTTTAGCTCTTGCTCAGACTAATTCAGTAATATTTTTAAGGGCATGCTATAGCTGACATATGTTTTGAAAGCTTCACACATATATATATATATATATATATATATGCCATGATAGATCTACTCTGCCTTTCATGAGGGAGATACATTCATTATTTTTTCATCCTGTCTGGTAGGCCTTCAGACAGATATTTAACTTCATATTGTGTGTGTGTGAATCCCATGAAAATGTTTATGATTAGGAATGAATGAAGACACAAGCATCCTAGAATTAATGTTACTTGGTATTAGGTATGCTCTTCAAGCTGAGTTTTCTGTTTGATTGGTGGATTCTGATTAGGTGGTAACATGTTACAATATTAATCAGCCGATTCATGGTAAATGCTTCTAAATTAGTGTTTTTTCCCCCTCTCCTCCCTTGATCTCACCTCTCTGATTTAAATGTTTTAAAAAAGTAACTTCATTTCAGATTTATATTGCTGGTGAGAAAGCAGTGTCTGTATGAAGTGAGCATTCATGTTTTCTTGAGATTTAGCATTGTTATGAATGAGTGCTACATCTCCGGTGACTGAGTATTATAAATGTTTTTAGTAGTTTTTCAGTGTCTTGAAAATTAGAGGTGGAAGGCACCCACTGATTCTTCCTAAGATGAAAGGTTTTACTTATAGTACAATAGTAGTGATTTATAGTTTATTTAATTGGCTTTTGCTAGTTAAAATACATATCCTTTGAAAATCTGGCTTAGGCAGCATAAAATTTCAAGACCTAATGCATGTGTGCTAAAGCATCGAAACATCTATTGAGCCACAGAAATCTCATTAACAAAAAAGCCACTGCTATTAAGCTTCTTGACATTTTGTTAAAAGTGAAGGGTTTTTTTTGTGCACGTAGTTTTTACCTCTTAATGGAAGTGCTTTCAGCAATTAGATATGTAATGTAGACACCTGCCTTATTGTGTTTGTGTGCATGCTGGAAAGGACTAAACAACATTAGCAGCTGTGCCTTGAGTGTGTTACAGCAATGTGATGGCACATGTTATGAGGTCTTTTTCTTGGAGGGTTCTGTGACATGGTGTTGACTCACATCTGCGTTGGGTCTTGCAAACTGAGAAACCCTGTTCTGTTGGAACTTGTCCATGCTTGAAACTGTCAGAGAAGGTAGTTTGCTATTTTTATATATATAAATTAGTGTGTATCTAAATTGGTATAGACATAGTCGTTGTAATTCAACTGCACCAGGCATTGTAAAAACAAAATTGGGTGTTTGCATTAGCGTATCTTCTAAAGGGTATGGGGAGGGAAGTCTCTGCTTTTCAGGATCTGCAGATGTGAGAATGCAGGATTTGAAATGTCAGAAGGCTAGAACTGGGGTTTAAGTTCTATTATCTGGAGAAAAAAAATCCTGTTTAGGCTTGGTTGCTAGTGATTAGTTTGAGAGATAACAACTTCATGTTTTTAGCAAATATAAATATAGTGACAACACTCTGTAAACATAAGAACAAATGACTTGTAGGCAATAAAAAAACCTAGAAACTTATCTATAGTAGAGCCGTGTTAACAAGCTTCACAGAGGTGCCTGTTAAATGTAATGTTGGTTTATAATTTTGTGTTGTTTCTTGGAAGGTAGAGCTTTGTAAAGTTGTATGTGAGGCCAAACAGAAGTATTTAGTTGATACATTGTTGAAAAAAGTAAAATTAATACTTTTCTGCCTGCAGTTAAAAATAGAATTTCCTGAATATCTTATCTGCTGCAGATGTGACAGTTCACGTTCACCAGCAAAGTCAGCCAATATTGCAGCTTTTAAGTAATCTTCAGCTTGTTTCTGGTTGAAAGAAGCACGCTAGAGAAAACACACTCTAGGTATTTTTCCTACCTCCTTGCCTGCTGTGGCAAGGCAGGGAGCACGCTCAGCAAGGTTTGGCAATACAGTGCTCTTGAGCTAATAATTCACTGCTGCCAAAACCAGTTATGTCCTCCCTGCCAAACCACATGGTCTCACCCTTCTCTTGCGCTGGTACCCTTGCTTATCTGACCTTGCAGTAACAAAAATGAGAAAAAACACCAACCCTATGGAGTATTTAATGTCTCTTTTTTTTGGGGAAGGGTAGTGTTCAGCTGGTTTAGTTTCATAAGCTGACTTAACCTTTGGTGCAGATGAGTGTTTGAGTGGTTTATGTCAATTAAGTTGGATTCAGTAAGGAATTGGATTAGGCAAAAGTGATGAGTCAGTTTAAAACCTTCTTTGAGTAAATCCTCTTTGTGAGTGGCAGCCTCGACTACTGATTTTTAAAATATTCCCATAGTAAAACAACACATCTCTAAACAAGCTTCAAGTTATGTTTTAAGAGGAGAGAATCAGTTTTCAGACATAAGGTGGCTGTTTAAAGGCCAACAGAAGGAAAATAAGTGTCAGAGTCAGGTTTTTAGAGTAGCAGCACTGAAGTGGCTATTAGGAGGTGATAGAGCTGCAAGTAGCAGAACTGATTTGAGGACCGAGCTTGTGGTGTCATCACCAGCTTGGCAACACTAAAAACTTGGTGATGTCCGTGGTGAGTGTTGCCATTTCTGACGGGGAACAAAGTTGGTGGTTGAGGGAATTGGACCAGATACCTGTTTGGGAGGTGTGTGTTAGTGAAGTGACTATAAAATCAGGTAGATGTGAGAGGGATGTGGACAGTGGAGCACCTCCAAGGAGATCTCAGTCGGGTGTAGAAGTGTAGGGTGTGACTGAGGAAGGGATGAAGCATGAAAAGGCACGTCAAGGTGACAACAAAAACCACAGAGCAGCTATTTGGGTGACTTAAAAGGTGGTTTTGTCACCAGTGTGTGGAGTGAGGACTCATCAAAAGATCATTACAGTGCATCTGGGGAATTTTTAAAGGGAGGTGGACGTGTACAGGTGGAAATTGCCAGGTCATAGAGGAGGAGGTTGTAATGTTTGGATTGGATTAACAAGATTTTTGTCTCTGCTTAGGTAGAGGAGCAGGGACTATGACGATGTGTTCATTTTCCTTGATAGCAATCTACCCTATTTAGTGAGAATAAGCTCCTCCGTTCTTAACTAGTCATTAGTAGCAAGGAATGAGAGTGTAGGCTTTGTTCTGCCATGCCACAGGGTCTTGATCGTTTATTATTCTGTCCCAAATAGGAAAATTAATTTGGACTCAATACAGTGAGAGTGTGCTAAAAGGTTGGCAAGACACGATCTATGACTTTTAATAACCAATTGAATCTTTTGAGTCAGCTACCCATCTGGTTAGGTTTGCTCTAGGTACATGTTGTGTGATCAAATAAGCTGTAATGTTTCTCAGTTTGTTTCTCTACTTTTCTGTGGGTGTTGCCTAGACTAGGGAAAGGCTTTTGCATCCAGTGATGAGCTTGGTAGTCTCTCCGTGGTTTGCAGGATGAAGGCAGTTCTGTGCTATACTGTTCACTCTTTGGCTGAAGGAGCTGGTTGCCATCAAGGTCTGAGTTAGTAAATATCAAAACCTAAAGCAACTACATTTTTTTATTTTTATTTTCAAAGACTTTTCTATTTCGGTATATTTAATTGGCAGTGGGACAAAAATAAAGTGCAGCGATATCAACACCCTTGAACCAGAAACAGAGAATCAAAGGCTATCTTTCATAGCATTCTGAAAGAGTTATTTTCAAGATGAAATATCCATGGGGAATCTTGTTGAAACTCTTTTGACTTATATTGTACTTTGACTGAAGCTCTTTCACACAAAGAATGATTAGGATCCTTTATGACAAATGCAAAGTTTGATATGGAATCTGAAAATGCATAATATTTTAAAAGTGATTTATTTAATGTTGGATTGCAGTTTAAACAGCTAAAAATAAGACTTTTGAAAAGCCTTAATGCACAACATTTTCTTAGAAAGAGTGACCTATCCATGTTTGGGAAGGCAGCTGAAGTACTGCATAATTATCTAATTCTATAGCATAAACAAATTGTGACCCACTTCTCGAAGGTGGATGCAGTCCAAAGTTACTTGACTTGAGCAGCAGTTCTGTGAGTGCTTAAAAGAGAATTACAGAATAAAAAGTGCACTACCCTTTTTTTTGGGCAGTGCAGGGACTGTTAGGAGATGGAGAAGGAAGTGCGCATGTTTGGAAATAACTGAACACTTACGTGTCTTTTGCTTCCCCCAGATTACTTCTTTTGGATAAGACTAAGAATTGCAGTATTAAAGATAGGATAAGGCACTTAAATAAAAATTATTGAATCCCAAACTTCAGAATAATTTAACCACAAAACCCAAGAAAAAATTGATTTAATGACCATCATGCTTGTTGGATCAAAGGTCAGTTTTAGTAGCGTCTAAATAGCCTTTAACACTATAATTGATGATTAACACCAATTAACCTGATGATCATCTGTTAGAGATATCATAACTGACTTCTGCTTCATATAGTTAAAAAAAATACTGGAGGAAATGGTTGTAGATGAAACTGCAATCGGTAATTTGTCAAAATTCGGTTAAAAATGTATATTCATATTGTATGTTTATATATGCTTATTTTCAACTGTGTACAGTGTACTGATTGGCAACATCTGAAAAAAAGTGTGCACTACTCTGTATTGGTTTGACTTGTCTTATTTTTGCTTTTCTGCCAGCTCATAGTGTATTCAAGGGAAAGCCTAGTGGTGCTCTTGTGGTTATGGGTGTACTGAGATTTGTGATAAACAAGCACCATGTGCTCAAGGCTCCGCATGGGTGTTTGAATACTACTTCTGTGCTTAATGTAGCTGCTCAGTTGGACAAATTATAGAATTATTTTTTTAGAAAAAATGTTCACTAGTACTAGCTTGTAGAAAGGTAACCACCTTTCTGCAAAATACAGCAAAAATGCTCTATTTTGAAATGATGGGCTTATTTCTTGCTTTTCTTTGAGATTTCCTCTCAAGTAATCAAAGGCAATCCTTGCCTCAATGGATGTACACCTGTGAGCTTCACTTTCTTCATTTGGTAATGCTTCTGAGGCTGAATTTTTCTGTTAAAAGTACTTTGAAAATCCATTGTAGCCTGGTTCTTTAGCCTTTCTGTAGCCATTCTGTAGCCTTTCACAAGAGGAATATCTCTTGTGGAAACTTCTTTTTGATTTCATACAGTTCTCAGCCTTTGGAAATGCAGCTTAAGGCATGCATGGTCCAGTATTTTAATGTCTTTGTTTATAGCCAGGACTACAGAAAGAAGCGACTCTCCAGTTATTTGCATTACTAAAAGGTGGCTACAGCGCATATAGGTGTTCAAGAAATAAGAGATTTCTTAAGCTTTTTGCCTTAATTAAGGGGGGCATGTAGAGAGATGGAGGGAGAGGTCCTAGAACTTGGCTTCATCCTTTCTTTTGTGTTGCTTGTATTTAATAATCTTTGTATATTGAGTCTCGTGTACTGGTTCAGCTAAACAGCTTCTTGATTTCTCATAACACTGTGTAATGCACTGAATTTCAGAAGTGTTTTCTTTGATCTTAGTGAATGGCTAGTTTCAGCTAAGTTCCTTGGAATTGATCTGCAGTGTGAAGTATGATTATGAAGTGTGTTACATAATGTCTTCTGTTCAGGAAGATGATGATGTTAAGGGAAGAAATTAAGTGCTGAACCCTGCATACTTGTCTTAGGCAGAATTAAAGTGGTAGGTTGGTATACTTTGGTGTGTTGTCTATGGGTTGCTTTGTGTTTTGTTTTGTTTTTTAATAGAGCATAGCTACAGTTTTTCCCCCAAGAAATTGTGAAATAAGCCCTTTAATTTTTGGTAAATAAAATCTTTCCCTTTAGCCTGTTTTTGGAGTAAACTGTCAAGTGGTTTCTGATCAGGCTGACTCTTGGATTCTGATGGATTGATGTTGCAATGAAGATACTGTATTTCCAGTCCCAGGAATTACTTTCTCACTGTTAAAAAAGCTACTTTGTAAATTCCTAGTTGTCATCTTTAATAGTTTTCTGTATGCACTTACATGAAGTTTTGGTGAAGTGTTACAAATGTCTTCAGTTGGACATGATAGAAGGCTTTTGAAGTGAAGAGCATTTTTAATCCATGAGCAAGTATCCAAACACAAATGTGTAGGAAGGAGCATGTGAATGGTCTGTACCGTGTCATTCAATCATCTGAAATTTCAGGCATCTTACCATCTACAATATTTGTTTATGGCTATAATCTCTGTGCTTCTCTTAGTGAACATAATTCTGATTTTACATCTGGAAGGTTGGAGTTAAGAAATGTTTGTTGGGAATGATCCATGGGAGGTTTGCTGAGCCATGATTAGTTTTGTGATGGTGTTTTTGTTAATTTCAGTTTTTGAAGAAAAGTCATAGTGGTGTTTCCTGTCGTCGGCTGTAAATGTTACTCAGAATCCATACTCTTTGTTCTGAATCTCTTCGTAGGGTTTCAAGGCCTTTTAGGAAATTGCCAGCTACCCTAATTTTTAATACATTTCCAGAAATGGCTTCTGGAAGTTTTGGTCATAGATTTTGATATCCCAACTTTCTGTCTTCTTGGAGTGCGTCATGTGCTTAGAAAAAAGTCTTAGGTTTTCTCAGAAGTAAATATAAAAAACCCTTGAACATTTCATAGAATTTAGATGTAAACCTGTTTTAATGCTAAGCTGGATTATAGGGTGTTTTTTAAATTACTTAATAAAAGACAAAACATCAGGTGATTCATATGAATGGAGATATATGTATTTTTTTTTTAACTAGTGTTCATAAAATTTGTCACAATATTCAGGAAATGGGCTAAATAAAGCTCCAGTGATTGTGGAAAGTAGTTCATTTGTACAAACCTCTCCCACTGAAATACCAATACTCATATGTAGAGTGAGCTCTCTTGTAATATTGTGTTAGGGAAATTATTTCTGAGAGTAATCTTGTATATCTGTCCATGCCTCTTCAGGGCTTCTGTTTGGTTACAGCGATGATGTAGCTGATCTTGTTCTCTGGACATCTGCCTGCTAGGAGTGAGACTGTCCTCTCTTCTGTCTCATAATCTGCCAAACAGCCCTAAGGCAGTAATGCACTTTCGTTACTCTTGATGGGACTCAGTTTGAATTCTCAAGTTAAAGACTCTCTTTTTCTGTTTTCTGACTTGTACAAAGATTTTTGGCCCATACCTGTTTCTTTTGGAAAAAGTATCTGAAAAGGAATATTGGTAATTTTTTTCTTCTAACATGGAATGGGTTCAGAATTTTAAAAAAGTTTTGTTGTTTTAAAATACAGCTGCTTCATTTTATCATTAAAACATCCTGTAATACATTTCTGGAATATCTCCTTTGGGGTAGTTATGTTTGGTATGTGAACATCTGGAGTTTTTGAAGTTTTTCACATATGACTGTTTGCCCACATGGTTATTAAGATATTTGTTTTATTCTTTCTGAAGTGACTTGATAAAGAAAATAATGTTCATTTTTACTTGAATCACAACTGTATGTTTATCTTCTTTACATTTGAAATCTATGGAGCATTTATAAAAGGATTTTCTGTTCTGTTTAAAATACAAATTACCCTATGTCCAAAACTCTGGTTCCATTTGGAACACTCTGAAAATATGGGTGGCGTCCTGAATGTGGAAATTTCTCCCTACCTTCCAGTTCATGAATATGGTTCTTTAAAATGCAAGTCTTTTGAGATCCTGTGTTCATTTTTGCTGTCTTTTGCCTTTTTATTTATGTGCTTAGAAGCTTACTTTCCAAAGTGGATGAAGATTTTAATACTAATATCCATATCCAGATATTTCTACGTTTTCTGTAGAGGAAAAAACCCATATGTTATACAGACTAATAGACTCTTAATGTAATATTAGTACATGATGTTAGAAGTGAATAAGTTCCCCTTTATTGTGATATCTTTCTCAAATTAGGAATACCTTTTTTTTCTCCCCATAAGCAAAGATGGTCAGTTGTCCAGATTTCTACAAGAATAATTTCAAAATAGTTGTTAAAGCACTTTGGTTAAAGAATTTTTGACTATTTTGAGGTATTACACTTGGTAGAATTTAAAATACATGAGCTTTGTTGTGCTTTTGGGGGTTTAAGTGTTTGGGGTTTTGTTTCTTTTAGAAGATGGAAATCTGTGCTATGAACAGAGTGCTAATACAGGAGATTTTCCTTGAGTCCACGTTTTACTCATTTTATATACTCTGTGTATGCTAGGCAGGCACACTTTTAAAATGGTAGGTTCTTTTTTTTATGACAAAAATAGCTTGCAGCTCATTGAAAAACAAGGCAGACCTGTGCCTCAAAATCCAAATGAAACTGCTGCTTGGATGAGGCTCTAAAGAGGGCATTTATATGTTGTGGAATGAATGGCATGCCTGCGCTAACTCCCGCAGGCCGGATATTTCCAAGGTATGCGCTTTTTCCCCTTTGGATCCAAAGGTTTCTCCCCTTGTCAAGGTCTGAAGGACCCCTGGCCTTTGTGGGGAGGATGAGGTGGGGAGTGAGGGCTGGCAGGGGAAAAGTAAAATGAGCAAGGTGACTTTATGTGTGTGATGTCTTTTTTTTATTTTCCACCCAGACTGCCCTTCTTGTGCTTTGTGAACTTGTGTTGTTTTTCTAATCATTGTTCTTTGAACAGTGTAGTTAGGAATTTCCTGTTCACGTTTTACTACAATGGTTTGTTTAAAATGATAGACCACAGTCTTTCCTGACCTAAAACTAGATTAGCCTTGAATGTCGAAAAGAAGTCGGACAAATAAAGAGGATAGGCTGTATTTGCTTATGTCATGGAGAGAGGCCTTTTAACCGTGGTCTCAGTTGTATCAAATACCACAAGTCATGTTTCTTAAATATTTATTAAGACAAATAAACATAGTTATTGTATGAACTGGCAGGTCTCCAAATTTCTGTCTCTTTGATTCTCATGGGTGGGTTGCTTTTAATCAGGAGAAGTATATTTAGTCAAGACTCTGATATCTACTGGGTTACTGAATCTAGCCATAGCTATGTTCTCCCTTCTCCTTTGCTTTGTTACATTTTTAAAATGCAACAAAATAAGCCTCAGGAAAGTTGAAGTTTTAAAATGCTAAGCAGCAAATTTTGGGGAATACATTGGGTGCCTGTGATAAGGAAAGTTCAGTATAGTCTTTTGTATGTACTGCCATATGTTTGCGTTCAGATTTTGCACGAAAAAATCTCCCAAACCCAGCAGTGTTAGATATACAATGAATTGCAATATCCTTATTATACAATCTATGTGTATTTAGAGCAGGTTCCTTGTATAACACTGCTAATCTGTGTAAATGGTGCACACCTATAATGATGGAACAGGACAGGTAGTAAGGCTATTGGTTTTTATCTGGAAAGAGATAAAATTTCAATGTGAAAAGCACTATATGACCTTGACTTTTGGCTTCTATTTTGCAAAAAAATACTGTATCATAGATGATACTATGGTGTGGCACAAACATTTTATTCAGTTTTGGAGGAGTGGCATGTTGAGCTGCCTGAGTTGGGTACTGAAGTCATCAGTGACAAGCGTCAAGCTCATGAATATACACTTTATACATTGCTCTTGGGTATTTTTAATGCAAGATTGTCATTGTGACCATGTGCGTGTGAAATTCTGGTAAACCTGCTAAATCACTTTTTCAAGATGGGAGATGTCAGATTTTTAAGAGATTTGTGGAGTCTCTAGCTGATATGACACACAGGCATGTCATTACAAGGGTGTTGCCAGTTAAAATACTCAGCTGTTATGGTATTTCCAACTTAGCATCTAACTTTGTTCCACCCAGCAAATAGTCACATAAATAGGACTAGCTGTGGATTTTTAAAGGAAATATTTAATGTATTTTTAAAGAAAATAACATTTGGAAGGAAAAATATTTGGGTAGCTTGTCTCGGGTAAGGCTGGGAGATGCCTTGCCAGGGTACAGAGTTTGATGTGCTGAAGAAGCTCTCAGTAGATGTTTTATGGAAAATGTTAACCATTTATAGAAATCAGGTATTTCCGTGAGCACCGGAACTGGTAAAGCTTGGTTTCCTGTGGGTTTGAGTCTTATGACTGATTGACTTTGGAGTATAGGAAGGTGAAAGTTCTGTTGGATACTTTTTGCCTTTCGTTTGGGCTATTTGCAATCACTTGCTCCTGAGCAGATTGTCTGATACCTGATTAGGTGTGAACATGTGTTTCTCACTTTCATTAGGCCTTTCATAAACTTTCATAAACTTTCGTAAACTTCCATAGGTATTTGAATTATGTAGGGGGCTTCCCTAAAATTTGAAAACTCATCAATAGAAAAAAAAACCCAAATAGACTTACGTCTATTAATTGTGTTATTAATAAAAATCACACATCCATATTTTTATAGGAGCTAGGACTGTAAGTCCTTGATTTCTTTCTTTTTAATGACCCTGTTGTTGGCTAGTTTTTAGTAGCCAGTTTTGTTTGAAAATGGAGCCAATTCCTAAAAATCAAGTGATACTTTTACCTGTTAAATGGTAGAAGTACATTTTGAGATTAGTGTGCCAGATTTTGTGTTACGGACTTGGACTTTCATCATTCTCTATGTGTGCAGTGGATGCACTATTCATGCACAAATGAAACAAAGCATTAGGTTTAAGTTTCCAGTTGTAGCTGTTAGGCTGAGTTGTGTGTGTTTTTAGGTTTGTTTTCCTATATGCGTGAACAAAAAGTGTTATCTTGAGTAGAGAGCCAGAGTCCTGCTGAAGGTTTATCATTGAGATTCCTGCTGTTAATGTATCTCCTGGAGCTGTTAGCAGTCGTTTTTTTGTTCATAAGTATCAGAGATGTATCGTGTGAAATACTGTCAAGGGCAGTGGGTGCCATTGGTTTTGCTGTCACCAAAAATTGTTCGCTTTAGTTTTGATCTTGGTGAAGAACAGGTTTTTCTACCTGGAAAAGCTCAGTAAGTTAAGGTGTGAGTAAACAGGGCCCTGAATCTTCCATATGAATGCTTTTTGTGTAGCAATACAGGTAGAGTAGTTTATTCCACTAGATGAAGTAAGTGAGGTGAATAAGGTGAGTAAGCAATTTCATTATGAGACGCTGTCAGTTGTGTCTAAATGCTATGTTGCAAATTTGGCTCATGCTTTGAGCTGGTTGCGAGCCAGTGGCTGCGGTTAATTCATCAGCAGACCTGAGCTAACAAGCCCTATGTAGACTAGGTTGTATTAGATGGAGCTCTGTGCCACACTGAAGTAACTGGAAGCTGTACTCATGGGAGCCATGGCAAAGCTGCTTTGAGTCTGCTGGAAACATCCTGTGTAGACAAATGTAGATGTGTTTGTGTGAGGTAAATAATTTATAATATGGATTTACAGTGCCTTTACTGTAATGTTACTTTCTTTACAGAAATCACTTAATAGTATTTTCTATAAGCTGTAGGCTCTAGTTACTTCTTCTGGGGTTGTATTTATAAATTATGCATAAAATCTGTATTATCATAGGATGTATCACCAGTGTTAAATGGATTGATAATGTTCTTACCTCTTGATTTGCAGTAGTACAGCATCTTTTATATAATAAAGTTGTCTGAAGCAAAGATCTTTGAAATAAAGCCATGACTTCATGAATATTTCTAATGTGGTCCAATCACTTTGAAGGCTGAGTTGAAACTTTCCACTCCTATGCACTGAAAGGAGCTGGAGGAGCACGTGCCGTGATGCAGCACATCAATGCTGGCGTGATGCTCACAGAGATGCTGCTAGAGCTCACCATCCTTCTGTGGAACAGGCTGGTTGCGGCTCTGGAGGGCTTGGGCTGGTCCCAGTACTGTGAGAAGGCATTTATGTGCTTACAGGAAAGAAAAATGCCAGAAAAGAAAATGGAGATGGTACTAAGAAAGTGTTTTTGTCGTTGTTTGGATAGCTGTAGATTGTGTACAGTCAAAATTTACACTTGCAGTTGGCAGCAATGTAAAAGGAACAGTGCGCTCTGTGCCATTAGTATGTGTGTGCATGGGAGAGCACATGCCTGATCTAAAAAGTGTGTTTCAGAATGCTTTTGTAGTTCTCTTGTTTTGGAAATTGAAGATCAAAGCAATGTAGGTTCAAAACAACAAAACAATGTGCTGGGCTTAATTGTACAAAATAGGTGAGGATGAACTGTTACTGAGGGCAAGGCAAGTTCATTTTCATGGTTACTTTTGAGAGAAGCAAGAAATTAATTTTATTTTTATGATTGATCTCTGAAGACAACGATTTCTTTTTTTCTTCTCAACGTTGATGTTTGGATGCTAAAAATTGCTGGAAGAACTTGTCCATTCTTACAATATATTTAATACCTATTAAATTAAACCATGTGTTAGAACAAGCTACTATTTAAAACGGCATTTGCATAATTAGTTTTCCTTTTTAATACCAGTTAGAGTCCATAAACTTTTTTTTTTGTTTACTTTTATGCTGTTTTTGGATTGCATAAGTTGTTACATTATGAAATTGTTTTGGCTCAGTTGTCAATAAATCGTGTGTTATCCTTTTAAGTATTCTGAATTTGTATTATGGCAACAGCAATGTCATCCTGTCCTCTGCTTCTGTCAGCAATCATTTCCTACAAAGAAGAACAGTGCTCCTTTTATGTGTTTGCTGGAATTTTGAGAAATGCAGATTATTGTCAGTGGAAATGTGCGTTTGTGCATGAGTGTCTGCCCTCAGCATCTCTTTAGTGCCACCCCCAAAAGGAGTGTGATCCACAGATGTCTTAGATAGTTGATACATTGCCTTGCATGGTGCTCTCTTTAGAGAGTTTGGGTTTTGGTTTTTGGGGAGTGAGTGGGATTAGTGTTCTTGCCCAAATCAGCATTCCACTTGAGGCTTGACTGGCATCTTAAATTGGTGTATTTGTTAATGCTTCTTTGTTAAGAAGAGTTAGAGAAAATTGTCTCCATAAAACTAAATCTTGCAGAAATTAGAAGCATTAAGTCATTGTGAGTAAGGCGCATTGCTCAATATATGGCCAGGGGGTAGGAGGGGGCCTAGACCAGTCATATCTGTAAAATTCAGGCTTTCACTAACATGCAGCGCAGCAACATGGTTTGTTTGTTAACTGGCTGTGCAGTGAGGTTCCTTTCCTCAGAAGGCTGTTGTGAAAACCAAATAAAGATGACCGGATAGGCTGAAAAGCCTTGCAGCTGAATGGTTGTTAGAAACACCTTATTAATTGCATGGAGGAGGAAGAGATTTAATGCAATATGATAATAATTTATTTAACTGGTGATATTTTCAGTGTATTCTAATCAGAATTTGAGGGCAAAATTGTCAGGGAAGTTAACTTGAGGACATAAAAAATTTAGGTCTTTCAACTACGATGAAGAGTAGGGAAGGTACGGACCTTTGCTCTTCTTACAGCTTCTGTCTTTAGTAGTTCCTTGTTGTGCTGTGGCAGTATGAAATCAGAAAACCAAATCCTGTGAATAAGAATCCTGTGGATTTCATGCTGGGAAGAGCAGAGAGTGGCTATGTGTGTAAGCATCTGGGTTCACTTAGGAGGAAGTAAGGCCTGTAGAAGGAAGCTGGATGAAGGGTGATGGCAGAAGAGAGGCTTTCCTGGCAGCAGCAGTCTAGGAAACGGTGAGAAAATCTCTTCAAATTATTTGTTCAGTTGTGGCATAAGTTACAGGATGGGGGAGGAAAGAAGGACTTCTCCTGTTTCTTTTTCCACAGCTGTCTTGGAGAGGCTTTCTTCTTGCTTAATAGATAATGGTGAAAGGTTTTTAGAAAATGACAGAACATGAAATGGTGTGGAGAAGGGAATGTGAGAGTCATGACCATGTTTTTCTGGGATTTCCCTGTCAGGCCTGTACGCTGCCTTCCCATGCACCATAGTTTCCCTTTCAGTTCACTCATTTCCGAATAGCATTTGAGAAGCTGGTGGTAAGTTTTGAAGTCCTGCTCTGTTAAACACACTTGAGTCACAAATTTTTCAGCACACATCTGGAATAGCAGTTGCTGTTCAGTTTGCTTCATGCCCTCCTTTTACTGGATCTCCTGAAGCATTGCTCATCAGCCCAGCTAAGCAAGCAGTCTTAGAAGACTTCTGTGGACTTTTTTTCCGCTTTGGGCTGCTCAGACATTGAGTCAGTGGATCTTGCAGTAACTGGAAATAGCTAGTATTGTCAGGAAAAGTTTGTTACCTATCTAAAATTTTACTGATGAGCTCCTAAGTCTAGGAGACAGTCCTACTGTCGTGGTTTGACAGGTAGTTAGAGAAGCCACTGAGAAGTTGGACAGGCCTCTGTGAAAAACACATGTTAAAGACGAAAAAGACCTGGGAACTACCATTCTTGCTTCAGAGACTGGGAGGGCCCCATTGATGGTTAGCTCTTGCATATAAATAGTTTTGAAGAAAATAGATGCATTGGAGTTAAATAAACTGAAACTTTATATGCTTCCTTTGCTAGTAACACAAAAGGCTGTGAAATGCAAGGAACAGTTACTCTCACAAGATTTTGCATAATTTCTGTGAGTAAATAATTTTCTATATTTTAAGTAAAGGAAACATATGTCCCTTCTGCTAGAACTTAGAATTCTAATATGTCATATATAAACCCCATTTCTCTTCTGAAAGCATCTGTCCAACCTGCTTGTTACTTAGTACCAGACGAATCTCATGGAAATGCAGATGCTTTTCTTTAGCTAATTCAGTTTTTCCTGCAGTTAATTTAATCTGCATTTCTGATGTCTTTGTGGCTTTTCTGTGGTTGCATGTGAGCAAGTGCTTTCTGTATTAAAGATAGACTTGATCTTACATGAGAAAAAGAAGAGAAGCTGGGAAGAGATTTTAATTGCAATTGCTATAGAAAAACAGTTTTTAGTGAGTATATAGTTGAGGATATGACTCAAAACATAGTAGTAGCTTGTTTCCTTCGCACATGTTTTTTAACGATTGCTTGGTCAGTCAATCATTTAATGTGTTTTAGTAGTTAATTTCCTTCATGAATATCTAGTTATTTCCTGTGCAGCTCTGGTGTTTAGGTTTATTTGGGTTTTTTTAAACAATGTTAATGGATAAATGGATTAATTTGTTGATTCCCAACCGTGTTACCTGTGTCAATATCCCACATTGTTAGGTCTTAACCTTTCTTGAGCACTGAAGGAAGTATTCATATTGGGGATTACTCCTCTGGGGGGCTACAGTACCACTGTCTAGCAGTGGATATTCAGAGGTGCTTTTGAGGTTTTAGTTTTTCATTTGCTGTATACTCGAGTTTCTCAGAAACTTATGAAATAGACTGTGTTTTTCTTCCAAACTTTAGAAGGCTCTTTAACATATGGATCCTGGTGCCTCAGTGTTCTCTACCTGAGATGTTTTTGTGATGCATCTGTGTAGTTTTTTCATGTTTATTAGAATTACATAGCCAAACATAGACCAAGCATTGTAAAGTGTCGGAATTCATGTCTGCATTGTCATTGTTGTGAAACGGTCCTTAATGTGGCTGTTCTGATTTTATCTGGATGTGTTTTTTGTTTCTTCTTTTCTTCCCCCCCTGCGCCCCAACCTGAGTGAGGCTTACTGCAAGTTAGGCTAGTAGTTTGTTAGAAATAGTAGAAAACAGTAGATCTCACTCACCTCATGCCTTTTCTACATTGCCTCTTTGCTCATCTGATAGGAAAATGAAGTCCATGGAGACCCCCCCCGCCACCCCCAATGCCCCAAATTGCTACTTTCCAGTTTCTCCATAACTTGTTTCGAAGTTCTGGTGAGTTGAAGCATACCTCCTCTTAGTTTACTGTCTGGTCAGATGAGTGTTGGAAGTAGCTGTGCTATGGAGTGATGGGATTGTGCAGGTTAGGGCAGCAGAGGGGATCACATTGGAAGGCAGCAGAGATCTCTCCAGTTCAGTGGTACCAATCTGTTAATCAAGCTTTCATATAAAACTGCAGGTGAGATTTATGGGTATAGTTAGAGTGGAGAGCACAGAAGAGAACAGAGCCATGTGCAGAGTCTCAGAGCTGAGGGATGCAGAGGCTACTTTATTTCCCCATCCAGCCAGAATAGGCTGTGGCCTGTTCACACTGCTGCTGGCCAGTTCCTTCTGCTTGAGCTCTGCTGTTAACCTTTCTTCTTGTGTATCCTACTTCTCTGTCTGTGCTTCCTTGGATCATTCATTGCTTTCTGATTGCCACTGCCTGTTCTTCCAGCACCTAGTTTCCATGTTCCACATTCTTTGTGTCTTGTTTCCTTTTTTCCTCCATGATGTTCAGGTGCTAACAGGGGTTGCAGTGGGACTGGAAGGAGAAGCTGACTTCCTAGTCTCTCCCTGGAAGGAGCAGGGTTGTACTGGAATTGTTTTTCTCGAGCTGCTCCTTGCAAAAAAGAGGAGCCGTCCTCTCAGATGTCCTGGAACACTGGAGTTGAGTGGTTTTGTGGCCAAGAGAGATCCTAAGAAGCTGGAATGTGTTCAGTGGAGATTAAATCTGCAAAGACCTGAGCTTCCTTACTTCATAGAGTTATGGTGAGCATGTGCAACAATATTTCCCTCTTCAATTCCCTTTTACCTTCACCAGACTTGAATGTGTTTCCTTGGGAATAGTAGTATACCTACAGAATTCGGGTCTCAGGGTTAGCAGCGCTGAGATTATCTGAAAGAGACTAAAACTGAAGCAGGGGGGTGGGGAGGGACGGGACAGCATTTTTCCTGTGCTTCATTGTTTCAACTGGCAGAGCTGTTTTAATTGACTCTTACAAGAGATGAGAAGGAGGCACACCCTCAGGAGGGAGAACTTCAGCCAAGGCAACTCTACTCTACCAGAATAAAAAGCAATAAAAAAATTGCCTAATGAGGGAATGCCTAACGAAGCATACCAGACTTCCTAACAAATGGGTGGCACTGCATTATAGTAATGTGCAGATGATACAACATCATATTGCAGCAGACTTTAGATTCCTACTATTTTTGATTATTGATACTCAGTGCTTCCAGATGAAGAATTCAGATGCTTATTCTGCAATGTACATTTTTTCAATATTTACAAACACTTCTCTTGTCACTAAGGAAGGTATGCTCTAGGTCACCCATGAGGTTGGGCTAGATGCAGGGATTACCAGCTGAAGTTTTGTGGCTTGTACTATGCAGGAGTTGAATTAGATGGTGACAGTAACTTTCTGACCTTGAAATATGGACCTGGACAGCTGGGACCACTCTCTGCTGCCGTGGTGGAAGTTAGGGGCTTCCTGTGGCTGAGTTCTTCAAAGGCTCAGGGCAGGGAGGGAAGGAGCTGAAGCTGTCTTCCTACAGCTCTTAAGCTTTCCTTCCTAGTAGTGGAGCTGCTTTTGGATATAGGGAGCTGAGCACTGTGCACTGAAAATATCTGCATTTACTAACTGCAAAGGAATGCATAAATATAGAAAAATATGCCAGTACAGCTTATTCCCAAAATATGTTACTATGTGGGGCAAGAGACCTTTGGGTGAGCAACATCCAAAAGGTGACTTTGGAAGAGATACCTCCCACTTCTAGAGAGACTTGTCATTTACAAATGATGATAATAATAAGCAAACCACAGAAGTCAGTTTCCTGAGTTGCTGTAAATGTGTGTTTTTAACACTCCTTTTCTAACACAAATGTAGGAAGCTGGCAAAGTAGCTATTTCGGTGCTCTAAAAGTTTAAAGTGAAATAATCTAAGGAAACGGAAGCCTCTATTTTTAACCTTCTCCATCATGGGAGATGGGGCGGAAGAAGAGGAGGCCATCTACTGTTGAAGTCTCTTCAATACCTTACAATAAATTTAATCATGCTGTTTTAATTAAGAGGTGTTCATTGATGTTCAGTTATGTTCAGATTAAGATCACTGTAGGTTTGATGGCACAGTCAGTCTTCTAGAATTGTGCTTTTTCTCCTGCTTACTGGTTTTTATTTTCCCATTTTCTGGTATATGTGAAATTTTATACTGTAAAATAACTCCCAACACTGCTTGTGCTGTTTTATGTTTTATTTTCTTATATAAAAAATAAAATTTTCTGAGAGTTCTAAGTGTTTTTTTACATTGGGCTTGAGCAGATTCTTCTACTTTTTTTTCATACATTATTATAATTCATTAGAAGTACATTATTTCACTAGATTTCTCTGGACTTCTTTACAAAGTATTTTTTATTCTTGTGTATATGTAAAAGCATGAGGTTATGAGTAATTCCTCATATTACTTATTGGGAACTACTTTATTAGTCTAACTGGAAGCTCAGATATAATACACTGTGCAACTACTGGCAGCCATAGAAGTAATAGTATCAAATTTCTTAAGTTCAACCTCTTCAAAATGTTCAAATGAACATAAATCTGTAAAACTAACTTTGGGATGTATTACTAAATTACTAATATTGATTGGGGTATATACTGCATTAATTTGCAAGGTCAGCATTAAGGAAGACTGTAGGAAGCAAGTGTATTTGGAGAATGATAATAATAGTAGGATAATTGTGTATTGGGAGAACAGGGGCTGGGCTAAGTTTTTCTAAAAGCTTGAAGATTACTGTCTGACAAGGGTGCTAACCTGAATTGTGGAAGCACTTCTAAGAGTTTAAGTGCATGTCTTAGAGAATCTTCTCCACAACATCTGTGTTAACATTATTTATATGTAAATAACATGAATATGTGTTTGTGACTGGTAGATTGGGACTGTTGAGAATCAAAAGTTTAGGAATTCTGCAAACTAACGTGTTATAAAGTGTAAATAACTTGACAGCTGTATCTGTAACTTTAAAGGCAAAGAGTGAACCCTGAAAAGGGAAATGCAGCAAGGCTGCAAATCATTGGAGAACCATTGCTTTTTACCTTAGGCAGTTATTTGGCTTAAATAAATTATTTTACTTTGCAGGGGTGTTGTTGCTCCATCAGTATAAAAGCAGCAAAGATTTTAGGGAGATGAAATTTCTTCTGTTAGCTCTCCTGATTATGTTTGGAAAATAAGACACATTTGAAGCACATTTTAAGTTCTCTTTAATGCGTTTAATTTTAGACCACTTCTAATATCTTACAGTTAATCACTAACTGTTTTTGTAATACCACTTAAAATATGGAGCTTTGAAGTAAATAGGTAGATTGAGGATGCTAACATATACAATAGTCACTAATGACTTGTCCATCACCATTTCTAGGCAGCTGAAACATGCATGCGTTTATGCTTGACTAAGGGTCTGTTACTCCTGGAAGAGTGGAAAAACCTTAAATAATGAGGTGACTGCTGTAGGTCAGTGCTTGCAAGAAATGGACTCTGAAATCCAAAAGCATCAAAGATCCTGTCAACATATTTCTACTTCAGTTGCTTAGTGCTAAGTCAGGCTTAGTAACTGTTCAGGCAAGTGACTGAAACGGTGGCCTTGGATGCAGTGTGCGTGTCATATTAGCTGCACTCTTTCACTTTCACATGAAGTATTGCTTTATTAATATAGTTCAGAAGCTTAAGAAGAGGAGTCTGAAAGCCTTCCTTGCAGATCTGCGGTGCGGTTTGGGCAGGGGGCTGCTGCAGTGCAGTATAATGTCCTCTCTGGTTGCAGGTTTCCCTCCATATGCCCATGGGCACTCCACTGAGAGGGGTTTGGAGCCAGAGCTGTGGCCTTTTACAAGGCAAAATTTCTGTGCTTTATAGGCGAAGTCAGTGCGTGACAGCTCAGTAGCATGTTAGAAGGCATAACATAGAAATGGTACAAAAGAGTCCATAAAATTTCCAGGAATGTGATAATTGAACATGTTTGAGAAATGCCATATGTGATACTTTTAGGAAAAATACAGGATGAGTATAACACTTTTTCAAGTGTGTTGGAAGACAAGGAGGAGAAAAGCTGTTTTGAAAGATTAAATGAGAAACTCTTGTCATGAATTTCTAATATTAGCTGGCATTGTACACTTCTCTGGATGTGAGGCCTTTGTTTACTGTTTCACCTCAATATTTGTTTTGAATAGGATGTATGTGAAGTCATGGTATGCATATTCTTTTGGCACTTATCTACACATCACTTTGTTCCAAGACTTGAAAAGAATGGTCTCTTGAATATGTATTTTTTTCCAACTTTTTTTTTTATACTCAGGCCAGTTGCATTTACTTTTTCCTCCCATTGTTTGTCAATTTTTGCTTAATTTCTCTAGAAATGTTTTTTGGTAACTTTTAACATATGTTTTCTTTCTTATTAATATAATTTAATAATACTTGTTGGTGAAAATAGTTTCATTAAAATAATTTCAGTAAAATTTAATTAAATGTACTCCAAGTATAGTAAGTATTTTGAAGATTGGAGCTTAAAATATTTTAAAACATCAGATTAACTGAATTTTCACTGAGAGTAGTGCTAGGCTTGTTTGTGCATATAGGCATGATGGATGTCTGTTTCTAGTGTCATTAAACTTCAATTTACCTGTGTGGGAACATTAGCTATAGCTTTTTCTAAAACATTGTTTCTTTCAGACTGCAGAAATAAAAAATCCCTTTAACTGATATTTGTTGGCATGTTTTCAGAATGTTGGACCTTCTTAGTGTATGAGAGAGATTTTCACAGAATTGGGGAATATGCTGAGTTGGAAAGGACCCGCAAGGATTATACAGTCCAGCTCTTGGCCTTGCACAGAACTATCTCCAAGAGTCACACCATGCGCCCAAGAGTACTTTCCAAATGCTTCTTGAACTGTGTTAGGCTTCATGCTGTGACCACTTCCCTGGGGAGCCTGTTCCAGTGCCCATCCACCCTCTGAGGGAAGAACCTCTTCCTAACATCCAACCTGAACCTCCCCTGGCGAAACGTCAGGACATTCCTTTGGATTCTGTCACTGGTTACCACAGGGGAAAGATCAGTGCCTGCCCATCCTCTTCCTCTCACAATGAAGCTGTAGACAGCAATGAGATCTCTTCTCCAGGCTGAACAGACTGAGTGCCCTCAGCTGCTTCTCATATGGCTTCTCCTCATATGACTTCTCCTTCACCCTCTTTGTTGGCTTCCTTTAGATGCTCAGTAGTATCTTCCTTACATTGCAGCATGCAAAACTGCCTCCAGCACTCAAGGTGAGGCTGCTCCAGTGCAGAGCAGAGCAGGACAATCCCCTCCCTTGCCCAGCTGGCTGTGCTGTGCCTGATGCCCCCCAGGACAGGGTTGGCCCTCCTGGCTGCCAGGGCACAGCTGACTTATATTCAAGTTGCCATCGACCAGGACCCCCAGGTCCCTTTCTGCAGCGCTGCTCTCCAGCCTCTCGTTCTCCAGTCTGTCTGTACATCCAGGGTTGCCCCATCCCAGGTGCAGAATCTGGCACTTTCCCTTGTTGAACTTCATACAGTTGGTGATGGCCCATCTCTCCTATTTTGTCGAGGTCTCTCTGCGGGGCCTCCCTGTCTTTGAGGGAGTCAACAGCTTCTCCCAGTTTTGTATTGTCTGCAAGCTTGCTTGAGTCCCTGCCAGTCCTTCATCCATTGGGATGAAATTGCATGTATACTTCAAGATTCTAACTTTAACATCTCTGCATCTTCAACTACTTGCCTTCTAGTCACCCAAAGACTACCAGTTAATGTAAGATTTTCTGTTTTGCTGAGACTTGTCTAAAGCAGTTTAAAGAGTTCACAAAAATGTTTCACTGTGCTTGCTTTATTGAAGAATGTCTAAGTTAAGCTTCAGTCTTTTGATACTTGAAGGGTGTTTAGACCATTAAATCAATACATTGTGTGGACAAATCACTTGTGTGCGTGTTTATATATATGTATACGTAAACACACATATATATTTAGTTATTTTCAATCTGGATAATTGGTAAAGAGGAATGATAAATTTAAGGGAGGGGAACACCTTCAGCAGTGAAGAGATAGTCATTATAAATGTACAAAAACTTGAATTACCATTGGATGTTAGAAAGTTGTAGAAAATCTCTGCTATAATGTTTGGGACAATCACATAAACTTCAAAATTTTGAAGAAAATTTAGTCTAGCAAGGTCAGACTTAAGGGTAACAAGATAGTTAATGCTGGTGTAATCTTTCTTGGGTATAGGACACCTGAAGTTAGCAAGAGAGCATAGTAGATGGGCTGACAGTTTTGAAGAACTTTACACTTTCACTTCTCTACTGCACTAGTAAGCAGTACTAGTGATAGCCAGCACATTTTAATAAAGTGGTAGTGAAAGAGGCAATGTAATAGTGAGGATGTTCTAAATTTTTTGATATAAACTTTGAGTGATCATGCAAGAGTCCTCAGAAAGTACTTGACTGCATGATAGTGTCTTGCAGCATGTAAGACCATTTTACTTCTTACAGAGATGTAAAGCTTCTTTCGGTGCCTCCTTTTGTTTTAAGACATGGAGCTTCATGGACTTGAATGTGGAGTTTTATGTCCCATTTTTCTGCTGGGAACCATTTTCCTGTCTGCTACATTTTCTTCCTGCTTTGAACTCCTCCTATGATTCTTGTTCATGTGCAAATTGCTTATTACTGAGAAATTGCTGGTAAGGTCTTGCCAGATGCACTTTTTCACCTTTGCTTGGGTGACTTCCATTAGGAAGGTGCAGGTGTTTCCTCCTCATCTGATAGTTGTGTACAGAAGCTGTGACCAACGATCAGAAGGGAATATTTTCTATGTATAGGCATACACTTATACATGCACATGTACACTCCTCTGTGTAAGGGTGAAGCCCTTACCGCCTCTCCCCCTGACTCTCCTACAATGGTTTAGTTAACTGATGGACTGGATTGTGGTTCTAGATAAGCTAGCTGGAAATTTATATTCTCAAACTAGAGGAGTCTTTGCAAGGCTAAGGTTACAAGTGTCAAGCAGTTTGTTAGACAGAACTGAACATAGAAATGGGTTTTAGTGTATGCTGATGACATAGAAATCTGGATGACTTGCTTGTTGCCAAGAGAAGGTTGCAGAGTTGTGATTTGCAGGATAGAAGAAATAAATGGATAACTACGTGCCTGGCCATTACTAACTGGTACCTTGATTGTCAATCAGATATAGTTCAAAAAGGCTGCTATGCACAGATGCTGCTATGCACAGATGTTGGATAAAAGTTACAAATGTTGATTCACAATCAAGTGAAACTAGAGCACTGTGCTGTGTCTGGACATATGTAGTGTAAGGCTTCTTGCACAATTGGAAGAATTCAGATTGCTTCTCCAATTTTGAAATGATTTTTTAAATTTTCTTTATTGTTTAGTTTAGGCTTTTGATTCTGATTCTTTTGGGTTTAGGGTTTTTTTTGGAGTCTCACACATTATGGAAGTCTTCGAGAAGATCTTGTAAATATTTAGAGATTTTTGAGTAGCACTGGCAAAAGAAAAGTTGTAAATATTTTGCATGTTACTCTTTCTAGCAAAGAGCATATTCAATATGAAGGTGGAATTTGAAATCAGTTTTGGAATCAGTTTGAAGGTGGAATTTGAAACCAGAAACTCTAGTTCCCTAATTTCCTCTCCTTAGCTGTTTTATCTGCCACACATCCCTACTGTTTTCCTCTTACGGTTTATACCCAGCTGCTATATATACATTTGTCTATTTTCTGCTCTAGATGTCAAGTCATCTGCCATCCAGTCTGCTTTTCTTCAGCCAGATCCTCCAGCAATTGTCTTTACTCCACTGCTAATCTTAGGATTTGGCTGGTGGCTTTGTACAGTTGCTGGTCACTTTGGGCTATCTATGCATACACAAACTAAATAAGTTTTAAAGCATTCATAGGTAGTCCTACTTAACCCCTCTGCCCATTTTTTTACTGTTTATCCTCTGTAAAAAAACACAATAAATTGCAGATACAAAAATAATTTTCTTAAAAGCATTGACTTCTAACCTGGCTATGATTTTCGAGAAAGGCATTTTCATTGTATACATGAAATATTTTGAGCAAATATTTCCCATTATATTTGTGTTCTGATTTTGAATATGGATCATAGCTGCTGTTAAGAAATGGATAGCTGCTGGAAGACTTGGCTGCTTGTGTGGAACTGTTTCAGCAGTTCCTGAGCAGCCAGACAAGTTATGTGAGAGCTGCAATTGGACATAAAATTTTATGTTTCAACATACTAAGCCAGTATTTTTCAGCTGTTTTGGTTTTGGGGATTATGAGGAGGGGAAAACCAAAAAAAGTATGCTAATTGAGTATTGTTGCTTGTTAGTATAAGGTTTATTTTTTCTAGGATAATGAAAGGTAAGAGGGTGTCCTGGGTACATTTCTTAGCGGTGCTTATAGACAACGTAGGCTGCTATTACTTTTTGTAAGTCAACAAATTGTATAGGTTCTCTCTTAGCGTGTAGCTTTACATACAATTTGCATCACAAAATCTCATTGTTCGGAGTTTAAATTTAAAAAATGGTCTGATATATGATAGTTTTCCTCACACTACAAGATGTTGATTTATTACTATACAAACGGCTAGCTAGTGCCATCCTGTGCCTTGTGTTTTGCACATTAATTTATGCTGTGTTGGCTTGTATTACTGTAAATTGAAGCAAATACACTGATTGGACAGTATTAGCACTCTGTCATCGGTTTATTTGCTGTTGAGAAAAAAGAAAATAATGAAATAAAATAATAATAACAACATAAATAGATGCAAAATACAGTGTGGTCTTAAAAAGACTGAATTTCAAGTGACCTTTAGAAGAGTTGGTGCTGTTATTTCCTTGCTGCAGGGTACCATTTTTTTTTCCAAGGGACGTGTATCCCAGCAATGACTCTGAGCATGTTACCTTCTTTAAATTTTTGTCCTGAGCACAGAATTTAATTTATGTAAGTTTCAGTCTGGCCATCTGTATTGTGGATTTATTTTAATGAAGAATTGAGGAGATGTTCAGTGAGTTATTTTATTCAGAGTCTGAGGTTAAATCATGTAGTAAAATGAAGATATATAAATTGGATTAAGAAAAAGGTTAAAAGAAACTTGTATCTTGAAAAGATACATATAGTTTGGTGAACTTTGTTGTCCTTTTGACTAAACCGTTGGTATGTGATTTGCCAAACTATATTTCAAAATCCAGTTCATTTTTATGACTTGGCTGCTTGCAGAGAGCTGAGTGGATGGAGGACAGATGAGGAGGTAAACCATGGTGAGAGTGCTGTAACCGTGGATCTGGAGTTCCTGGTGGCATTTGCTGTGAGCAGCCCGTGCCTGACTGGCGTCTGCTGCCCCGGGTGAGGCTGCGTGGCTCTGGCTGGTGCCAGTTTGTGCCCTGTGGAGGCAGCTCCTTCCCTCGGCAGCTGGGCAGTGTGTGCCTGCCGTGTCCCTGCCCTGCTCGGGGGCACTGGCTGCTGGGGAGGGCAGCCTGCTCAAAGTGATGGCACAGCTGTGACCCTCTCTGTCTCACAGAGTCCGCCTTGCTGCCCAGGCCAGAGCTGTGGTGATGGAAGGTGTCCAAGAAGTGCCACCAGGACTGCAGTGTAACTTTTAAAAACAACATAATAGCAATCCTCCCCTTCTCCCCCTCAGTGTAAGCAGCTCTTCTTACCAGTGTGTGTGAAACAACAGAAAAGTAATCTTCCATTCCTTCTCAATTTCTTGGTTTGGTTTGTTTGGGATTTTTTCGAATTTTTTTTCTCTGTGCAGTTGATGGGAATAAGAGCCATGGTACAAGACAAGAGGGTTAATTGAACTTTATAACAATGTCTGTAACTTAAATTCGCGTTTGAAAGGAGGTAAGAAAAAAACATTGACTGAAAGCTTTAAAGTGTGTGCATAACTTTTCATTTTGCCTTTTCTCTTTCTTGCCTTGTGATACTTAAGTAATATACTTGGCGTAATACTTTCCTTGGAGAAAGTATTGCTAGATTTATCAGATTGCTAATTCTTTTCTAGTTACGCTGTTAGTAATTTTTAAATTATATGGTGTTCTTCAGTTCTCTAATGTGAATTAATGGAGTTTCCTAGTAAATTAGTAATACAGTTTCTGTATCTGCATTTGTCAAGCAAAAACATCTATCCCATTAGATAACAATTCAGACTGAGATCAGGTTAAGGAAATTTTTCCCCAAGTTGTTTGTGGAGATGTATCAAATTTCATTAGATATTTTTTGCTGCTGTTGGACCTGACCAAAATCAGAAACAAAATTAAAAACACTGTCGACATCTGCTATTCTTGCATCCTTCTCTCTGTCTCCTACAGACAGTAACTTTTGTTCAGGACTTGGTGGTTCTTTTTCATAATTAGCCCTCATGGTTAGTGCTTTCCTCTTAATCCAGGCCCCCTTTGAAAGGTGGGGTGACCCTGTATGTAATTTAGATGTCTAGGAGTTGTTTAAAGGAGGGCAACTGGTTTACAACAGTGTTTCTACTTTGGAACACCTTTTCGATTTCCTGTTCAGCATCTTGGAAAAACAGGCTGTTTGTGTTTATTTAGTTCCTCCCAGGGGAACTTTTGCTCAATTAGACCTAGGGATTTCAAGCAGCCAAGGCCCTCTAATATGGCATCGGGGCCATGGGAAGACTGAGGATCTTATCTAATATTTTACAAAGCCTTGTGCTTTTAGTGATCTGGTTCTGGTTTTGAAGGTCTATGATGATGAAGTTGCTCTGCTCTGTGAAACTGTACATTGGAGATGTGAAGTATGTCTTTATTATTTAAAGGTTGAGGATTTCTGTGAGGTTTTTTTTGGGGGGAAATGAGGGGGTTGAAATTAGATGCTGTTAACAATGCATCTGAAGCTGAAAGCACTTCTGAAGTAAATTATCTAAAATGGTATTTAGCCATTATCTTTTAATGTCTTTTCTTCTCCTGATACAGTCCCTGCTATGAACTGATGCATTCAAGAAATACTTGTTTTGCTGCCACATGTTTAGAAAGCTGTAATAATGTGTTGTGGAATCCTTCTTTGTGTCATAGTGTATAAAGATACGAAATAAGTGTGCAAGGAGGAGACAAAAGTTACTTTAGTCACTTGTTGGTTTTATTTTACAGTTTAATTTCTGTATCCTAACTGTTAAGCTTGGTGATTGATGCAAAGAAAATGTGAATAAAACTTGGATTTTCAGATGTGTCTGTTGGATTGTGTGCAAATACTCGACTTATTTCTTCTTAATGAAAACATATAATTTGGGCAGAGTTAGAAGTGACAGATTGCTCAAAGATTTTTCTCTGGGCTTGACATGCTGGATTTAAGTTATGGAAACTTTATGTGGCTCTGTATTTGCTTCTGAAGGGTTTCAGAGTCACAGAAGATTGGGTGGCTAAGGACTGAAGAGCATCATTACTTTTGAAAAGGATAGAATCAGTTAATCTGACGTTAGGGTTGGTTTTTTGATCTGTGCAGAATTGGTCCCCGTGGAGAATTGTTACTTGTACCTGGCCTGTAGGTCCAGTGGCTGCCAAGACGTAACGCTGTAAACTGGTCCCAGAGGATTTTCATCTTCAGCTGAAAGTTCAGAACCTTCTTGTTAGTGTCTGCCAGTTGTTTTGGGGGAAACAGGAGGTGATCATGGGTGTGTTAGTTATTGTTTACTACCGTGATCACAGATAAATCCCTTAGTTTTTCTTTACTGTGAATAGCACAGTTTGGGACAGCCTTGCTTTTTGTTTCATCAAAGATGGCAGCATTTCTGTTGTGTCTTTGTCTTTATAATGCTTTGAAAAGTTTTTTGTCTTTATTTCAGTACTTTGAAATGTTTTAACAGATGTACCTTGTACAATTCTTTATAAAAAAGTAGAAAATATCTGTTCTATTTATAGAACTTAATCTAATTAAAAACAAACTCAGAGGGTAAAGCAGTATTTCCAGAAGATACTTAATTTCTGCAGTCGACTGCTGTAATTTGTGGCTGACCTCCAATGTAGGTATCTGCATCTGTTCCATTTTGTCTTTGTTATTCTGAAAAATCCTAGTTTGCTTAACTGGCAAGAAGCTAATCTTGTCCTCAGAGTTGTGCTGGTTAAACCAGGAAGGTATTTTTTCAGTTCACTTCGTCAAAGCAGTCAGAAACTTCCACTTCTTAGTTTCGTTGTCTTTGGCTGAAGGTCCAACTACATAGGTATAAATGTGGCTGGTTTGAGTCAATGTGACATTATGCTTTGTCTGTAGGGAATCCAATTTGGAGAAACTTTGATTATAGTTTAAAATGTGCAACATCAACTTAATAATGGTCTGAATATCTGGAAGACAGTTTTTTTATGTATTGGGTTTTTTTCTGTACAAGTTTTCCTTCAAAACTATTAATTAAACTGTTCACACATGCTTTTATAACACTGTAATGAAAACTGGTTAGACCAGATACATTGGTTTTCTTCAGTCTCCCTTTTCCAAAAAGTGAACATTGTCCTTGTCCTGCAAGTCTGAGTTCTTGCAGGATCACAGAGAGCGTTGAATTAAAGTCTTTGTAGTGTGAAAGGTTATAGTATCATGTGCAGGTTTTATTTATGAATAAAGGGTGAGGGTATGTTTGTGTAACAGGCAAGCAAGTCTCATAACTCATTCCAAAGAAAATCTTGTCTATAGTGTGGTAATTTAGGAGCTGATGTCTAGACTACTTTGAGAAATTGTAAACATTATGTCTTCAGAACAAGACCATGGGAGTTTAAGAAAAAATGCTGCACTTTGTATGTTTTATATTTGACTGAATTCCAGGGAGATCAGGAGTATTTTGGCAATATCTGGTCTGCCTGACTGCTAGATGAATTACTGAGAGTGCTTATGTCAGTTCCTAGTAACATTTTCTTTCTTGAATAGAGCATCTTTGGATTTACGTGATTACATGATGTAAACTACATATTTGTCAGTAATGGAAAATTTTTACTTTAAATAATGGTGCACAAGTTTATATACATCTTCTTGTTCAACTGTTTATACATGTTGGAGAGTCAACCAAATAAGATCAAACTATTACTTGACCTGAATAGCTTGATCTTTCTACTGCTGTGCAGAGCTGTTGAAACACGACATTGAAACTAGTAAGGATATTTTTGAAATTATTCTGCCACAGTTAATTTTGAATGCTGTAATCTCAATCACTGTAAAATAGTTTCAGGAGGCAGGTAAATGCGGTTTTTCTGTTTGCTGTGTGCAAAGTTTTGTGTTGTTTGTTGGTGGTTGAATGGTGTGCTTACTGCAGCATTGGACTAGCTAGAATGTAGCTGTAGTAGTGTTTCCATCATTTTAAGTCTTTACCACTGGATTGTTATGGTTTGTTTTATTTTGGGGTGGGAAAGGATTTCCAAGTTCAAAGACAGACATGCTTTAGTTCATTTAAAGTTATTATGTTATACAGGTGTTATCAGATGAAACGTAATTATGAGTCCTAATGGTCTCTCCATTCAATAATGTATTTGTAAGCATAGTCCAAATCTGGTGTCAGAAAACCTTAACTGAGTATTACAACACACAAGTGGAAGTACAACAAACAGTATAGTGCTATAGATTATGCTCCTCTTAAGTCAGTCCCTAAATTAATGCATGTATTTAATGTTTGCAAAATTGTCATTGTTGTAGGTATTAGAAGTGCCTCAACAAATATGTGAGGAAGGTGTTGTCTCTATATCCCATGTACAAATGAAATTACTTTATTAGTAGCTTCTCAGTAAATGAATTTTGTGACAGCTTTTAGAGGAAAACATTGTCCTAGAGGTTAAGTAAAGATTAAAATGAATATTTGGGTAATAAACATGATCAGACTGAGCGTAAAGGCTTTTATATTTATATCATTTATTCTTCCTAGTTTTTTATATGCCTTGCTGTTCTAGAGCAGTGTTGGTTTAGAGTCTTTCTGTATAATATGGAACCGAGTTCTTTCAATCTCCCTGTCAACACTGACATGGCTGTTTCAGTTTTCTGTTACTCAATGATGTATTAAGACTTTGTCTAGCAAGGGCTGTGATATTTTAAGCTGCTAGCTAGTATTGCTGTTACTTATTAATTACTATTTCTGGTCTAATTGCTTCAGAATTTTTCAAAGACATTTGTCTTTTTTTTTTTTTTTGAGGGAGAGGAAGTAATTTGGATATGTCTGGACCAATAGAATATCATTAATAGTTGGAAATGTATAACTGAAAAGAGGAAGTCTATTATATAGTGGTGTCTTGAATTTTATGTTATTTTTTTAAAGACAAGTAATTACTCTACATTGTCACCAGAAAGAAGTTGAAACCTGTAAAGCTTCTAGTATTTTCAGCAGTGGTGAACTCCAGCTTCACATTTGTGTTCTTTGCAGTATGGGAGAAGAACTGGCAGGACTGCATGCCATTGTAATTAAATTGTTATACATAGAAACTAGAGGGGAGAAGCTTGTCTTACCTGTTTGAGGAGTATCTGTCAGCATATTTAAATGAAAATTTATTTTGAAACTGTATGTTTGTAATTATCAGCACATTCCTAAGTAGCATAACTAGTTTTTGATCAACTGGTGAAGGTATCTTCAAAACATGTAATAACATTCATTGCATTGTAAACCCTCCACTTTTTGTATTTATTTGTGTTATTTTTATTTTTACAGGATTACAAAGCCATTGACGTTTGCTGACTGTGTTGGTGATGAGCTTCCTTTAGGATGGGAAACTGTTTATGATCAACAGATTGGAGTTTATTATATGGACCATATAAATCGTGAGTAGATATGTGATTGTTTTGAGGAATGCTAGCAAGCTGGTGTTTGCTCTTGCCACTAACTTTGCTTCCTATACCATTTATACACCTCGTGCTACAGTGAGAAAATGTATGCAAATAATTTCTTGCAGAATGTGTTTCCTTATCTTTCATATGGGGGCATAATTGTAAAGAAATCCATTTGTAAAGAATTCTACAACCTGTGATTGAGCTATAGTGTATAAAAATATTTTGGTTTGCTTGGTCATACTGTGAAGTATTAGTAATTTTGTTATTGCTTTTTGTCATATGTCAGAAAGACTTTTGTGTTATATTCCTACATTTCCTATTTTTCCAGTCATCCATAGTCACTCTTCTAGATTGAAAACCAAAATACATTCTGAGAGAAGTGTGCCGATTTTTAATCAGAAGCACTGTGAAATACAGTAATCTCATTCTTGCTTAAGCAATATGTACTTTATGTTTTAATACAGTACAAAATGCTATCAGAAAGACAACAGATGTCCCTTTTGGAAACAAATTTCAAACACGTTCCCTTTTGGACTATCGTTGAGCTTTGTATCATCACTGTGATACATTTACCAGTTCTACTTTTAAAAAAATGTCTTATCTATGGCTTTGTACTGCTGCTGCTGTTACTGTTGTGCTATCATAAAGCTTCTTATCGCCATTGAGTGAATGCTTTCAGTATTGTGAGAATTGGCAGTTGGTGAGGACTAAGAAAAGACGAAAGTAGTTACATGGGCTGTCACAGCAATGGTAAATAGTATGATCTGAAAAACCAACCTCAATGCTATCTACTTGAAATCTAGTCAATTAAAAAATGAAAGTGTGATAATAATTTTGGGCTTCCAGCCATCATTGGAATTACTTGTGTATTGTGGTTTCACAATTACTTGCTTTAAAAAACCCAAGCAACAGAATAATAAATGTTCCCATGGTATTGTTTGACCTATACAGGTATTTATTTGTTGTGAAATTTAACAAAGGTCATTAACTAAATGATAAACTTTAAACAGCTGTTAATACATTAATCACAAGGATAGATAGGCAAGAAATTCAAAGGCAATAAATAAAGACTGTTAGGTAATTCGTGTAATAACTCGGTGTTTAAAGAATGTATTAGTTTAAGGATTGCTGTGAAGCTAACTTTAGTAATGTTGAAATTTAATAAAAAGTGAGGATTACATTGGAGTACAGTAATGGAGTGCACTTGCACCAAAGTATGTCTATGAATACCTATATTTTAAAAAATGAAGGTATTGCCAACTCTTTTTAAAAGGTTTTTTTAATTTGCTGGTGGTTTTAGAGTCCCTGCAGAAAATGAGTAGAACATGAATTCCTATTGCAATGTTGTGCCTTAAAAAAGCTAGCCTCTGTGACAGGAATAACAATCACCATCACATGCAAAAACAGGGCTTCCTTTTGATTTTCGAATTTTGTTATTAGCAGCTTTACCACAGACTTCAAGTTTGAACTTACAGGAGGGATATTAATCATTGTAGGTATGTCAGATCTGCCTTGCATTTTTTCCTGTGCAATTGAGAGCAAAAGTTGTAGAAGAGAGTCTTTGCAAAGAGCAGTTCAATTCTCAAATGATCAGTGGGTAGACAGAAAGAAAAGATGAATATTAATAGGTCTGGAAAAGTAAAGCTAATCATATTAGGTATGAAATAAAGTTAATGTTTGAACAGGGAGATGGAAGCTTCATGCCGACAGTGCTGAACTGAGTAAAAGGAATCATTCAACAATTAACAAGGTTGCGAAATTGGTCTCTCTCATGATAACTAATTACTTGCAGCCCACAGATATTATCCTAAATGGTAATTCAACCATCACAGTAAAATGGGTTTGTCACCCTTAGGCTAATACAGTGCTTTCATATACCAGCAAGATTTATAATAAGAGGGAAGACAGAGTTGATACTATTTCTGAATAATTATTATTCAGAAATTAGTAGGACACTTGATCCAATTTTTAAGCTGTAGACAACAAAGGTACCAATCGAGACTGCATTAACTTCCTTTGTAGAAGTGAGAACTAATGAGCAGACAATCATGTGTGTGGGAATTAGTAAAGTTACCAGTAAAATAAAAACACCAACACAATGAAAATCTAGAATCATGCGGTGGTGTCAGACAAGTGGCAGAGATGGTGTAGGAGCGGAAGAAATGTTTTTCTGAAATGAGTATGTCTAAACCACTTGGAATGGCAGCTTCAAGAGAAAACATTTGGATTGCCTTTTGTGGCTGACTGGGTTAAATGCTTCATGCAGCATTGGAGTTCTGTGTTAATTGGCAAAAGAGAAGTGCTTCAGTATCAAGAAATACTGTGAGAAAATGCAAGGGATAATTCAAAGAGACTTTTTCTACACTTATATTTACCAGGGACCTCTCATGCTTTGTACACTCTCAAGCTTTTTGCCCTTGCACCTTTGAAAAGAAAACAGCAATACTTCTGATTTTTTTCAAAGTCTCTTGGTATGTTTGTTTATTCAGGAAGCAAGAAAAAGATTTCTAGGCAATAGTTTTCCATTTAAACTTGAAAAAAAAACAAGGAACAGAAGAATCTTCTGTAAATCTCAATGGTGCTTCCAACCCTGATCTCCATCTTGTTCTGTAAATTCAGTACTTTGTTGACACCCTTACTAAGCTGCTCTTGGCTGTTACCCAACCATTGCTTAAAAACCTTGGCGGTTGCCAGCCACAGAATTCCTTTCCCTCCTCCTCAGAGTCTTGGGAGCCTTTGAAATCTCTAAGCAGTTGGGCATTCCCCAGTGAAGGAATAATGTATTCTCTGCATTTCTCTAGGACTGTTCTTGAGTTACTATAATGGGTTTTTTAATTGGTTGTAAAGAAATGAAGGAAGTTAATTTTATCATGTTGTTATGTGGCAAACTTGTTTAGAAATCCAGGGCAAAGTTTCATAAAAAACCAGAAAAAAACAGAGCTTCCCATGCACTAAAGAGGTTTTCTACCTCAGATGAATGCTGCTAGCTTTTCAGAAGGCTTCTGAAATAATTCTGTGGGAGATGCAGTGCCCTGAAGTATAGGATCTCAGAAACTTAATGTGTAATAGAATGTAACACCTTAGCCTGGGCTGTTTATTGAGATTAGGACTAACAATTTACCGTTCAAAGACAAAAACTGGATCCTAGTAAGCCTATCTGTTTTATAAATGTTTGCTAATTTCTCATTGTTTCCATGGGGGTTTAGCAGTTCTAGGAATATTAAAATTTGCATAGATTTCAGAGGTACTTATGGACAGATGAGGTAGTAGTGGAAATTGAAATGCCTTCAGTGAAGGGTGGGCAGCAGTCAGAACTCTGTTTTCTTCTGCTTGCCCTCCATGTACAGAGATTTACAGCAACTCAACGAGCCAAAGCACATCCTGTCCTTGGCAGAGGAGACATTTTCAGGACATTGGAGTCAGAAGGGAATCAAAGGGGTCCCTGGGAAGTGGGGAGAAATTGCAGAACTGTAGGCATTATCTTTATACTGTTTCAATGTGAGGAGTTGCAGGGAGAGAAAGGTACAGCTGTTAAGAGAAAAGGTTATTTAGGAACCTAATCTGCAAATCTGTTGGAAGCTCTGCTCTTTGATGAGCTTTCTGTTTTTGTTTATATACTTTTCAGATGGCTCTCAAATGGTAGAGCTGCTAGCATGACCTTGACACCATTAGAGTTCTTAATCTGTTGTGCTCAATCTTGTACAGTTTTGTATTTCATCACTAGCACCAATATACTGAATTAGGTACTCAGGATTAATGCAAAACATAACTGGCTTTCATCTCTTGTAAGAAACCAAGTTTGGAAAAATTGCTAGATGCCTAGCTCCTGACTGTGCTGCAGGTTTTGCCACTGATTTGAACACTGACATTGTGTCTGCAGCAGCTTCTTCCTGGCATTACATTTCCTTCTTCCTTAAAATTACATTTAAACACAAGGCTTTACATCAACATCGTCATGTAAAACATATTTTTTGACTCACAAAAACCCCCAAAATGACTAATAATTTTTAGGATTTTAATGTGTGTCATTCTCAAATGCCTTTGCAACTGCAAAGAGATTGTTTTGCCAGAGCATTTGTCTTAATAAATATGGGAATTATGAAAATAGATATGGGAATGATTTTTTTGTGGAAACTTGTTTTTGGTTTGTGTTTAAATAAAAACTGGTCTAAACCCTGGCAAGGAAAAGCATCAGACTGCTGTTTCTTAAGACAAAAAAAAGGAGAAGTGATTTAAAAGCTTTATGGATTTGAGACTAAGATGCTGAATTCACTGTTGCATTATCTTATTCTTCTTAACTATGCAGGGGCAGTCCCTGTCCTTTTAAGATGTTATACTTGTGAAGTTGTATGCAGTATCATAAGATAGTTCCAGCTATTTATAGACTTATGCATTAAGCATTGAGATACCTTTCATTTTTCCTTGTGGTTCTGGGTTTTTAGGCTATGAGGGAAGGTTAGAGCCAAATTACTGTTTTCTTTGGGTTTGCACTGGTTTGTAAAGAAAAGAATAACATTTAAATGCATTTTGTATTTGAAAAGCCTTTCCTGTTCTTTAGCTCTGCATCCTTCCTTCTTCTCTTCGTGGCTGGAGTGATTTTGGGCACTGTAGTGTCAGGTGTACTGGTTGAGAATGGACATTAACAAAAATAACTTGGACTTGGTAGCACAAAGTATCATATAATTTTATTTTAATGCTTCTACTTTTTTCTCCTCAGAGCTCACGCAAATTGAGGATCCAAGGGAACAATGGAGAAGGGAGCAAGAACGCATGCTAAAGGAATATTTAATAGTTGCCCAGGAGGCACTTAATGCCAAGAAAGAGATTTACCAAATAAAGCAGCAGCGTTTTGAGCTAGCCCAAGAAGAATATCAGCAATTGCACAAAATGTGTGAAGATGACAGCCGTTCCTATGCCAGCTGTGAGTTTACTATCTTTTCTTGATATTATCCACCTACCCTCATAAGACGTGGTGTAAGGAATAGTGTGAAGTATTTCCATCACCTGATTCTTCTCTGAATGAAGGTCCTGACTACAGCAGTGAGGTGCTATCCTTTGGCTCTGCAATTCAATGTCTTCCACTTCCTGTTAGGTCTTTTACAGCAGAGATTTGATAGGGATAAATGTGAACATTAAAAAGGAATGTAACTTTAAACAGATATATATCTCAGCTGGTATTTCTACCCATCTTGGAGCCAGGTGTAGTGATGCTTCCTGCAAGGCACCAAAGGGCTGAGTGTTGCTGGATCAGCTACCTACCTGTGCTCCTAAACTCAAAGATTATTTTCCACTTTACGTGAGAGGGAGCCATCAGCGTGGGGGAAACCTTCTGTGGATCCATAGTCTGCCTAGCAAATCTACAAAGTGTTAGGGACAAGCTGTTGTGTTCAAAAGTACCTCTGACCATGGAAGCAATATTTCATTAGTTCACCTCATTCTTGAGTGCCAGCCTGTGATACTGATATTGGTGATACAGAGCTTTAATTTCCTGCCCTTTTAATTCTTCAGATGTCTGTGGTAGCTTGGAGTAGATGATACACTTTTTCTGAATTCCAAAAGATGTTGCACCACTGTCATGGCTGTTAGTTGATAGAATAAGGGTCAACCTTGACTAACTTTGTCAAAGAGTCAACCTAGACTAGTTCAAAGAAGTGGATATACCCAACAGCCACATGGAAATGTAGTGGAGTTTTACTGTTTTTTTTTAATTGGAGTTTTTCAGTGACTGTACAGTCATTGTTTTAACTGCAGGTTTTCTATTAAATGCCAAGGATTTAATAAGAATGGGAAGCTCTACTTTAGCTTTTTCTGAAAATGTTCGAGAAATCTGACTGTGGAAGGGGGCTTACAGGAGGTATCTGGATAGAAGTGTTTAGCTACTGTTTCAGTTGTATTTATTAATCCAAGGGAATTCATACATGTGCCAAAATCCTGAATAAAAGATGTTTTCTAGAGCTGAGGTATTCCAGATGGTTTGGACCAAGTACTCTGTTACCATTGAACTGGGATTCTCATCTTTTTGTTTAGTTTATATATATGTATTCTGTGATTCAGTTTGTAACATAACTGAACAGTTCTGACTAGTCTTATTTCTCCCTCTCATGTTCAAGTTACTGAAAAAGCAGCAAGATATTTTCCTATTAAGAAAGAGTTTTTAAAAAATGAACTATTGTGTAAAGTATGTTTAATAACTATTTAAAGACTTGGAATAGAGTAAAAGGTAGTGTCGTCAGCATTTTTGAGATTATAAAATCTAAATCGACGTTTATTACAAAACCTTTCTAGGACCTTGGCCTTTTTGTTTTTTTTCTTTTTAAATTTGCAATAGTTCTGTGGGATATTTTGTTGAATTACTTCAGGTGAATATACAGAAATAAACTTCTGTTGAAGATGAAAATATACTAGAAAAAGATAACCTTTTTCATATTTTTGAAGCTCTTAGAAAAACAAGTTACTTGAAACAGCAGCAAAATATGACTGAAAATTACAAAATTGGTGGTTATCTGTAATGAAAGCAAATGCTATGTCAATTTACTTATATTTCTCAATCTCCTGATAGTTGGAGTTTTTTTAGGTTTATCTGGAGTTGATAATGAGAATCTGTAAGAGCAATTACATAGAAGTGTTTGCTTGTTTTGAGGTGGAAAATTATTTTAATGTTCTACAGGTGTATTGATATATTTTATATTGGTTTAAGGTCATATGCATTGGTTTTGAGAAAATGGGATGGGCTGATTACTCAGATGATTTTAAAATTTTTTTAAAAATACCCTTTTGGAGATTAATCATGCTGTCAACTCAAGATGCCTAAAAGCTTCTTTTCCACTTGTTTTTCTTAATTTGACTCCTCTACTCCACTGTGGGATGCTTGATTCTCCTTTTATTGTACAGAAATATTAGGTTTCTAATTAGAGTGCAATTACATTACCAGAGTTGTATGCTCATATAGCGAATATCTTTGCCTCCACCACTGCTTGTTTCAAGAACTAAAAGAACTAAAGAATTAAAAGAACTAAAACTTGACAAATTGTTTTTCTCCACTTTGCTTGTGGGTGCTGCCATTGACTCAGTGTCGTGTGCTTATGAGTGGGAGGTGAGCTCAGTGATTGTGGGTTGGCAGGGAGGTGCCCATGCAACAGTTTTGTGACTCAGTTGTGATCAGCACTGTTTAAAAAAAAAATCCATAGAAAATCATGGATTTAGAGAATTAGTCCAGGCATGACTACTCGTTTTGGCAAGTTCCTGCATGCTCGACATGACCTTGGCATTGCAGTATTCTTTGGAGAGTCAAAAGGCCCAGTGCAGCCCCAGACACGGATAGGGGTTTCAGTGCAGCAGCCTTCAGCTCTGCGAAAGGATGGAAGGTCTGACAGCACAACCCCATCCATTCACATACCAGGCATTTTTCAGTGGGCCAGTGCTGCCTTGAATGGCTCACTCTATAAATCATGATTGCTCTTGCCCCATCTATCCTCTAGGACTTTTACTTCATCTCTGTAGGCTTTAGCTTGTAATCCCCAGCTTGAAATCGTTGCCTGCCTGTAGATACCCTGTGTTAAGAGCTCACTTGCCTTGCCAGGGTTGGTTTGTATTTCAGTTTCCTACACTGTTGCTTTAGAAGGCAGTTTCTCTCCCTAACTGATGTAATTTTGTTCTGACAATAATTTTTTTAAACTTTAGTCCCTATAATACTGTTAATTCAGTGTACCTAGGAAGTAACTAGTAATTATTAATATTACACAAATTGCTTGCTTCAGTAGATGCCACCATCCTATCACAGAAGCTAGTCGCTTTTAGGAAATATGCCCTGATACTATATGCAATTTTTAGTGTTGTTCAGGACAAAAGAGAAGGTTTCGGGTGGGCCAAATGGAAATATTCAGTTGTACTTAAGCACAGAGGATAATTTTAGAACCTAGTGACTTGTAAGAAAAAGAGTTGATGAAATGGTTTATCAAATAGTGCTGCATCTTAACAATTGTATTAAAAAAGGGAGGAAAAAGTAAAATACTGTTTTCCATCTGTTTAGCATTCTCTGGATTTTCAGCTAATACCAAGTATGACCCATATCAGATTAAAGCAGAAATAGCCAGCCGTCGTGACAGAGTGAGTAACCTTTTTTCATTTTGTAAAAATATGAGTTAGGCGTGGGGAAGGGAAGGAGGGTCTGTTTTACTTTAGCATTTACACTGAATGCTGCATGCATTTATAGATATATGGTATTGAAAATGGTTTTTTATTCTAACCCGTTGGTCTATTAAAACAGCTCTATATTAACTGCATTTCGATGGCTTAGTAGTAATGCTTTTTCCATGTTACAAGTGCAAACATTTTTGTCACAAATATCAGAGGCAAGCTCAGCCAGGCTTTCAGAAATTGCTTTCTCTCTACAAACTGCCACAAGTAATAAGTGCTCTGCAGCCAGATTCTTTCAGTTCAAATCCAGTCTTCATACCATATACCCATTTTCAGCGAGGTTCTGCTGGACTGTAGGTTTAGCCACTTATTTGGAAATCACTTCACAATTCAGTAGACCTGTTGGCCAAATAGAATTTTTCAGCCGATTGGCTAGAGCTCTTTTATGAGGAGAGGGAAGTTCAAGTATTCTGACAATGATAGGCAGTTCTGTAACAAAAATGCTCCTTATTTATATGTTTTTTAAAAAACTAAAGTCATGGTTTTGATAAATAAGTATTTTAAAAAATACCTATCTTTGCAGGAGAGTGTTCCGCTTCTGTTGTAGTGACCACTTTTCACATGAGTGCCTCTGAAAATAAATCCCACTCACCACCCTTCAAAGGCATTTATTCTATCTGTATATATTTATTACATGCTGACTAGTGTTTGCTTGTTTGACATACTCTAAATGTCAGCATATTCTAAACAAGAAAACAAGCCTTATTTATTTAAGTAATATTTAAAGAAAATAAACAAGGTTTTCACTTACAACTATTTTCCTTTCTTCCTCCTTAAACAAAATGACCTACTACATGCATAGGATAGTATGTTCAAGTGACTATGTGTGTAGTCATTGAGTTGTTTCAGGAAATAGAATGAAATAGGCACTATAAACTTGCTGGACATGGTATTAGTGATGCATTTTCTCATTTTGCTTTTGGTGAGTGTTAAAGGAGCTGGTGAGGGTATAGTGTTTAGGGGCTCATGCTTTGAATTTTGATGAAAGAGAGAGAGCTGTGCAGGATGGTGGAACTCTGCCAGTCCTGGTTTGCATCCTGGTACTGGTGCAAAGCCCCTTGCTCTTGGAATAGAGATGAAGAAAAAATTAATTTTTTTTACTCTCTTTTTTTTTTTACTCTCTTTTGTAATGATTATGTCATTTGCTGATGTACATGTAAAAATTGAGAGCTCTCTAGGTAAGTTCTAGAAAATATAGTGAGTTTGGTAGCTTCAGAAGAGAGAGCTTTTTTCTTCCATCCCTCTTTGGACTCGCACCTCAATCTTAGCCTCACTACCATGTACTGAAAAACCCCTATTCCCCTCATTTTTCTGCTCTCCCTTGTATTCTCCTCCCCCTGTTGCCTTCAGTTATCTGTCAGCTTTGGAGGGCAAGAAGCTCTTTCTTTGCAGATCATGCTTGGCTCTTCCATGGTCTGCACAATTTACTGAGGTAATTGTTTCCATAAAACCACAAGAATAGGCTTTTGGAAATATCTTTGCTGTGTCATTTTTGATTTATGCTCATTAGTTGGATCAAGATAATTGACAAGGGGGTTGAGAGGGCAGGATAATATGAAAATAACTGTGGAAAGCCAGGCTGCCATTTCTGGGGGAGAGACCAGTTCTGCTGCTACTAATTTTGTTCCCTGGATTGAAAAATTAACAGCATCGAATATTTTGTCTTTTTTAAAGTTGACTACAGGATTGACGACAGTTGAGAGGTGTTTTTTCTACAAAGGGAGAAGAAAATTTATATGGGTTGAAACTTGTTAGCTGTTAGCATAAGCTATTGGAGAAAGAAACCTTATAGATTAGATGAGGAAATTTATACTTTGAAAGCTGAATGTTTTGACTGCTGTTTGATTGGGTCTTATGATATTTAAGAAAGTCTTCTATTATTTTAATGCACAATTTTAAAGCAAAAAAAGAGAAATTATCACTTCCAGTTCTTTAAAGTAGCTTAAGGTTTTGTATTTAAAAAACAATTATTTTTGTTGTGGAAGTTACTATTACCTATTTTTACTTTTAATTATTTTGTATTATTCAGCTTTCTAGGCTGAAACGAGAGTTGGCACAGATGAAGCAGGAGTTGCAATATAAAGAAAAAGGAGTGGAAACTCTGCAAGAGTAAGTTATGAGTTCATGGGAGTATCTTTTTATGGGGTTTGTTTTTTTTAATTGCCTTTGAATGAGTTTCATAGAAAAGTGTTGTCAAAAATAAAATGTTAAAGGCTTTGCTTCAGACTTTCTGCTGTGATAGTGATGCAGGGTGAGAACAATGGATAGAAGAATGGAAAGGATAGAAGAAGAGTTAAACAGAATTGGCTGGAGTTGTGATTTTGTAGGTTCACATGCAAGAACAGCTTTATAGGCTATGTTCTTTAACTTTTCCTCAAGATATTGCCAAACTGGAATTAGATTTTTAAAAATATTTCCCAAATACTTTTTGGAGATACCTACTGCCCAGAGCACAGCCCAAAGCACCATGCTGTGGAGTGGTTTCCCTATGGCAGTACCAAGGCTTTCTGGCTGGGCACAGAACTTTTCTTAGAGGGAATTCCGTACACCACGACACTGCTTCTCCCTGTCACCTGATGGTCAGGCCATCTCATTCTGCACTGTATGGCTGATTTGTGCTTGTACTGTAAATCTAGTGGTCTGTGAGACCTTGGATTGTGTTGCATGTGGGCGAAATGTCTGCATGTAAATGTGACTCCTTGTCTCCTCCCAGTAAGGAAAGGAAGCTCAGGGCAGTTTGCCACTGCTCCCAGGGCAGTTAGGCAGCCCCGCTCTGTTTCCTGCGTGCACAGTGGTGTCAAAGGTGGTGAAATGTTGTGGTGACCCTCTCCCTGCCACTCTTCCTGCAGGCCATCTGATGGGAAGGGAACTGCGTGACTTCCATCTGTGTGTTGCTTAGTCACCTACACACATAGCTCGTACACGGGATGCCCAGTGGGATAGGGAGAGAGGTTGCCAGGCCATGAGAAAGATGGCAGGTAAACACAGGTTGTTGTGGCTTGCAGATTTCTTCAGCAAGGTCAGCGGCTAGACCAAGAGCTTGAACAGCACTTGGATCTGCCTTGGATATGTGGCTGTGCATTTAGAAACCTTTGTGTTTTTTCCAGCATGCATGTGAACAAACTGCCTAATGCAGGAGCTTCCTGAAAATACTGTAATTGTTGCATGTCTCATGCATTTTGCAACGTAAGTGCAGCAGCTGCAGAAATATTTTGAAGCTTTGAATTTATTGTGTTGCTGCTACAAAGCATGGGCTTTCACTTCAGGAATTCTGATGAAATTCCAGGGATCGTGGAGCAGTTAGGGTATTTATTTTCCAATTTTGATTGGTACTACTTTGGTAACAAAACAAATTAAAAGAAGATTCTCAGATTTAACTTTTAAAAAAGAAGTAGTAACCCATGCTCTTAATATTTTTGGTGTGCTTGGTTTGTTTCTTAAATAACAAAATTTTCTATTTTTTTTAAAACAAGGCTCTTTTGCTTTATTTAGAAAGTTTCATAGAAGAAAGCTTGTTCAACCAAAATACCATATTTCTTAATTGGCAGATACAATGTTATCATTTTCAGGCATAAATGTATTTTTGTTGAAGCATTTAGAGGTAGTTGGAGGAATTGGTAATGTGTGATGGTAACTGAAAATTAGTAAAATAAAGCACTCAAAATATTTGCAGTTTCAATATACTAAGTAATATTTTAAATATAGTCAACATATGGTGGCATAGATAAGTAAACAGAACAATTTTGTCTTATGATTCTTAATCATATTTTCTTTGAGTAAGAATCGCTATGCCTTTTCTGCTTTTTATTGTTTTCCTTCTCTTGGTTATTGGGTTATTTTAAGGGTATAGGTTCAGTTATTTTATAAAAGGACTAACCACTTGACTAGGATGATGAAAGTATTTGAAGACCATTTGAAATTCAAGATTGTTTTAATTAGTATAATTCATTTAAGATAGTCCAGTAAAGTAGTGCAACTTTTTGAAAAATAAAGTCTGCAAATGATTAAGAATACAAATGTTAGTCTTGGATTATAGCCCAAGTCAAGTTGCCCATGCTCCAGGATGGGGTTATAGGAGAGACATTTAAGAGAGGAATTATTTTTAAGCATATCTGATTAGTCAGTGGTCACTCCAATCATGTAGTTTAAAAGTTCAGGCATGACAGCTCAGTGCTTCAGTACTTCTCATTGCTGCTGTAGCTACGGTCGCCCTCTGTCCCGTTGGTGGCACTTGTTGTCTTGCTGGAGCTGGGGAGAACCTTTTGCCTGTGTGTTACTGGAGCTGAGCTCTGCTCTCTGCAGTGACTTCTTCACTTGTGAAAGAGATTTGTGGTTTTGTTTTTGTTTTGTGCTTTTAAGTGTTTTTTTAATTTGCCCTTCTGGTGGGATGCATGTACTTTTTTTGGGAGTATTTAGCTTCTAGGAGGAAGTGAGCCAATTTGGAGAGTACTTGCGCTAACAGCTGAAGAGAGGAGCTTCTCTCACCTCCTTGTGTAGTCAGTAGACAAATTAGCCTGAAAGCCTAACTGTCCCTGTGCAATCTGTCCCCTACCTCCTGTATTTTTTGGGAGAGAAGGGTCACTCAAGTCAAGTACTAAGGCTGAAGTAGTTTAGTTTTTCCATATCCTCAAAGTAAGTATATTGTCTAAAAAGAAATTAATTGCTCCTTCTTTTAAAGAAAAATGCTGGAGTTTTTGCTTTGTTCTCCCCCTACCCCACTTCCCCTTCCCCTTTAAAGTTTACTGCATTTCAGACATTTCCCACTTCTGTTACGTTTTCTAAAGTTTTGGTCTGCGTCATTCTTCTTCCTTCTTGTGCTAAGTCAAATCTTCAAGTAACTGCCAAACTGCAAATGGCATGCATCCTGTTCAGGTTTTTTTAAAGGCATGTACATCACTTTATTTCAAGTGTAAGCCAAGAACAACATTAGGAGCCATCAAACCTGGGGCTTTGCATCTTGGCTGAATGTCTGCTTTGAAAGTGTTACCAAAATGGCGTCATGTGCAGATATTGGAACTCACTGCCAGGTGACTCTGTGCAGCCTTTGCTTGGTGTAGCTCTCAGAGAAGAGACAGCTTTCATGGAGAGGGCAATTGGGTTGCTCAGTATTTCCATCATTTTATGTTGCTGTCAGATTCAAATGCCTTTGTTAAATGCAAATCTCTAACATTGACATTTTCCATGTACAGTGTCTGCCTTGGACTGTGTTTTGTTTTCTGTTCTTTTTAATTTTAGTAAAATGGCTTAACCGTCTTTGAGGAGAATGAAAAGAAAACAAAACCACAAAGTGACTATAGAAGTGAGGTTTTATGAGTGGAGACATGATTGAGGAGAGTTTCGCTACCTCTACAACTTCAATACTTTCAGAATTCCAATATTCATAGAGCTGCAGCTTTTTATCAGGGGTTTCTTTCTACATTTTCACCTAAATTTGGTAATGTGTGTGATAAACCTTTGGACATGGGTTTGCATTTGCCCGTTGGAGACTTTGTAGAGCTTGCTGTTGAAGGCCTGCAAAGATCCCCACCCTGCAGCATGGTGCACCTTCGCCTCTGCCAGCACCTTTGCCCCAAGGTGCATCTGATCCTGTCACAGACCAAACTTACAGGGTTAAATATGAGTCTTTTCTGGAACAAATTCCTTCCTCTGGCCTGACAGCAGGGACTGAGAAGGAGGAGCAGTTTCTTCTCCCCTGTGTTTTCAGTGACCCTACTGCTCCTCAGCAGGAATTTTGGAGGAAGAAGGCGTTTAGCAACAAAGGAAATGAAAACTTGGCCAGTTGGCCAGGAGAGCAGAGTGAATGCTGTGAGAAGCTGGGAGTGACAGGGAATTAGGACTGGCTAAACAATTTGTAGCTACAGACTAATTTAGAGGTTAGGAGATGTGACAAAAACTTTAAAATTAGATTTTTGCTCAAGTACAGGCCTATGCTTTGATGGAGGAAAATGGAGGAACACAGAATCTGCCCTGTAGGACTGAAACGATGACAAGCATATTAATAGTCTGTGTATCCTAGAAATGTCTTTGTATCCTTAAAGTCTTGCATATTAGTTGAATATTCTTGCTATTCATACAAAGGTCTGATCTATATTCGTGGCATGCTATTTTCCATTAATAAAATGGAAGACTCCTGTTAACTCTGTGGCTTTCAGAAATAGATCTTTATGAAAAAAAGGAAAAGAATTAATAGACAATAAATAACAGGTAATTTTGTAAGCTACTTTAGTCAGTTTTGGTTGCCAGCAATACTGATTTAAGCCTAAATATTTTTGGCAGTAGGAACTTCTCAGATTCTTTCCTTAAACAAATATCAATTCATAAGCTGGGCTCCAAAGTGGCGTCCAGGAACATGAGTATGTGGATAACTGGACAGAAATCTGGTTGAAATTAAATAATTTCCTTTTCCTGAAATGCCACCTTAGTCCTGGCAAATAGTATAATGAGCAGTTGTGTAGAAGACATTTTCATGTCTAATATTTGAATATAGTTCTTAACATTACAGTTACCTTCAGATAAAAATGTGTTACCTTTTTAACGTGACTTTTAGTGAATTGGATTAGTTATTTTACCATGATTTTATCTGCTCAGGATTTTAACTAAGAATTGGTGAAGACTCAAGGAAACATTTTGAAAATAAAAACAAGCAAACCCCCAGCTTTAATACACATGACATTTAAGTACTTTCTTGTTCTTGAACCAGTATTCATAAAATATTATGGTGTTTCTTATGTGACTTGGGGAAATCTGTGGTCAAAGAAAAATCTTGAGATTCAGACTTATTTTGTGTTGTGTCCAAAAACAGTAACTGTCAGAAAAAACCCAAACAATTAAAACTGTAGAAATCAACCTGGTTTTCCCTAAATATTGCAAGCTACACAATAAAACCACAGGATTTTCATTTACCCCTTTTGATTTTTCATTTTAATGTTTTAATTTTAAAGCAAGTAATCAGATATAAGTGGAATTGCACTGCTTGTATTTTAGCTGGCAGAACATGCTGAGAGACTGTTGTTAACACTCTTGGTTTAATATAATATCTATCTTGAAGCTTGTTAGTTAGTCTCAATATTTTAAATAGAGTTTGGGTAGTCTTCTTCTGTATGTGTAGTACATCTTCTCCCACTGTGTGTTTTTGTAGATTGATGTCCATTCTGATGAACAATGTGTGTTTTTATCTTTAATTCTGTTAACCTGACATACCTTTTCCTGAAGCTGTTTGTTCTTAACGTTGGCTTGAAGAACTTTACACTTCCCACATTTTCTCTATGTACATTCTTTTCATGCTAGATTAACAGAAAAATGGAATTTCCCATATTTTAAGAGAAACTTTACATGATTTTCAATAGTTGCTGTAAATAACCTGATAAAACCTTATAGCCATTTGTTGTAAATTCAAGATCAATTAGTTCTTCTGATAAGTTCACTAGAGTCTCTTGTCTTTATCTATAAATCAAAGCAAATTATCAAGATGATACACTGGACTAGTCATCTGTATCCTAATACTTTGTCCTTTACTGTCGTGAAATGTTGGAAAAAAGGTTGAAAACTCAGCCAGTGGATGTTCCACTTGAGAGATTTTAATATGTTAAGATGGAAACATTAGGATTACTTCAGTCTTATGACATAACTTGTGCTCATGCTTCTTGCTTAAAGATGTAAAATCTCCTGGGATGTTCCGATATCATGTTTTTCAGTGCAGAATGATAACATCTTACGGAAAAGATAGTCAAAGAGACCTACAATGGCAGGAAAGCATTTGCAATAAAATTTTAGGCATTAAAAATTTCTTCCTGAGAAAATGAAATGCCTTTGTTAGAAACTTCTGAAGCAGGATCAAGTAGAAGCCCTGGAAGAGATACTGCAATGTGTGATGCTGCTGAAAAATTGGACAGCTAGACTGCTTACTGTTACCTTTTGAGTTATAACCATCTAGGTTAGTTTTAGGTTCATTTTGCTTTTGGTGCGTGAAATCGCCCACAGACATTACTCATGAGTAAGCTCTGCATTAGGATATTAAACCCAGGAAATTAGTTGCTTCTGCAGAACCTGGGTAGATAATTGCTTTGCTTTATCTTTAGAGTGGTCTTGGCACTGAATGCTGTGTAAATTCCAAGTAGAGTATCATTTTATTCCTGGAAATGAAGCGGTACATGAATAAACAAGCGGTCTTAAAAAGTCCGTGTTCTTCCTAATTATGTGAAAATTCCTAAATTTGTCTTAATATTTTCAACAGGATTGATCGTAAGATGTCAAATGCTCATACGAATTACAGACTGGATGAAGCACAAGCTATAATGAGTGAACTTCGAACCATAAAGAAAGCTATATGCACAGGTGAAAAAGAAAGGCAGGACCTTATGCAGGTAAAAAATATGCTACTGAACTACTAAACAGTAGTAACCTACCTCTGTTTTCTTGCTTGAGATTGCATTGGGTTTACCAAGTTTAAATAAGAAAGTAGGATGGCCTAAACTGATTTTTCTGTTTGATAATTACCAATAGCAAGCAATTCAGGAAAGGTAAGTAGTCATTGTCTATACTGCGAGCACAAAACTTCATAGGCATTTCATATTTTTGTCTTAAGTTTCATTTAGCTCAGTGTTTTAATTGAATATAGCTTTCTGGTTTTGCTATGTTGATGGCTGCTATGTAGTAATTACACTGTATTAAGAAAAAGCCTTTGTGATTTGTAGTAGCTGTTAATCATTTTGTTTTATGTCTCTTCCTATAATGAAGTAGGATTGAGAGTTCATGTGCTAAAATGTTTACCCTTGTGTCAACTATATTTTTCCCTGTATATGTATTTCCCCAAAGTGGATCTCTGTCACTGTCATGCTTTTTGCCCCAAACTCTCAAGTTTGAGAGTCTGTCAAGGCTCTTGTTAGTTTCAAAATGTTCTCACAAAACCCTTAGATAGTATGAATAAGTACAATGTATATGCAAGCGTGAAATCGATGAATTAGAGCATGCGGATTGAGGGGAGATACATACCAGAGTAGTGGTCTGACTTTTGAATGGATTCTGTGCCCTGCCTCAAGCTCTCAGTTGCATGTGTGTTATTAATGTGATAGGAGCTTGATCAAAGTACAGTGACCCTCTACCACCACAGGGACTTCACTATAGACTTGCTTAAAAGTGCTGTATATACAGAGAGGTGATAAGAACAGTTCTCTTCACCCTGTCTTCAAACATTTGTTTGGAAAAAGGCATCTTTGTTACCTAAAGTTGTGGAACCATACTAAATTAACATTGCCATACATTTTCTTTCCATTTTCTCTGCAGTAGTGTTTTTCAGTTTTTTTTTTTTCTTTTTAGTTGTTAAATGATATGGGAAGTTTATAATCTACATATAATGAATTTCCATAGTTATGCAATTATTAAGTCTCTAGTGCAATACACAAAGATCATCTGATGGACCACAGATCCTTGTTCAAGTACACAGAACACTGAAGTCACTATGAAAAGTTTCTGCCTTGGCAACTTTTAACATACTTGTTATTTTGGGCTGCCAGGTTTTAAAGTGATTCTCAGTCTTCCATGTGCCTAGCTAGCAAGAAGTGATTAGAAAGGCAGGTCTTCATGGATGCAGTAACACACATTTTAGGAAACTTACTGGTAATATAAGGACTTACGTGCGAGATCTTGGAGCAGTTTAACTACTGGCCTTGTTTTTACTTCCCCAATAGATTCTTTTACCTCTTTTCCTTATATTTTCAGTCCTCAGTGGCAGTAAATCCAGCTGTTAACATTGAGATGCTTTGAAATTCATATTTGTAAAGCAACTTTAAATGTGCTCGCAGTTTCTTTAAATAGTGTTGTGGGAGTTAAAACTCTAGGATCAAGGATTGATTGGGCAGTGCTGCCAGGACCGGAATGTAGAGATTGCACAAGACAGAAGCAAAAATGAAATGTATTTCATCCTTCTTCATGACTCTGTGTGATATACAGGAAATATGAATCTAGGAAGTACTTTCTTTAATGACAATCTTTTGTGATGGAATCCAATAATACAACATTAGACTATATGCAGTCCAGGAGATTGTAGAAAACAGTTGTTCCACGCAAGTGCAGCATGCAAAACATTTCTGCATGTTTTGTTACAATGGCTTTACAGAATTAAATGCTATCATTTACAAGGTCTATAGTTGTAAAAATGGTGTATTTTTGCCAGTTTACTGTGCTCTGCAAAAATATCCAACTGTCTTTTCTAATTTTGACCAAAAAAAAAATTACTTTGGTGTCACCGAAGTAATCTGTGCTATGCCTTTTAATAACTATATGAGGATTATTGTAATGGATTTAGTTAGCCTTGTCAAATGAGTGCAAGTCTATTTTAAATATCTTCCTAATGAGTTCAAAATTCAATTTTTATTTTCCTATTAATATTGGAGTTGTATTGTCCTTGAAAACACTACATTTTAAAGCTATTGTTCAGAAAAACTTTCTTAGGAAATCTTTTTTATTTTGAAATTCGTCAATAGAGGATTTAGAAGTATAGTATAAAAATAGGAGTTTTATTTCGGAGTAAGGAAACAGACTGTTTATTACTACTTTTTAATTTAAATCTGGCCAGTGTAAGCAACAGAACTAAACATAGTAGAAGTGACTCAGTCTTGTGTAGGTGCTTGGAAAATTGTAGCTGTTGTAGAAGTATGCTAATTGTTTTAGTTGTGTGGGAGAGGGTGGTCAGATTTAAATTGGATGCTGTGACTACAAATAAAGCAAAATATGCACTGCTACTGCTCTAAAAAAGTGGGCAGACTTCTTATGTAAGATTGAATGATAAAGGTATATGGTTAAGTTCCTGAAAGCAGCATGTTTGTCTCTCCTCCGCCATCTCTTTCATAATTTTGTTTCTGTTCAGTGTGCATATACTTTTAAAATGTCCTTGGAGAGCAAGGACCTTTGGTCCGTGAGTCTTTTGGTTTTTGTGGGATTTTTATTTCTTTTTTCCTCTTTGTTACCAGTTAAATTGGCTAAGTAGGTTAGATAGGAAGTGCACTGAAATTGTGCAGAGTGCTCCCAAATCAGATGACAACAGATAATGGTGAAATGAAAGAAAGCCCATTTCTCTCTTTTTGGGTAAATCTGGGCTGGAGTGCCTAGACCTTCACATTACCAGTAGGCTTATTCCACAGTTTCCGTGGGATTGCCATAAACAGTCCTTAAACTTGAGATGAAAGATGGATTCCTCTCTGAACCTGGGGAGGAAATTACTCCAACTGTTTATAATAACAATTATAAATTGTTTCTATCTAAAAATGTGCTAACTCCGGTTGTAATTTTCCATGTTAGGGTTGCTGGTGCCTGTTTTCACTCATCCAACTAAAAGGACTTAATGCATTTATGCTTGCCCTAGGGCATAGTCATCTGTGCATGTAGATGTAAGTTAAGGTGATGCTGCTTGGTGATTGCCACCTGTCAAATGCCTTCTCATTTTTAAGTAGAGGCCAGGATTCAGCAACTGTGCCTGGATAGGAAGCCTGGCCAGCAGCCAAGTAGCCCTTCATTACCTGCCAGGGAGAATGATGGAGGCCATCAGGAGCATACAGGCAGAAATTTAGATTTAAGTTGTGGCATCAGGATCTGTGGTATTGGACATACCTGTAACATAATGTGTGTTAGCCAAAGGTGACAGATGGAACATAACTTATTAGGAGAAACCTCACGCTTTCTGAATCCTGAGTTTTTGTTGGTGCAACTGGCTATGCTTTACTGGGAAGAGGCCATGATCTGAAGTTATTATTTCCATGTTACAAACCCATTAGGTTTGTAACATGGAAATAATCCTTGATCCTCCATACAGCAGGAGTCTTGACAGGACTGCATGATTTCCAGTGAGTTTTGAAAAAGAGAATTAGACAAGAGTCTACAGTTTTCATAAAGTAAAAGTTGTGGATTTTTTCCCATGTTGTGGAGCAGTTCCTTTCACAACAAGTCTCAAGGGACACCAGCTAGGGATCTCTTGGCAATGTAACTTGAAATTGAATTTGCAGTTTCAGGGCTGAGAAGAAAATACATTGTTTGTCCTTCATACTAAAATGGCTCAGTTCAGTTGGGAGGTGGCAGAAGAATTGGTTTTTTTGGAGGACCCAAGACAAGTTAAGCCTCTGGAGGCAAGTGGTGGTAGCCTTGTCCCACTGCCAGTACGTCTGGCATTGCTCTGTGCTGTCCTCTCTCCTTGCCAATGCTGCTTGTGAAATCCCAGCCCCTCTCAGGTCTGTAGAGAGCAGGCAGAGACTGAAGAGGGAGCAGCACACGCTGTCCCATACGTGACATGTACCTGTGTCTCTCCTTGCCATTCCCTAATAGGAAGGACAGAGAGTTTGTGATTTAAAAGACTGTCAGAGAGGAACATAGGCCCCCACTCTTGTGTCTGGAGAGCCCACTTGTTCACTCATCCTGTACCAGGCTAGGTGTTCTCCCTCTTTTTCATCTCTGGGGGACGCTGGCCTGAGGGAGGGGATGGTATATGAGAGCAAAGGGATGGACCATGTATGATGGAATTGAAGGCCATCAGAAAAAGCTGCTTTTTCTGGCTAGTTTGAGGCTTGCTGCAGTTCCATAGTCCTGGATGCTTCCTAGGCTCTGAAACCAGATGCCTTCATCTTCAGCATGGCCTTGCTCTTCTTGTCAGTAGCAAACAGTTGCTGTTAAAAAGGTTCATTTCTGGACTCTACTAATTTAATTTGGTGTAAGAAAAAGCAGCATTGCTGTGTTACCCTTCTTGAACTTTGAAGACTGCACTTTGAAGACTGAGAAATCTTCTGATAATTGGATATGGACAGCAACCTCGGCTTGTTGCAGATCACCGGTAGTCAGAGCCATTGACATTCCTGTGGACCAGCCTTTTCCAATGCAGTGCTTCTGGGTTGTCCCTGATTCTGTAGTTCAGACACTAGAGTAAACAGTTTTAGTAAGTTTTTTATGTGTATTTTTCGGACAATTTTTTTTGATTATGTTATGATTTATAAATTACTACAGATCTTCAAATTTCTGATAATTTTTTTCCCCACATTTTTAGATTGTCCTTTATCCTATGAAGAATAGGCGAGAGGACAGAATGTTTTTAATATTTGTTTGATGTGTAATGCTTAGGATCTCTGTCATAAATGACAGCTGGCACAGTGATTTTGTTACCAACACTACATTATCTGTAATTTTTGAACAAGAGAGAATGCACAATAAGAAAATAAAAGCAATACTAACGATTTTGTTCTTTTAAAGGTTTTTTTTAGGAGCCTGTCAACCAAGCTTATATTGTCAAAAAAGTTATTTTTGTTATTTTGTGTGATTCTGTCATATTCTCCTTTCCCCTCAAAGACTGATGTTTCTTCTTTATTCTTAACAGTTTCTGTCATTGTCTAGGCATTTTAGCCATGTCCCTTGCTTAACCCAAAGTGTAAAATATCTCTTAGCTATGTGAACTCTGGATATGAGAGCACAGGGATGATATCAGCTGTCATAAAAGTGCAATCACTACAAGGTATTCATCAAGTTGGATGAGATAACAGTAGTGACTAAGGAATGTAACCTGTGTAGAAGATGGCAAAAGGGCAGGTGAATCTCATTTGTCTTCCCTATCAGCTAATGTGAAGTTGACAGCTGCTAGATTTAAAGAACTGCAAGCCGTACAGAAGATAAAACATTCACAGATCTGAAACAAATAATATAAAGTCTGCTTACTGTTACATGCATCTTTTAAAAGTAGAGGTTTATTCCAAAGCAAACCTTTTGCATGCTGGTATCACAGCAATGAATTTTACTTTCCGTAAATAGCTCTGTATAGGCAAGCTACCAGTCTTTTTAAACAATTAAAATTTTTTTCTGTTACTAAAAAGTATTATAAAAACAATTTTTTCTAATCTTTTAAACTTCTCCTTTAGAGCCTGGCCAAATTAACAGATGGATTCAGGAATAGCTGTTGTATTACAGATTCCCTGCAGGAACTCCAGCACAATTCTAGTTCACTCAGTGACTCCTGTTTACCTCAACAGCACTGCGATGCTTGTTCTCAGACTGACATCACTGGAGAGGTATGTGAGTGTTCCTATGTGAAACATTTGCTGTACAAAATTAGCTGCTTTTGGACTATAGCAATACAGTGTTATTTACTCTTTTAATTGAAGAGGTGTTGGCTGGAGCAGAAGGAAAAATCCAAAACAATACTGATGGTAAGGGAGCTGCATTTGCTTGTTGTTTCCCTTGTGTGCGAGTTATGGGCTTGGTGGTTCTGCTGCTTGAGTGTGGTAGAGGGATGCAGGGGCATGCTCATGGGCAGTGACAGGTAAAATCAGCTCCTGGACTCAGCCAGCCCAGCAGAGCACTTCTTGCATTACCACTTTGGTGACTGCAGGTTCATCTTGGAGTAACAGCTCTTGCTTAGGTGTCCATGGACCTCTTCTCTTCATATTCCCAGCTCTGCATTACTGATACTTGTAGTGAGGCAGGAAGGAAGAAAATTCTTTAGCCAGCTTGAAGTTGCAGTAGAGACATGATTTTGCATGAGATGTTAGCATTGTGGTAGTAGTGATAGCTGTGTGTTTTTTTAGTTTTATTTTTATATCTTTTTTTAGCATGCTCATATTTGTTGTTCATATACCTTAAAGATGTGTAGTAGATCTCTGCTCCTTTCCTTTGTCTAAGACAAGGAAAGTATTTTTTATTCTTAAAGTATTTTTCTTAATCAACAAAACTTCCAATGTAGTCTATTATACTTTTGTGCTCAAATATGCCTTTAAATATGATATTCGAGAAGAACATACTGGCGTTCCTTGGAAATAGTTCTATCTGAATGAAATTGTGCACTCCAAATAATAGTGAGTAAAAATTTTGCTTGCACTAGTACTATGGCAACCCAGTGGTTAGTCAGTAATAAAACATATGTGTCTGTGGATGACCGACACCAAAGCAAGAAGGCAACTTGTTCATAGCTTGTTAGTACAGTAGTTTAGATGTTTACTTTACGTTTAGTTAGAAATCATCTCATTGTTGGCTTTATCATCTTGTTTCTCATCAATTATAATCTTTCTTCACTGCTGGCTGGTTGTCAGATTGGATATCTCCAGAAGGTCCCTGTGGTAGAGGAAATCTTGTTTTTGAGAAGATAGACTCTTCAAGAATCTGAGAAAACTGAGCTAATGCTAGGCTGTCTTTCAGGGTGTTCGGCAGATGTTGCCTTCAGGGGTGTCATTTTACAGATGGGTGGTGGATGGGATTACTGAATTCTGAAACAAATTACCAAAAGGAACACAGGAGCATTTTCCCATTTGCAGTACACAATCCAAGACAAGTACACTGTGGAAATTATGTTTATCAGGTATAGGCTTTTTGTAAGGGAAACAAAAATACATAATTGAGTCTTTTCATGGAGCTATTGTTAGTGCCATGTGAGTAGAAAAGAGGTGGAATTTTTACCCATGGGATGATGGAGACAGAAAAAGCAACAGCTAGAGCAGAACTCTGGAGGTGCAGCAATGTATAGGAGCTCAGGTTAACTATTAGACCATACACAAACTTCTGAGAAGTGCTAATCCCCTAAAATAGAAATTGCTGTAGAAACACTGTGCAGTAGGAATTGCAACATAAATGCACATTCTGCAACTGCTTCAAGAATTGGGTGGGTTTTTTTTGTACTAATGTTTAGAGTGTGCTAATTTTGTAGGTGCTGGATAACACATTGCAATACAGGGAATGTAATCCAAATTGCTTCTAATAAAGGTATTGTAAAATAGCCATATCAAATAGCAGAATATTTCAATTAAAACACTCTTTGTCTTGAAGACTTGGATAAAGTTGAAAAGTTTTGGCCTTTTATCAGTGATTCGATTTGCTAACCCTTGATTTCCAGGCTGTTGAAAGGGCTTATATATCTTCTCTGCTTTTAGCAATAAATTAGTTTTGCATTTCTAAGGCATAAAATTGATGTTATTACTTAAAGCATAGAAGTTTATTTAGTGAGTCCAGTAAGGAAGACTAATTTATCCTTTTCATTATTGTGATGAGGGTGTTTTTAACTTGTTTCTTCATTTCTTTTTTGCTTCTCTCCTTGCTCTTCAACTCTGCAAGTTTGGGTTTGATGACAAAACAAGACTTGTAGACAAAGTCAGGCTGAACTGGCAATATGAAGAGGCCAAGAAAAGGTAATTAAAGATGAATCTACTGGGTTTTATATTTACTTTTGTGATTAAAGTTTTCAAAGTAGAACTGGAACCAGCTTCCTGGCTGAAATGTCTTTGGGAATTTGCTCTCTATTGAGTAGTTCACAGATAATGTAAGTTTAGGTAAATATAAGACTTTATCATAAAATTATTATATTTGCTTGCAGAGATAAAGCTAAATGTCAGCCCTCTTCTATACTTGTATAAACACAAAATTGTAGTGGTTCAATTAAACTGTTTTACATTTTTTCACCCTCTTTCTCAAACCTAGATATAAACAGTCTTTAAAATTACACTTATCAGCCTGGTCTGTCAGAATACCCAAAGCTTTGCGTACCTGTGTCTTAAATTCAGTGTACTGAAGCCATGAAGAAGAAAAAATGCAGAGCTTCCTGTGAGATAAATGAAGATGTTCAGAGCTGAACAAAAGGTTACATAAAAATAAATGTTGAAATTCGAAAAAAAGTCTGATAAAAATGATAAAAAGTATTACTTGAAATAGATTGATTCTTCAATTAAGTCCTTCAGTCTAAATGCTTATTGTAAGTATTTCTTTTATGGAGGCCAGTCTTGCAGTTTTTTCATTTAGTTTATTGAAGTTTTAAAAGTACTATCTACTTAAATATTTTAGTGGGTCCTCATTGAATCTCATTGCTTTCAAACTATTTGGCAAATATTCAGGACAATAGTGTGAGTACAGATGGTTACTTGAAGTCAGTAAATTAATGCACTTATGATTATTTTGATTTGTGCTGGCAGAATATTCTGTTACTGACTTGACACTTAAAAGATTCAATATAGTTAACTTCAAAAACCATAGTTTTAAAATTTGTATAAATTAGGATTTCTTTTTCTTTTCAATGTGTTCTGTTCTACCAGTTCTTTACATCTCTCAGAACAAGAGTTAGAAAAAGAAGCTCAATTTTTTGCCTCTTTTTCTCATATCACGGTGACTTTTTCTTTGGAGGAATCTGTAGTGCTGTCATGTGTCTTGGCAAGAATTGGAAGTTTATAGGCAGTACACCATTTTGTTGTTCATGGAAGTTTTACCCACATTTGGACACAATACAGCTTCAAAAAATTAAGTTGGTACAAGCAAGTTAGGTAAACACAGCTAAATCTTCAGGATTTGTAACTTGAATGGAAGTCTGCGTCGTACATACTGCATGTGAATACCAGTGACTATTACCGAATAAAGGTTAAATAATTGGGGAAAAAAAAGAACAAAACAAAAATGTGTCAGTGTCCTGTGCTTGCTCATAGGCAAACTTAGCACTTAATAGTCCAGTGATAATTTAGTGACTTAGAGTTGCTGAAAGAAGAATGATAGAATTTAGTTTTATACTGTTCAGTTTAACAGAGCCACTGATGCTGTGAAGATTGTATTAAAATCTTTTTAGTTCAGCTTTCTGACATAGCTTTTCTGTGTTCTTCAAAATAATTCTCTTGTTTGTTTGTGACGGGGAAAAGATGGAGTGGTGTTTTTTCGTAGGAGGTAAAGAGGTGTTGGGTTTTTATGGGTTAATTTTTCTTTAGTAGCAAAGCATTTCTCAGCTGGAAATGCCAAACATTTGTTTCTGCATGGAATGCAGTATTTCTGAACATCAGAAGTGAACTGGTGTTTGATCTTAATTAAGTGTAGAAAATCTGGGTAACTAACCTTCCAACTAGAGAATGGTGATTGCAGTAAGAGTAGTTTTGCTTTCCCAGGATAGCAGCTCTGACAATGGTCTGTTATTTAGCAAAAGCATGGTAGTTGCTTTAAAAGAGCAGCCTTATTCTGCCCAGTATGTTGTACGGAAGTAATCAGCTTTCAGCTTTTGAGTGGAACTGCACAAAGCTCATTGCCCCTACCAGTTATCTCTGTGGTTGCATTCTTCATTTATCATGCATTCCTTCCCCTTAGCTTGCTGGCATTTCTGTAGGGCTTTTGTCTCTACTAAATATCTTTGTGTTCATTCTCCCTTGGCTGGTGAAATATCTACTGTTACTGCACAGTGTGGGTGACGGAATGTGCTGCTATGGATTAAATCTACAAAGTAGAAAATTAAAATGCTACAGTATGTCACAACTGTAAGGCAATATATTGTGACTGCTTGCTTGTCAAGTGGGTGTTGAAACATACAGCAAATAAGTACAACTGACAGACTTTTAATGGGACACTTAAAATGCACTGTAGGAGAAAAGTATGTCTTTTCCCTGAAAGTAAAGCAGGGAAAAAGCCCCACAAACTGAAGGACAGTGTTGAATTGTAGTTGCTCTGTGAATCTAACCATATATAAGCTGAGTATTTGCCAGATGTAGTAAAAAGTCTTTAAAAATTAAAATATTCTCTGTATATGGAGTCTGAGCAAGGAAATGCTGGGATTTTTGAATGAACTGTCTTGACAAATTCAGGAGATGAGATCCAGTGATTGCTGAAGAGTTGGCTTGCACTCCCAAAATATCCTTCCTCCCTTATAAAGGATAGTTTCATTTTAATTCCTCCTTCAAAAATCTCTCTGAATGCTGAATGGTTTGGCCTTTGCATAAATTAAGACATTCACATAGCTTTTTTTCGCTTCCATCACTTTCCCACTGGAAGGAAGTTGGATGATTTGCAATTTAATTTTTCCCATGGGTATTTCAAATGTTGTACACTGTGGGTTCTGCCATTTCCAGAGCGCTGGGGAAGAGATCCTCTCCCCTGTTTCTGATCCAGGCTCTTGGAGGAGTTTTGTAAATTCTGCTTTTTAACTCACCAGTCATGCTGAAAGAAGGCTCAATCACTTTTCTTCCGCTCTGTACTCTTTCCCCTCTCCCATTATTTTTAAATAAATTGTACCTTATTTCCATGAAATTTCTCCTCTCAGATCTGCCAGTGTGGCCCTCCAGAAAAGCAGGAGGGGGAGGGAGGACCGTCTTTTTGAACAGAGAGCCCCAAGGTGCCTGGGTAAATACTGTTTTTAGTTTCGGTTGCTATTTCAGTGAGACCACCTCTCATGAAAGCATTTGCACACTGGAAAATGTACCCCTCAAGCACTTTTCTGAATATACCGCTTCATAGCACGAGAAATCAAAAGCAAATTGTTTTTCTTTGATAACTCTTAAGTTGTGCAGTTCAGTAGAATGACTACATGGAGTATATTAGCAAATGTTCATGAAATATCATTGCTGCAGTGCCTCATATCTAGTAAAGTGTGCTAATTGGTAGATGAAAAATAATCCCTCCAATAAGAAGCAACAAAAGTTTTGGCTGTGGAGTTTTTTGTTGGTTTTTTTTTCTTTTTTTTTTTTTTGTTTGTTTGTTTTTGTTTTTTTAAATAAAAATAAAGTCTGATGGTCTGATGATAGCCAACTTTGTTGAACTAATAATACATTCAAACATCTTCATCCAGCTTACCTAGTGTGGGTAGTATTTATTTGTATCTTCTGTAAATTTGAATTCAAAGATGTTATTTTTCCATTCATTTCATAGAGGCATGCAGTGGATGTCAAGACATTTATTTTAGCCTTGAAAAAACTCTTCCTCAGATATGCTTAATATTTCTTCATTTGTCTTTAAGTATGTTACTTCCTTCTGTTCAGTATAGTTTGTTGCAAACTTGCCTCATTTCCAAAATTAAATTTCAGTTCAGTCTTTAAAATCACTAGCATAAGCAGAAGTGTGTCAGTGCAATTTGTGCTTATAGTGACTAAGTTCATTTTGACTGAATATTGATAGCAACGTTCTAGTACTAATACAATAACACAGTCAAGTGTTTTCCTTTTAAAATTTATCTTGTTGTAGTCATTTTGGTATAGGCAGGTTTCAAGGTTTAATTACCTAATCTCTAGTGAAATTCAGTGGATTTCTATGCTTTATTCTGCTGAACTAATCTGAAAATCTGATTTAAGGATGAAGTAATTTGTTTGATATCTCATAAATATCTGGCTCAGCCAAACCTAAATCTCCCAGTGTTGGTTTTTAAACATAAAACATTTTCTTTGGGTTATAAAGGGAGCTTAGACATGCTTTTGAATTTCTTTAAAGTTTTGTACTATTTCACCTGTGCCTTTGCGAAAACTTGCTTTTATCAAATATTTGCAATTTTCCTAAAATCTACAAAATGCCAGTGGACTCTTAACGGTTTCATGAGTTTCTTAAGCCAATTTAAGGCCTCTTTGTTATTGAATGGATTGGGTTGTCAGGAAGGCTGGGTATTCTACAGAGCATTCTCGTGTTGTCTGCCAAAGCTACAGTGGCACATACTTGCAGGAGCAGCCAAAATAGACACAGTGGAGAAATTCTGTGAGCGTTTGGCCGAGTTCCCCAGCTTCTTGTTCTTTCCATTTCTTTCTTCATCTTTCTCTAGTGTTCTCCTCTTTGGCTATAAATCATAATCCACACTCAAGAGCTGAGTAAATACCAGAAATTACCAGGTTCTTATACCTTTCATTATGTATCTTCAGTCCCACAGCCACCTCCTTTGGGAGATGTGTGGGATATAGTCCCTGTTACCTGGAGTGTCAGAGAACTAGGTCCAATTATAAGCCTGGGGAAAAGAGTAAGCAGGGCTGATTTATGTGATCTTAGCTACTGTTCTCTTTCAGATAGGAACTGGAATATTTTCTTTATTTTATCCCCACTGGTCTTCCCATACCACAGGTAAAAAAGGCCTCAGTTCTAGAGTGGTATGGTATGTCAGCCAAAAGCCTAGGCATTTAAATGTAGAGGAGTATTCCTTGGTTTCCTTTTTTCTCCCTGCAAAATTCAAAGCATGTTAAGTTTGAAGAACAAGTGTCATCATGACTTAATACCTTTGAATTGGTTCAGAGTATTTCCCTCCCCAAGACACCTGTCTTGTTCATAGTCTGAGTAAGAATCTAACATGGGATAAATTGTAATTGTAAATCACTCATCTCACAATAAGAGATTTTTACTCACTTCTTATGCTCTATTTAATAAATATCCTCTTGAACTCAGCAATATAACTTCATTAGTGCTGGATTCAGATATCACCCTTGAAAGTGATTTTCTGGACATTAACAAAATCTTTAAGGTTCCCCAGGTATTTTCAGTGACAGAAGTGTTGCCCTGTTTTGTCAGGGGGAGAGGGAGCTGCGTAGAGCTATAATGATATAGACATGCTACTAAAATTAATTAAATTATGTCTAATTAAATTTTGGAAATACATGCCTTTTTTTTCCCCCCATGATTGCAGTTTATATTGACTCTAATGATCTCCATCCTCGTGCTGTGTCGGCATTATGTTGAGTGAGACTTCGTTCTAGATACCTTGGCATGTCCATTTCAGGGCAAGTGTGCCATTTCCAGTCCGTGTTTTCTTAAGATCATCATCAGCTTAAACCTTTGTCATCTCATCTGTTCCCCTCCTTTAACAGAAACTGTTAGTTCATCTCCATTTGAAATTTTTAAATACTGAATTAAGCAGCAAGTTGGCCTGCCTACCTAGGGAACCAGTCATTTGATATCACCTACTCCAGTGAGGAATGCAGGCTCCTCAGCACTTGTTATGCAAGGATAGGAATGGGCAAAATGCCTGGAATGTTGATGGCTCAAAATTAACAATTTTTTCCACAGGAATATGTTAAATTGCTGGATCAGTAGGGACCTCAGTATCTGGCATTAGGCCAGATAAAAGCACTCTTTTGCAGTGACTACAGTTAAAAAATAGTAACTTAAAAATACTCATGAGGGAGGAAAAATGTGTTTGAAAAACAGAGGCTTCATAATAGGTCCTAAATATTTTTTTCCACTTTAGGTTTCAATCTATGTCAAGTCATTGATTTATTTAAGTGGATATTTTAAGGCAGGTTAATGTATGCACTGAGTTTGACAGCAGCCATTTTCTTCTAACACAGCAGCAATGAGAATGGCTGGTGTAGTCATACATAAAGTATGGGCATAGGCATAAAGTCTGGCATAGGCAAGCATAGTGAAATGGATTATTTATGTATTTATTGTGATTAAGTTCTGAGCATAACTAAACATGACTACTCAGTTCTTTGTTTCATAATTTTGAGTGAATGAGACCATAAAAGCCTTAAGGGTATCTTCTAGCCAAGGAGATAAATATTAAAATGTTTGTCACTGGTAGCTTCTGGAACAGGAGGATACAGAGAGATTCCCCAGTGCATAGCAAGCAACAGAATTGCCCCAAAACTTCAGTTCATGTGCAGGAAATAGAGGTTGCAGATTCCTGCATTATATAGTATTTTTTGCCTGCTTTTTCTTTGTGTAAAGAGAAGACTGTAGAAACAAGAAGAGCTAGCTGAAAGAGCTGGCTAAGGGTGTCCAGGGAATCAAAGTAAATATCTAATCAGATTTTGGAACTCTTCAGTGATACAAACCTTGTCCACAGCAGTACTTTCCCCCCTTTAATAACAGTATAATTAAGTTATTGTATGAGAACTTCCTACTTTCAAAGCATCACCATAACAGAAATTGAAGGGAAAAAACAAACTTTAAGCTGGAATGTCATACACAAAGGGAGTTACGTGCTCTCAGCAAGCTCAAGAGTCTAAATTAAAACCTCTTGTATTTAGTGAAGGTGGCATTTTACTCCACAGACAAGTGGAATCGCTGATTTGCTAGCGCTGAAGAGGGGGATCTCTTCCCTGATCATACTTCTCTCTTCCTTGTTGCCTTCATTAGTGTTCATTTGCACCTGTGGTCTGCTTCTTAACCAGCTCACCCTGCAATGTGAAAATAACTAGCAAAACAATTGAGAGTGTTAAAATTAAGGAAGGGGTCAGTCCTTTGACTGTCTTATGAAGAAACATAGAGACTTCAGATGAGTCTCATCTTCTTTTGTCCACAAGCTGTGTAGAAGCTTATGAACACAATCAAATAGTCCAGGCTCATGTGATTCACACTTGCTTGCCAAGCTGTGATAACTCAATTGTACCGGAATTCTGTGATTTTGTTGAAAGAATCTTGAGTCCTTATTTGTTTCATTTGGCACTGAACACCTGAAAATCAAGCTGTATGTGCTTCAGGAGTGTTTACTGAATATTTAACAGCAGAACAGCCTGAGTAGGGGAGAGAAGGGATTCTGACCGTGCTTGCTCTTCCTGGCCCGGACATTTGGTCAGTGGGGCGAGGTGTTCTTCAGGAAGCTGCATCTGAAATTCATGAACAATAGCTGAAGCGTGAAATATGTAGACTGTATGTATCGATCCACAATGGTGCTTTCAGTAGCTGTTGGCAGGAAGTTGGTTATTAATGCAAGGAGGAGGAAATGGTATTGAAGGGCTTGATAAAGCATTCTGCTTTAGATAAAAATGTGACATAATAGCCAATTTCTTTACTTGCTGAAATGAAATATAAGGTATAGTGGGGGAAATTACAGTGAAATTTTTATTCATATGTGGATGCAGTCACTGCAAAATGACTTATATTGATAGTTTATTCCCTTCCTCTGATAATAAGATGGCCAAATATTTTCCAGATGGCAGTAGGAGATAAACCTTATTGCATGAGGTTTTGTTTTCATAGGGGGGAGATGTTGCCTTTGTCATGTCTATGCCTTTTTTTTTATTCATGGTCATGTTATCATACTGTTAATCTTCTGTTCGTGTGTTATGTGCCGTTACCTTGCTTTTTTGTTATTAATTTTCTTTCTTACCAGGTATTTTTGAAAAAGGTTATTTTAATAAAAACCAATGAACTATATCCCACTTTTATGGCTGGCTTGAAAGTGCCTTTATTTATTTATTTTAAAGGGTAGTAATTGTTTAGAGGCACAGATCTTTGTTTGAATGCTACCATTTCAAAGTGAAGATGAAACTGAGGTGTAAACTGCATAAATGTTGTACAGTTCCTGAGTTTCAAATGTTCAAAAATCAAAAAGCTAGATTTTCTCTTACTTATCTCTAATTTTAACTGTAAAATTCTGAAGTGTATAAATTGTCATTGCAAGATAAACATACATACCTAACAATGTGTTCTCCCTCTTAAGCCAAAAAAAACATTTGGGAAATGTCTAGGTTTTGTGTTCTTGGTAATATTGATAAGAGTTCAAAATTTGTTTTTAAAAGAATATTTTCTTAAAATGTCAGCTGTGGAATTATTCTGAAAACTGTTGTTTCATGTAATGGTACAGCATATTGAGATATAACAAACTACTTTTAACTATAAAGCATACTACAGAAAAAAAACCAAGTTAGCTTATTTAATTGCATATTTTTATGATAGATTCATCTAAAGCCACTTGTATTTTGTAACCATTAAATATTTTTTCCAGACAGATGTTTCTATTTTAATGGCAGCTTTAAAATTTTGTTGTCATTTAGGGTAGCCTAATATTTTCAGCCCCTTGAACCTTTCCCCTACGAGGTGGGACATGATTGTGTGGACCTGTTGTCACTAGTTAAGTGTCTCACCTTCAGCTTCTTCAAATTCTTACTGCACTTTTGAAATTCCAATTTAAGATCTGATTGTAGAAGAAGGAATGAAAAAATGTTCAGCTTCATCAGCTGTACAGGCAGTAAACTTGAGCTCTAAAATATTGATTGATTTATTACCTAATGAGAAAGCTGTGAAGACAGATACTGTCTATACAGCAGATAAAAGCACTATAGTTCTCGCACATCTACACATGTAGGAACACTTGCAGCCATTTACTGTTTTAAAAATACACAAAACAATTCAAAAAACCCCTAAAACCAATCAACCGAACCAAACCCTCCAAAAACAAGCCCACCCCAAAACCCAGAAACAAATAATCCTACAAAACCCCTCTATATTTTCTTGGTTTGATATTAAGAAGAAAAAAGGCACAGGCATTAACAGGCTTCACGTTCTGATATTTTTCCTCTTATCTTTCTCTTCTTCACTTTGAAATATATTTATTTTTAAATATATTTATCCTCTTTTAAAGAGTTTCGAATATACAACAGCAGCTGGCCTTGCTGGATAATGAATCCTGGCCAGGAATGGCTGAAGCAGACAGGGATCGTCTTCAGCTCATCAAAGAGAAGGAGGCTCTTCTTCAGGAGCTGCAGCTCATCAGTCAGCAGAGACGATCCCCAGAAGACATTGCGCGTTTGGAGGAAGAAAAAAGACGCTTGGAGGATGAAATTCAGCGAGCTCGAGCAACGTCTGCTCATGGGGCCACTGAAAGGTTGGGGAACTTGAATTGTTTTCTCTATTGTGAGATCCATGTAGGTAGCTTCAAAAGTAAGAGTAGGGAATTTCATTGTGTTTAAGGAAAAAGTAAGTTACTAGAGAAATTTATTTCCTAAAAAGGAGACTACTGCTCCTGTCACTGTTTAATTCTATCGGTCTTGAACTTTTCTGAAGCAGAGTTGCAGGGACTAGTTAGTTTTCCTTTCATTCATGTAAAAATTCTGAATAGGAAGAAGAAATCTGAATAGAATCTTGAAAGATGCTTGCAATAGGTCTGAGTGATACTGTCTGATAATAGAGACCTGAATAACAGTACCTAGACAGTGAAAGATTTTTCTGTTCTTTGCAGTGGAGTAGTAGTCATCTCCAAAAGCATCAGAACAAAGATCCTTTGCTATATTTAGTTTCTGCCTTATAACAGGAAAGTTAAATGATTATGTTTTTGCTGCCTTTTATATGCAATATTTCCTTTTCATTTGCAATCTCAGCAGTGGGAACACATTCCAATTCTGACATTCAGAGACCATAGTAAGCAAAGTCATTCTTGAAAACTTAAAAATCAAGTTATATGTAAAATAAACAACCCAAAGATATATTAGTGGAAACACAGTGTTTATTTCAAAGTTGTCTAGCTTTTCCTGTAGCCAGAGAAAAGGACAAAACCTCTTAATCTCTTTTTACCATATATGGCTTCCAAAAAGCAAGAAATTACTTATTCTTGCTTCTCGTAAATAGTGGTAAAACCTCAGCTTTGATGCTTCAGGAACACCTACAAGAATCAGCTTTAATGTGATCTATATAAAGGTTAATGTTCACACAATTAAGACACTTTAAAAATATTTGAAAGTGCTTTCCATGTTCAGATTCTGACAACTTCAATTTCTTTGAAAATGCTTACTTCAGACAGCAAATTCAGGCGATAAATAGAAAATTCACAGCCAGCCTACAGGTCAGTGTAATGTATTTTGCAATTTTTGCCATATTGTTACATTGGTTTTCCAGCTTAAACTGACAGAAAAGGGAGTTCACTTTACTCTGTCGTGTAGTAAGTTTTATTTGTTGGTTTTGGGCTCTCATGTTAGGTAGTGCATACTGTGTTGGCAAGAAGGCTGAGCTATTTTTCCATGGAGTTCATGCTGTGGAAACCAGCATTCCACTGTGGTACTTGATATTTCAAATGCTAGCAGAAAGTTGAGCAGAAGTTAGAATAATACTGATGGGCGCTCTATTTCTTTTATGACAAATTGGAGGAAAGCTTAACTGTTAGTAGCACTGATTTTTTGTTTGTTTTAGGCTCAGAAATAACCAAAAATATTTCTATCTCTGTTTTTGTATTTCCAGTTTGTTCTAATTGTGAACTACAAAGGTGTTTCTTTCTTAAATAATTAACACTTCTTTTCTGTTACTGAGTTTTGAAGGCACTGAGTTATGCGCAGATCAAAATGAATTTAAAATTTGTATGACAGAGGGTTTTCTTGTTTTTCGTTTTTGTTATAGTGTTGTTTTTGTTGATATTGGCCGACAGCCTTAGTTGGAGGCATTTCTTCCCTTTTAGCACAGGTGCCTACCCTGCAGCATCGATCACTGTGGACTGTAGGTTCCTTAGTTTGTTTTTTACAGTAGATGGTATGAGTATCTCTGCTTTCTCCTACAAGCTTTTGAATCAGTTAAGTTTCTTGTGTCCATTTGTCCTTTTATTTTGGCTCCTGCACATAGTGCCTATATGGTGTAAGTTTGCATAGCTGAGCTAGAGCCTTCCTTGTGCTGCTAGTTCACCTGGCCTGGGGTGCACAAAGGCAGGAGAAAAGCCTGGGAGCTGCTGTTTTATCCTGGAGAACTCCCTTTCTGTTGATTTTTAAATCCTCTTCATTAACATGTTGAATTCTAACAGCAGTCTTTGCAGCTGAGGATGGTCTGAGACAATCTAATAACTTCGATCTGCTTTCTCTGAACTGTTTGTCAGAATCTCCATTTCCAGCTACCTTGTGATGTAGGGCTGGAAATGTAACTTTCCTGGACATACAGAATGTACAACACAAACCAGAATACTACCCTCATATTATCATGAAGTTCAGGGGTCGGGCTTGGAAAAACAAAACATCAGGAATATAATTCTGGATCCAGAAAAAGAGTACATGGTAGATAAAATCTATTATTTGAAATTCTAATAATGTTAGAATATGGAATATAAGATATCTTATAGGTGTATGAGATTGACAGCATTGAAGTTACATTCCATTTTTGTTGTGGTAGTGGTACTGAGTAATTCGGCTGCTTGAATGGGCAAAAAATAAGTTGCAGCATGAGATTTTTCTTGTAACGTAGTAGTCAAGATGCTGTATTGCCTGCTTGAATATAATGATAAATAAATGCACCTAAATATGGAATAAAAGCTTAAATTTGACATTGATGGTTATGCTTAACAGAAGTCTTTCAAAAATTTTCTTTTTATCTTTAAAATTTTACACTAATTGTCTTGGAAATTTTTTTTTGTGACAAGGTGGAAGGGCGTAGTATTTTAATAGCAGAATCAGGCTGATGCAAGAGAAAAAAATAATCTGTAGAGTCTGATATTTTTACCTAGGACATCTTATGACTCTACGAATTGCTTTAATGTATTTTCAACATCATGACTCTAACATTGTGGTACAGTTACTTTTCTTGTCTGGGAATTCTCCTGGAGTCTTAGTTCTTGTGTTCTTGCTGGAGTTACCATCGCTGCATGTGAGCAGCATAAATTAAAACTTCTCAGTAAACAGCGGAACTTTTTTCAGTATTCCAGACTTCAATGCATTGATTTTTTTCCACACTTGGGAAGCTCCTGGCACTTTTTGAACATTACCGTGATGAAGAAAATAATAATATGTATGTGTTTAATTATAGGATACTGTTACAGGAGAAGAGAAACTGTTTGCTTATGCAACTAGAAGAAGCTACACGTATAACCTCATATTTACACTCCCAGTTAAAAAGGTAAGTTATGTAAAACCAGCAGGTTTTGAAGTAACTACAGCAGAGAAGAATATTAATAATCTATGAAGTTTATTTTTTGTACTTCTATGTATGTATGCCAAGTAAATGAATTTTTCACTACATTCCACTTTGCTCTGTGGAATGTCACGGTTTGGATGGAGTTTTAGAAATAGTATTAGTGGTGGCTATTTGGGGTATGTTATTAAGTGTATCTGGGGATTTTATATATTACCTTACTTTCTGAAAATCTGTTTTAATATTGTTACAGTTTTACTATGGGCAGATAACATTCTTTTAAGTTCTGTGGGTTCTTAATATACTGATACCTTCAGAGGTAGAGGATTTTGATCCCTGGTAAGATGACAAAATTTTGCTATTTAAATACGAGAATGTGTTAAGACCCACACCAAAGTCCATAATGTTTTGCATATTCACACTCACAGCTGCCTTTTCAGATGTAGCTCTTGGGGATTCCTCAGTTTAACACCACAGCAGCATCAAAAGCTCAGTTCCTGCTGAGTTCCTGTCTCACTTGATCTCTCTAATATTCTTCTCTCCCTTAACTGGGAATGATAAGAGGAAGTGGAATAGGATTAATCCTAAAGTCTTTTTATTTTGCATTGGAAAAACCTGTGAGAGTGAGGCTTATGCAGCAGTTTGCAAATCCCTTTGCACTTCTTCTCCCTGGATTGTTTATGACCAGTCATTAATGTAAATTTGAGCTGGATCATGGTAATCTATCCTTTCTGGCTTTACATGAGTTTGCTGAGCTAGAGCCTTCTCTGGTCTCTTTCCTGCCAAATCACAGCTGTTTACATGTTGGACGAAAGAGTAGGCTCATCCTTCTGTTGGATGTTGTTGGACTGTTTTCTTCAGGCACTTAGCCCTGATCTGGTTGTCGCATGTACTGCTCCAGTCATGGCTGTGCTTGAGACCAGGGCAAGAGACATGAGCTAGACTTTAAAATGCCAAATCATCTTTCCATGTCAACATACTGAATAAATGTAAAATTGCTTGTGTAATCTGGATTAGTGTTTTAATGTCTGCGTTAGTAGTTCTGATAATATTTGAAAGGGCATTTTTGTGTTTTCTCTTTCTTTGCATACCACAGTCTGTCAGCTAGCACCCTCACCATGTCCTCTGGCAGCAGCAGGGGATCCCTGGCCTCCAGTCGAGGATCCTTGGCCTCCAGCAGAGGCTCTCTCAGCTCAGTCAGCTTCACGGACATCTATGGCCTTCCCCAGTATGACAAATCAGACAGCGTTACAGACTACGGGCAGCATTTGCGCTTTGACATAATTCCCTTCGAGTCTCTCACAAAGGATGTGCCATATGCTGATCCCATTGGACACTCCAATTTCAATAAGCAGCGGAGGTCTCTGGATACCCCGCAGTCTCTGGCATCCCTGTCATCGCGGTCCTCCTTGTCATCATTGTCTCCTCCAAGCTCGCCTCTGGACACCCCGTTTCTCTCTGCATCAAGAGATTCTCCATTGGCTCAGATGTCAGAAGGTTTTGAGGAGATGGCAGGCATAGGAGCCCTGGAAATGCTCAGGGCTCAGACCACAGCCTTGGGTGATGATGATGCACAAGGCACGAGCTCGTCTCAGACATCTGCTTACCCTCTGGACAGTGAAGGGCTGCGAGAAATGGGACCACACCTGACTGCTGTCCAGACTGGTGGAGGTGAGTTTATGGATATTATTATTTTGTCACATTGTCTTAGAAACAGACCTAAGCATGCCGCCGCAGTAGAGATTGTTCCTGAGCTAGGCTTATTTTATTACCTTCAAGGAAAAATTGCACTGTAGGTGTTACCCGACCAAAATACGGGAAAACACAGGAAAATCCCCCAAACCCAAACTCTAGTTTTAGGGCAAAGAGGTGCAAGAATAGAGAAATCCTTGTCAATAGATCTTAAAACAGTGGTGAATTGACTGGAAGAAAGGGCATGGAATATAGACTTTCATTGGAGTGTAGCCTATCAAGAATGAGTAAAGTATTAGTAAGGAAAGGTTAATGGATTAGTTACTTCTGAGGCCCCCCGTTGTGCTGATGTTGCCTTTATTCTGATAATGGAAAGCAACACAAACCCAGGAGAGTTAGGAAATAACCAACAACTATCCCCTACAAAAAAAACCCGAACACAAAACATGAGGTGATGCTTCTGACTGCGCTTGAAGGCTGGCTGACTACTGACTGCTGAATTTGTACACGCTGCAGCCCAGGTTCCCTTGTCCAAGTTCTGTGGTGGAGCAGAAGCCACAGTGGCATGGCTGTAATGAGTGCACGGTGCACTCATGAGTCGGTGCTTCATCACCAAAGGAGCATCTTTTGTAGGGGGTGGGTGAGATGTGCATTGGCTTGTCTGGTTGTTTCTGAGCACCTGTGTGTGCTCTGATTGCAGTGGGGTGATGGGTGCAGTTGGCACAGCGCATGCACTGTTGAGTTTTTCTTTCCCGCTGGACTTCAAATTGATGGACTTGCTTTAGCTTGCCTTGGCAGAAGCTTCTGAAAGCATTGCAGTTGAGAAACATGAATTAAAGAAATCAAAAGAAGAAACAAAAAACTTTTGGAAAAATGAAACAAAATTAAAAGCCTGAGCACACAGGAACATGACAAATTTATTTTCCTGTTTTGACCAACCAAATGAACTGCTCTTAATATGAAAAAGATAACCATGATAACATTTTTGTGTGTTGACTTGCTAATTTTTTTAATAAAACCATACTAGTAGAGAAAGGCTTTTGGAGTTTAGTTTAATATTAAATTTTGTGAATCCCATCCCATTTCTGTATCCAGAATTCTGTGTTAGCATTGTGTAGAATGTTGCATTCACGACTCATGATGTCAGGAATGATATGAACTATAACCAGAGAATGGATCGTATTATCCTACCAAAATCTTATTTGTCAAGTGATAATACAAAGGAACAGTGATGGTATTTACAGAAAACCTTTCAGGTTTTCATTTTAAAAAAGAAAACATTGTCACAGTGCTAAAATGCCTGTATTGTTCAAAAGCATTTGAGTCTAGACTTACCTACTTTCCTTAAGGCAGCTAGCACTGCCAGAAGATACTGCAGCAGAATTTACTGTTACTAGCTGTAAACATTTCTAGTGCCCATATTGTAGCTTTCAGACCAAAATAAACAGAATTCCAGAGACCAGCATGAAAACTTGTGCTTAAATTAGTGCTGTGAAAAGGCTTTCTGAGGCTTTTTTTAAACCTCAAATCAGACCACAGCATGTCTTCACCCATTGTGGTAAGTGAAAATATCTAAGTAGTTCATTTATAGCTTGTATGTGTTTCCTAGAAGTGAAGGCCTAGAGTGAGGGCCTAGGCAGCAATACAGTATGGAGGGCAGCTTCCTGCTTTGATTTTCCTTTTTTCAGTTCTCTGCTGTGTTTCTACAGATTTCACATTTGTCTGAAAACCTCTGTGCTTAACCTGCTGTCAGTGCTGCGGTGTCTTGCTCCTAGTCCAGAGGTTACAGCTTTTCTCTATGTACAACAGAGTATTTTGTGTTGCTTTTTGAGGGAGAGTGTATGGTTAAAAGGTAGCCAGGCTGCCTTCTTTTGAGACTTTCTTATTTTTAATATTTGCATTTGGAAACAATTACATAAAAAAATTCAACCTTTCTGATTTTTGCCTGCTTTGAGTTCTACACTCACTAGCCGGTGGTTTGGAATTGCAACGCAGTTGTTTGCAAGTAGCAGTTGGAGGTTTTGAAAGTATTTTGGCTTTGTACTCTTTTCCTGGAAGAATTGGATGGATCATCCAGCTTGTATGCCAGAGCTGGGAGCTCGTGGATGCTGGAGTTTTGGGTTTCTCCGAGGTGCCATGCAGTGTACCCTGCTGCTGCCACCCCATGGCCTGGCAGCAGAATGCTATGCTGCAAAAACAGGAGGTCTAGGTTCCTGCAAACCTTTGCCTGGTACTTCACTAGGCAAAGCATGAGGTAATTTTGGTAATCTGCAAATAATGGAGACTGGGAGGGTTACCACTGAATAAACTGCATGAACTTTGCACTGATACATCACTTGAGCAAGTTCAAGGGTTTCTTCAGGAACTGCAGTTTTGATGTTCAGTTGCTGATCTACTGTTCTGTTGTTCTGCATCTGTCACAGGGTCATATTGTGAAATAAGTTTTCATGTTGGAATGGAGGGAATATGCTTGAAAAGCTAAATCCATCATATTTATAAAGCTGAGAGTGGGAGGAAACATGTTAATAAAATATTGGGCTTGAATATCTTCACTGTCTCTTCTATATACCAAATCTTTCAAATGCTAATTTTCTTTTAATGCGTAAATAATCTCTTGTTTATAAAATATTGTCAGAGATCTAAAGAGTGATTTATTACTGTATGCTTTTTGTCTTGTCTCTCATGCGGCACAACAGAAAAATTCACTGTAAGTGAACCTGAAATTTCTTATTGTGTGTTTTTCTGTGTGATGTGTTGGTTGTTTTGTTTTGGGGTGGGTTGTTTTGTTTTGGGGTTTTTTTGGAGTTGCATGAGAAGAAACAGGAGATTCTGCTACATTTGGTTTTGTTTGATATTTTGCTGTATCTGTTTAATCATTATGGCATACTTAATTTTTTTGCTATGTCAACTAAACAACACATTCACAGCTGTAGTTAAATTCCTGGGGAAAGTGATCCTTGACCTTCAGCTTTATTATATAATAATAATGCCTGACAGTGTTATGGTAGGTAAGGATTGTTTTTGTCTCTGATTAGTTTCTGTGAGAGTGTTCTACTCTTCCATTAGTGCATTTTGAGCTGACATGCAGTATTTGTAGTCAGCTAAACTTGTGAAACATGCTTTAGATTTCTTTATGTGATTTCTTAGCGAATGAAAGTTTGGAAAGCAAAATTTCCTTTGAAGTTCACTTTTTGAACTAACGACGATAATGTTCTTTCATTCAGGGCTCATTTATCAAACTTTGGCACCCAGAAGTTCTGGAAAATCATATATATTGTTTACTGATTTTATTATTTAAATAAGAAAATGGAAGGTAATGGTCTGTCTTAGAAACCTAATTTTTAAACAATTCCTTAGCTTCCAGCATTGCAAAGTCTGTAACCTGTACTAAACCTTTTTCTTAAAGCAAAATTTGGTATGTCTTTGATCATTACCAGTTTTACTTGCTGGTTGTTCATCCCCTCCCCCAAGTCAAGGGCATATTCTGGTGTTTACATCTCTTCCAAATTTGCTGTGATTGTCCAGAGGTTATTGAATGCTTCTGTGGCCTGCAGACAGTGAGCAAATCGTTGTCAAGTTACAACATTGTTGTAATGTGTCAGCTTTTCATTTTATTGTATTGGTACGTGAGACCAGCTTTTGCTTCCAGCCAGACTGGGAACATGAGCCTCCCAAGGACAGAGTCCACAAGATCTTTCCTCTGCTACATTTGTACAAAGTGTTCACATAGGGGGTGAGCCAAGGACTTATTTACGAAAAGAAGTCATCCTAGTGTAACTTGTTGAAATTAGTACAGAAATTATAGAAGCACCTTCAAAAAAAAATGACACACTTTTGTGAAGTTCAGCGTGTTTTTAGTGATGTAAAATTTTTGAGGAATTTTATTACGTAGATGTCTCTACAGATTGCTCGTTTTGATTCTTCATAAATACCAGTGACAGAATATTCTTCATAAATACCAGACAGTACGGTAGGCTTACCAAGTCAAAGTCTTTTAAAAAAAAAAAGGAAAAAACCAAACCACCCAAGCAAACAAAAAACCCCAATCAAAACAACCCACAAAACCACCACTTTTGTACAAGTGATACAGAGGAGAGCATGGTTCAAATACAGTTTTCTGTGTGCTCACTTAAACTTGGCTCTCATTTGTGGTGCACTGCACAATGTGTGATGTACAAGAAGGGTGGAATGCTGTTACTGGAGATGGGGAGGAATGGTGTTTCTTTCCCTGGGTGCAGAGACAAGTGCAGGTTGGGCTGTTCCTAGCCAGCAAATAAGTTTCCTGCATACCTAAAGCTGACTAAATCCTTCATTGAGTTTGTAGGAGAGGTCCATAGGGCTACTTAGGAATCCAAAGGACAGAGAACTGGCTCTGCCGATATGTAGGAATTTTAGCTCCAAATAGGACTAGGTGATTTTTGTAACATCTTTGGTACCATCGTGCTGTTAGTGGCCTGGTAACAGGAATGTGTCTTGGGCTGGCGCAGAACCTCCTGGGCTTGGTGCACCTTCTCTGCCAGTTCCACAGCTGGTTAAAGCTGACCTTGGCCAGAGCCTTCTGTTGATAGCAGCAGTGTGGTTGTATTGATCTGGAAAACTTTTATCAAGTTCTCCTGTCCTCATGTCCTGTCCTAGTGGTGCTTGGGTGAGGTGGGTACTGTGCAAGGGGTGGCTCACTGTACCTCAGCTGGGTTCTGCAGCCTGTGACTGGTATTCTGCAGAAGGAAACTGACTGAGTAGGTGTCAGAACTAAATTTGGATGCCTTATGATAATATGCAACAGAGGTACTTAACAAGTTGTTACTTTGAGTAAGACTCATGTAAGTTAAGATGCTTCATCCCTGTTTGGGGCTGTAAGCTGCAAATGTCAGCTGGTGCTTGTTTCCCATGCATTGTGCTGCTGTCACTCTGCTGAAACTGTCAATGCGTCCATGCTGTCTTAAGTTTGTAAGAATGAGCAGAAGCAAATAAAATGCTTTCCCCACTTTTGAAGTGCCATCTCTTTGTCATTGCTTTCCTGGTTTGAGGACAGTCACTGAATGTTAAGAGAGTAAAAGTTCTTCCCTGCACAGTGAAGAAACTGTGCAAGTCTGTTCAGTGGTTTTCTCTAGGACTCAAAGGAAAACAACCTCAAGTTAGGAGGTATTGTTAAAGTGTTGAAGCCTTTTCTATGCAGTTCTTGAACGTTACTGCTTGTGCATGTACTTTAAAGGATCAGTTGCTGCTATACCTACTTGCCTGTGCAAAACCCAGTGTATAACATAATTTTGTTGGTACACTTATAACATGAAAGCAATTGCTGAGTTGCTGTTTATTGTGTGGCTGGTAATTCGGGGAAGAGTGGCAAAGGAGTTTGAACATTGCTTCCTCCTTTCCCGAGTCAGTTTTCAAAGTAATTCACCAAGAATTTGAAAAAAACAGTGGTCTGAGTGAGCTGGAAAACACTGATTCTTTTTGATAATGCCTCTCAGACTGTAAATAAAAGCTGCTATTATGTGATGGTATAAACAGTATGCTTTGAGACTTCGTATTAGCAAACAAATGAGAACAAAACCTCACATTGTGTTATCTGATAACTTTAAAAAAGCATTAGTCTCTGTATTTGCTTTCAACCTATTGTATATTCAGTAGGTAAATTTGAAAAGCTTAGGATATCATGTGTACATATGTGAATTAATGTAAGTCTTCCTTTAGGAAGGAATTACTCTACCAGAAAAACATTTAGTAACAATGCAATTGGTTTATACTTAGTCTTGTCACAGAGCAATTAGCCACAGACTTCCTTCCTTAATTCTCCCACAGAAAATCTCCAGTCAATCCTATTCTAGACTTTTAACTTTAAGTTAGAAGAAAGATCAGTGAACTGCATTTGTGCTGTTTTGCTGCTAGCTTTGATACAATACATGTCTCTTGTTTAATTTTGAAGAAGTTGCCTTAAGCTGATGTTGTTTTCACTTTTTTCCTCCATGGCAGCTGTAACTCTGCGAGGAGACAGCAGTAGAAGATCGGAGAGGAGAGCCAGGCGAGTTTCAGCATGTCTCTCAGATCATTCACTGGCTAGTGACAGTGGCGTGTTTGAAGCTTTAAGCAAAAGGTCAGGTGTATAAATGCATAGTAAGCTGGAAATATTCCTGTTCTGCCACACGGCCCAAAAGAATCAGTTGTGAATTTATGTGTAGGCTTTCAAAATTCCTACTTATTAGTAACATAAAACTACTAGATTGCATGTTTTAAAGGAAAGAAGCTTTTTACGTGCAGTCCACTGTCATCTTCAAGTGCCAAGTCCCTTTTGCTTTATTCTCTCTGACATTTTTAACATCATATCTCCCTTGAAAGATAGTTTTCTCATCCTTTTAGTCATAAATCAGTAATTTTATTTCAACCGTCTGTAACAAAATAAAATTAAACAGAGTGTGACTCTTCTGAGTATCATGTGATAAAAGTGTAACTGCAAGGAAGAAACATGCCAGCTACCAAAAGCCTAAAAATATGTAGGTTAACCAAGGGATTGAAGGATATAGAAAGACATGTTACTCAATACAATTGTTTTAACACAGGATGCAGTGACTGGGAAGAAGATAACGTTTGGAGGATGCTAAAGAGAAATGGAAGACAAAATAAATACTAAAATACCTAAATATCTTTAAAGAATAGTTCTAAAACCTCAATTTTTACATCTGTGATTTACTACTACTGTATGTTTTTATGTAGATGTCTCACTTCCTTCTACATTACCAGTCCCTCCTGTATTGCCAAATAATTGCTTACATCCACAAATCACAGAATAAATGTTAGTTCATCATTTAGCAGCTTAGGTCACTATGTAGTTTACAGTACTTTCTGTTCCTGCAGGAATGAAGATCTGGAAGAGCCTGTTTATGGTGATGCTGCCAGTAATGAGGAACCACAAATACATGTTGGATTTCTGTGAGTAATTGCTCCTCTTTCTCCCTATCAACTCTACAGGAATTGCTTGCTTCTTTTCTTGCTTATAGTTTTTAGCTTTTTAATAAACTAAATCATGGTGGGAATTTTTAAGAAGTTCCTGAACTGGCGGCTGAAGTTCAGTGGATGTACAGATTAGTCAGTCATGTGCAAGTTTGTGTTGGGGATATGGCCTAAGCAAAGTTCATTCAGTGTCCTTTCAATGCTGACTGATAAAAGGGCCTTCATTACTTCTTTCACTAGCATTTATTTTCATTGTCTGGGCCGTTAATGTGGGTATGGGTATAGGGATATGTCTCTGTAAGCGAGATCTTTTTATGCCAGAAAAAAGGAGGATTACATTAGAAAAATCACAGGTGAAGAGACACAAATACAGTACAATCCCAGCTGTACAATACATCTTTGAAATCCTGTGCCTATGGCATGCTGTTGTTGGTAGTAGGAGTAGTGTGGGGAAGGGCATATTATTGTCATGCAAGACAGGATATCATATCTTAGCCCTCCAGAATGCTCTCTGCCCCTTGGAAACTAATTCCTAAGATTGAAAGTTTTAAAATATCAACCATGTTTCTTAGTGGCATTTCAAAATTTGTGCTGATGTGAAAGAGTAGAATTTTTAAATTTGTTTTCAATAGCCCATGAAAATAATGCAGATGGATTTGTCTAATGTAACTGATATGTTATTACACATGCACGCACACAAATGCATATGGTGTAACTGTTCAAAGTAAGAAATGTATTTGATAAAACCTGTTTGCTGTCAAGAGGCATAGAAGGGCCAGTTGTTATTTTCAAGATGAATAATGTTTAATTCACTTTGTTCTATTAACTTTGTTCCTGTAGGTAATACTCTTGACTGAAACTGATTTGTGCAAGAAATTTGTTTAACAAAATGTGCTTTTACATTCTTTAAGTCTGTTTAGTCTTCGTCTTTATTTCTCAAGCAAAGTATCAACGATGTGTGACTAACACAGAAAATTTATTTTCCAGGCATGACAGTGGAAGTGAATGTCTGCTAGTCCATGTCTTACAGCTGAAGAACTTTACTAGTCTAGTTGTTAAAGAAAACTGCAAAATGTAAGCTTAAATTTCACTCAGAGTCTGATAATTGCTTGTTTTATGATGCAGTTATAAATACTGCAGATTTATTTGGCTTCATTCAAAATCAAGCCATTTCTGGAGAAGATGGTATGTTTTAATTTCCATGAGGAAAGTTATGGTCACAAAGTATCCCTTTTATAGAACTTACATCACAATATTCAGGTAACAAGTGTAGTCGCTGTGTTTTTTCATGTTTATTAAGCAGAGGAAAGTTTGTTCAAAAATATCTGTGATATTGCAGAGTAAGCTTAGTGTATTTTTCTCAATTCCTGTTGGCAACATCTATATTAATCAGTAAGAGATCTACCTTGCCTTTTATCTTTAAGAAAGAAAACCACACTCGAAAACATGCTAACAACAACAAAGCATTTTGTGGCCTGTACCACTCTCCTTGAGTATCCATGAAAGACCTTCTGAAGATAATATTAACACAAGTACTAGCTGAGAATCAGTAAAAAAGATGGAATTTTTAAACCTCTGACAGCATGTGCTACTTTTTCAAGTTTTGTATCACATATAGAACATAGCTTAGTTTATTCTAATAAGTATTTCTTAAACAATCAGTGTTGTCATAAAACACTGTTTTATCTAGAGATATGTATCTTAGCATATTTTAAAGAAATTCAACATGTAAAAATTGTTGATCTTTATCTCTGGGAGAGGCTATTTGAAAGCTGGAAAATGGAGGTTTGATAACATTAATGTATTGTAAAATAAGTCATTTGGTGGGAGGTGTTAAGTTGAAATACATCTTCCTGAATGAATTGTTCTTTGTTGAGAACATCATGCTAACTCTGCAAAACTGCAGTGGAAATTTTTCACGTAGGTTAGTACATTAGTGTTGGGTTTTTGCTCTGTTTTGGTGTGAGTGCAAGGGCACATGATAGGGAAATATGTGAGTATTGTGTATTACTCAGCCATGTTGCCTTGTCATCAGAAAAAGAAATGAGCATCATCTGAAGAAGGTAGTAGAGTCACTGAAGAAAAAAACTAGTCCAGAGGGTTTGTTGGACATTGTCATCAAGGCAACCAGGCATCTAAATTACTCAAAATGCAGTTCTGTTCTTCATCCTTCTCAGCCCTACCTTTGCTGGAATCAAGAAATTGCATTGCTGCAGGGTGAATTGATAAGTCTAGTAAAAAAATAAGTTTCTATTACCAAAAAGCAGAAGAAACTTCTATCAAGTTTAATAAACTCCTCTGTGAGCTATACATTGGTTGAACCAGGTGCTGTGGCAGTTGGGGGGAAGTTTGCCTGTGGCAGCCAGTGAGGAGAGGAGCTGCATCTCTGCCTTTTCACCGGACAAGAACCAGTTTAACTAATGCTCCACAGTCCAGTGTGCTGCAGTTACACCAGAAGGAGCTCTTCCAATTGTCCTCTAACCATTTATTTGCCTGCCAGTGTGAGCCTCTCTTTGGTGGTGGCATAAGAGTTCCTGCAGCCATGTAGTCAACTTGAATGAACCTCTGAGCTGGAGTGGGTCTTTTTAATCCTGAAGACTTCGTGGGTTTTTAGCTAGGTTAGCTTTTTAAGCCAGATAAATTTTCTAATCTGGGTCAAAACACAATTGCATGAAACTGTTTGCTGGCATGAAGAAAGGAATAGGATATTGCAGGGGTTTGGCAAGCAGTCAGGACACGGAGAACATGGAAACAATTCTCTAAGTAGCTCTGCTGCTTATGCTGTCAGATGAAAATGGTTGTTGATTTTGTTTTTGTCTTGGAGCCTTAAGTGATATGATACCACATATTTAAATTTGTCTTTCAAGACTGTAGATAGTGACTGCAGGTTTCTTTGCTGTCTGAATTTCTTAATTTTTTAAGGAGGGAAAAAGGTTGTTTAGTGGGTGGAAGGAAGAAATGGATCAGTGACACTTATGGGACAATTCAATTGCCAAAACATGGGCATGTGTTTCCATTTGAAATAGCATAGCATAGCACCTGGCCTCCAGCTGCTGCTGCTCAGAGGGAGGCTCTGTGCAGCTCTCCCATAGATCCTTTTATAATTGCTAGCTTGTTTTAGATGCCTTGGATACCTCAGGGCAGCTCAAGTGCCACTTGGTGCCTCTGCTTAAGCACCAAGTTAAAAAAAAAGTTTTTGTTAAAAAAATGCAGCATTTTGAGATCAGTTTTGCAGATCTTCTGTGTTAGAATTCAAAGTAAATTCTGATGATGAGGAGATCTCAAGGCAGATTCTTAGTGTAGAAGTTCCACTGATATTTTTGCTTAGCTTGATTTAGAGAAATGCAAAATGGCTTTCTTTGTCTGAATTGTGCTATTTGTCTGTTTTGCTGTTCCCAGTCACGTGAGAGTTTATTTGCCACCGCTTGAGTCAGGCACACCAACCACTTACTGCTCGAGAGCTTTGGAATTCCAAACTCCGTTAATATTTAATGAAGTGTTCCAAATCCCCATGCACTCAAGTGTTTTGAAATTAAAATCACTGCAGCTGTATATCTGTTCAGTTGATCATCAGCAACAAGAAGAACTGTTGGTAAGTGGTTCTGTTTCTTAAAACTCATGTGATATGAGAAACTAAAGTTACCTGAGGAATTATTTTCTAAGATTAAAAAGAGAACATAAAGACCTAATTTTCCCCTAAGAAGTTTTGATAGAGTTACATGCTAATGTGCCCATTTGTTCACATATATAAATATAGTTCTGTAAATAAAGAGGTGAGATTTAAAAAAATACTTCATCTGACAACTTTTAGACTACAGTTTGCTCAAGACTTAGGTTTCTGCATACTATAATGCTTGTGTGAGGAATCTGTACCATTCAAACAGATTTCTACCAAAAAAAACCAAATACAGACACCTTGTGTCTGTACCCATTATAACATTGGGTGAAGAGGACTACTGTTACATCAGTCTTAACTTTGTTGCAGGATAGCAGTGGCGCTGTTACCTCAGCCCTTTACTTTAAACTGGTTGAGATATCATGTGCTAACTTCAGGTGTGTTAAATGTTAGGTTAATTTAGCTACTGTCAAATACAAATATGCATAACTAAATCTGCCTTGGAGCTGATGTCCTGGCTATCCTGAAGTGAGTGGGCTGTCTTTGCAGTGGGGGGTTTGAATGGATTAGTGAAAAAAACTTCTAAGCCTATCAAAGAAATTAAGAGGTATAGGCATCTCACTGTCATGCCGGGCTGTGGGTAAGAGGTGTTTATTTGAGCAAATCTGGTCAAGAATTCGTGTTTGTTAATCCACCTTTAAATCTAAGTAGCATCTCATGTAAACCGAGGTCTTAATGTTGATAGAAATGGACCTGAGGTCTTGCATGCAGTAGGAAGTTTTATCTACAATGTAATTAAAGAGAAAGCACCTCAAGAAGAGGCTGGATATATTGGTGTAAAATGCTTTATACTGGTATATCCTCTTCCTCTGGGAAGCTGAATAGCTATTTAAGTGTAAGGTATCTTTCTATTGAGATAAATGCATCTAAGTTTAGGATGCTTTTATTCTAACTGCTGTTATTAACTTGCCAAAACCAAATAGGTCTTCAGGTTATCTTGGTAGGGATTTTTTTCTCCTTCATAATCGTAAATTGGTTATGTCAGAAGTATCTTTGGTAACAGTAATTGGTAGCACAGTTTAAGGTAATTTAACAATACTATTCAAAAATAGAGAAATAATGCCAGTTTCATAAGATAGATGCATTGAAGTATTTAAACATTATGATCATTGTTCTCTTCAGCTGTAATTTGAGAATGAGCATTTTCTCACATGGAGACATCATTTGCTACCTCTCTTTGGAACTGCTGTGATGGTGCCTGTCAACAATGCCTGTGTCTTTTGAGATGTCTTCCACTGAGATTACAGTTTTTCCCATTTATTTAATAATGCATACATTTCTCAAATTCTTTATGACTGCTTTCTTTTCAATTAGGTTATGCCAGTATAATATTTTCCTAAGTCCAAAAGCCAGACTGGAGTTTATCCTAATTTATAGAAATATTTGTACCTAACAGGGAAGAAAAAAAATTCTGGGAAATAGTTCTGTTATAAAGAAATAATTATACTACACTTGTGGGGATGGTCTTTCCATTTCCTCTACCTTTTACTCTTATGCTTTGCATGGCTGAAGGATCTTTTTCTGTCTTAATTTGGCTTATTTCTTCCCTGGTCGCCATGTCAATGTAGAGATAAGGGAATTGTTATTTTTCATGATTAGCATATATAATTCATGTTAAAACATAAAAGTAGTATGAATGCCTTTCTTGAAATCACCCAGCATTGCTGCTTCACTCCCCGTTTCTCATCTTTTACAGCCCCGACCAATTACTCCCTGTGTCTTAATTTGTTTGATTTCTTATTGAGTGTAACTTTTTTTTGCATTTTCTGTTTTAGTTTTGGAACATGTGTCCAATTTTTTAGCATTATTTTTAAATCCTTATTGTTTTCTCAGACATGTCTGTCAGACATCACAGAGGTATTTATAAATACTTTTACTGTTCTGCCACCCAAGTTGTTAACAAATTCATCAGAACGGACACGTGATAAACCTCTAGCAGAACCACCTTGGTTTGTTCATCCTTTTGAGTAAGCTCCAAATCTTGAGGTGGACATGAAATATTAATTAATCCTTTCAGTACTGATAATTCTTAATTGAGTTTGATGGTGTTTCTCTACTCACCAGCATTCAATCATTCAGGAATTACTGATTCCCTTTGTAGAAGCAGCTTCTTTGGCAGACTTGCTTAGCTGCTTAATAAATGCTGCGTATGGGGCAGTGTCAGGTGTCTTAACAGCTAGCCTGTGCTTCTTCCAATATTGCTGGCAGGAAAACAGTTTTACTGTCTACCTCCTAAACTAAACTCAGTGTGTCTTAAACATTTTTCAACTCTGATTCAAAAGTGTGAGAATTTGATATACATTTATATCTTCCACTGCATTAGAACAAGTAGATAATTAGAAGACATCTATGTTACACACAAAAAAGAGAAGGCGTCTCTGTAGCCTCTGATATACTGATATGAAATTACTTTCTCAGTAACATGCAGTATCCCCATGTCACATTATTTTGTTAGTCCATTGTCCTCTATGCACCTGTTTAAATAGAGCCCTGGGGAACATTTGTCTTGGAAAAACAATGCAGTGATTTTTTAAAATTATTGTTTTCTACTTAACTGTTTCTTTACCTACTTAAAGTTGAATGCACATTCTGTCTACACTTCCTACTGCCTTTGTTCTTAGAATCATTGTATACAGTTATTTAATTTTTGAGAGATGAAAGCCATTTTTACAGGATTTTTCCAGTGATACAAAAGAAGACATTTTTAGCATGTGGCTCATAAGCATGGAAATAGCTTATGCTATTGCTGCAGGGATAGGCAGGTGAACAGAAAAGCAGTGCTTAAAGGCTGCCTAGGTCCAGCTAGTGAACTGACTGAAAAAAAACCAAATAAAATAGGCAGCATGGATTTGTTCACAGCTGTTTTTCATTTAGATGAGCACCACTGAGAATTTCTTACATGAGCTCTCTGTGATGGAGTAGGGCTACTTCAAAGTTTGAAATACTTATAGTGAGAAGCTTCCATTAAAACTGTTTTTACCTGAATCTGGGAAAGGCAAGGATGGCCTGGAAAGTAGAAAAATGGCTTTGTAGCCCATTTGACTACGTTATGATATAAATAGGCAGGAAAAAAAAATTGGTTTACGTAACATTTTTATTTCCATTTGAAAGATGTCCCTGAGGGCCAGAGAATGGGAGGGTATCAGAATACAGTTATCTCAAAAGCCTCTCAAATTAATGTAATATTATTAAAGTGATACTAATTTAAGCAAATGTAGAAATCAGGTACATAGTTGGGAAGGTTTTAAGAAAAAAAAATTAATAGCTATCAGGTGTCAGTTACAGCTACATCAGTCATACAAATTTTATTTTTCAACTTACAAAAGTTACTATCTACTCTAATTCTTCCTGGTAGTAAAGAAGAGGCAAGAAATTCAGAATCTTAAGCATCGTAACACAACAGAACAAAACTGTCTCTTTTTAAGAGACAGTAGTATTTGGTCAAGTGGGAGTTTTACACTGTAGGTAAAATACTCTTTAAATGAGAAGGTCTATCCTGCAGAGTATATGTATCTTACTGTGGTCAATGCTTTTTGGTTTTTTACAGGGCATTGCTCAGATAAACCTGACTGATGCAGAGAGTTCTGGTGAGATGCAGCTTCACTGGTACCCTGTCCAGATCTTCACTGGTTCAGAGCCCCAGAGAGCAAAGACCAAAACCCAGTGTGAAGACAGTGTTCCTCAGTCTTCTGGAAATGTAACTACAGTTAAAACAGTATGGCTCTAAAAAAATGATTTGTTTACTTTATTTGACCGGCAGGATGATTGTGATCTTACCTTGGTTGCAGGTTTTTGAGTTATCACAGGAAGTGATAATTTAACTCTTGGGGCAAGAGCTAGATTTTAGAAGACTAATTGAAAACTAGATCATGTCTGGTCAGGTGCTTGAAATAGTACTCTGTATGCATGTTTCCAGTCCAGCTAAAACACATTAAAAATTCCTTCCACTGCACTGGAAGAGGTTTTCAAGAAAGGTTGCGCAATTTCCATCCTTAAAGATATTTTCAGTCCTTCACTGGGCTCTGGACAGCCTGACTTGGCTATGATGCCTTGCTTGCTTTGAGCAGCACATCAGACTAGGTGACCTCCAGAGGTCCCTTTTGACCTAACTGGCTGGATGATTCTCTACAGTCAAGTAAAGTCTGCCCAGTTTCTGTGACAAGTTGATCACCACAAACTTTTGATTGTTAAGAATCAAGACAGATTTTTTTTGGTTGTGATTTGGTTTTTTGTTTTGTTTTCTAAGGAACATATGATGGCTCTGTTTTTATTTTTTCTTTGAATAATACACATTAAGTACATTGGTTTGTTCAAACAGTTTTAATTAAAATCTGATTTACCTTTCAGGATGCAGTGACAGCCCTGTTAGCTAGGACCACGGCCCAGCTGGAAGCAGTTGAGAGAGAGCTGGCAGAAGAGAGAGTGAAACTGGAGTACACAGAGGAGGAAATCTTGGAGATGGAAAGAAAGGAAGATCAGGCAGAAGCCATATCAGAAAGGTAAAAATGGTATACATACCTCATCAAACAGATGAGGTATTTAATCCTAAATAAATAATACTAATACTTTCTCAAAGATAATACTAATACTAAATTTAATACTAATACTTCCTCAAAGATATTTACACTATAGGTATAGTGTGAAATAAAGCAGGAAAGACAGTAGGTATTTATTCTGAGATTTTCTCCCTGTTAGTGCTACAAGTATAAAATTCTGTTATGTCATGATCTGCAAACAGGAGGAAACCTTATTTGAATAGCTGGTTGAATTTAGGGAATTTGGAGAGTGGGAAAACATCATATCAAGCATAAACTTAGCTAGGGAGGTGACTGTAATGAGTTTGTAACAGCCTTGTATTAAGAAAAAGTAAGTAAAATTTAGTGGTGACACAGGACATTATTAGGGTTAGGGTTGTAATTTCGTTTCTGATGATACTTCTGGTTTGTTACATGACTTTTCTTGTTCTTTTTGTTATTGCTTTTTTAGTGTTGTTATAAAGACCAGAACAAATGCTTTAAGAAAATTAGGGAAGGTGAATTTTTTTCAATGAAATGTATTTGCTTATTTGCATTTGCAGAAATGCAAGTGTGCTGTGTTCTCCTGTTGAAAATACTGTATTTTTATTGGAGAAATAATACTCTAAAATTATAAACTGGCTTAGATAATGTAATACATAAATGTAATGCATAATTGCATGGGGTTTTTTAACACCTGCAAAATTACTGTGATGTTCTGACTTTAGGAGTTGGCAAGCAGAATCTGTTGACAGTGGATGCAGTAATTGCACCCAGACTAGTCCTCCTTATCCAGAGCCATTTTGCGGGGATCCATTAGCTGGACACATGTTTGCAACTCAAGCAGGCCAGTACGGTTCTGGAAAAATGCAGCCTCCACCACTAAAGGTAATGAGAGAAGACACTGCAGCATGGAAACTGCCACCCTGCCTGGCACAGTGAGCTACTGCTGTGCCTGGAGTTTGAGTCTGAGTTGGGCAGGAGAGGAAAGAGTCAGCAATGACACTGGCAACTCTGTATGAGCACTGACTTTGTGACAGCTGTATGCCTATTGAGTTGGTAGAAGTTCACTCTTTAGGGCTGGGCTTTTTTTTTTGTTTTCTTACTACTTACTTCTGAACACAATTTGATTCTTATATCAAAAGGCAAACGATTTTTACTGCAGCCTGTATCTAATCTATAAATAGGCACTTGTATCGATTTCTGCATTTACCTGAAATTTTAACAGAAAAGATCATGATCAAATTCCAATGCTCTTATTTCTATAAGAATTTTGAAAGGAACTGTGAAGAAAGAAATTTTAGTACTTGCGTTACTATTTCAGTGTTACAATAACATGGAATAATTGTGCTGAAACTGATGTATTTAAAGTCTTTTGTAGTCAATATATGAGACACTGAAAATAATCCTTCACAAACTGAAATCAGCAGACTTCCATTGAAGTAGAGGAACATAAGCTGTTTGTGTTGCCTTTAGGGAAGATCACACCTCTTAGGGAGGAGTGAGGTTTCTGAAAGTTTGGAAGCTTTGCTAGAGTGGCCTATGTTTTCTGTCTTTCTGAATATTTTAGTGTTCTTGTATACTTGTGTGAACAGTCTTTCAGTTCCTTTTTTCTTCCTTGTCTTCATTTAAGTTCCTCTAGTTTTAAGGTGGTTGCTTCAGAATCACTGTGCTTACTGAAAAGTGGCTCAGTTTTCTTCTGTTGAGGCTGGAGATCAGGTGGTAGTTTGGGTAATGCCTAACTGCCAATCCTGAATCCTTATGCTCTGCAGCTGTGATATAACTTCATCTCATAATTGTTACTGCTCCAGCAAAGGCTTCTGAAAGGTAATCTCACAATTTTGAATGACCCAGTTTTAAAACTTTTACAAAAGTGGAGGTGATACATCCTCTCAGTGCTCACTAAAATTTGAATCTAGCTAGCAGGGCAAATTATTTACTTTTGGTATTGTTGAAATGTCTGATTGTCTTTGCTAGGAGAGAGAAAATAAGGAAGAAATAAAAAAATTTCCTTTGTTGAAATTTTAGGTGGATAAGGAAACTAACACTGAGGATCTGTTTCCTGAAGAAGTTGCTATTCTTCCAAAGGAGAGAGCCAGCCGCAGGCCACGGGGCTCTGCTTTTGTTCGCAGTAGCACAATTGTTCGTTCCCAGACCTTTTCGCCCGGAGCACGAAGTCAATATGTTTGCAGAGTGAGTAAAGCTTGAAAAGGAGGAGGGGGAAAGGCTCTCCACACACAAGTACATCATTCATTTTTCATAATTTCACTGTAAGATTTCATTGCATTTATAAGAAACATATATTACTTTTTAATACTAATGAATAATCTTTAATTGAACTTAAACAATGCAGTGGGGAGGATCTTGCCTGACTCTTTTTACAAGTTTTTACCTGGATGGATTTAATTTGAAATTTAAGAATATATGATATATTAGATATAAAGCTCTTTTCCCTGGCAACCTTAGATGTTAGGTGAGGGTGGTTGATTTTACAATGCTATCTAATGAGGTGTATAAGCAGTTAGCTAAGAAGCCATGTTTAATTTTCACATACATTAAAGTTTGAAAAAGGGCACTGACTGCTTAATCTTAGGGTCATTGCATAAATATTCATATGACTCTGATTGCTGTCATGAATATCAGTCATAAGGTGCCTATTACTGTAGGGCATAGGATTCCTGGGTGCACTGGTGCAAGTAATTGAGGACCAGCACAGCAGTTTTCAAGGTCACATTTATTGTTTGCTGTGTTCAGTGGCAGAAGACTTATAAGCAGTTGGCTCATGGTTTTGCAGATCAATACATGGGTATTGGTTTTGCGTTATTGGTGAAATACTATCATAACTTTGATTGTACTCTTTCTTAAGCTTCTGAGAGCTTGAGTTTGAAAATTCAAGAAATTATTTTTTAATTCTGTGCTCACTTAACCTGCACTTACTTAAAATCAGAGGCAGGGAAAAAAGTGGGACACTCTATTGTTTGTACCCATGACAGTAAACATTTTAGAATGAAATAGTACTGCTTTTGAGTCCTCCCTCTCTCTTTTTTTAGGTTTGATTGTCTTGGATATTTAGTAGAGTGGTTGGTGAAAACTTACCTGTAAAATACTGATGGTTTGTAAGTTTTCTTGAATTATTGTAACTACCATATGAGCACTACTATATATAAATGTTTATAAATAACTGAAAAAAATCAGTTGCTTAAAACAAGATAGTTTCAGTCTATTTTAAAAAAGAAATCTCAAAGGCAAAAAAACCCCAAATAACTCAAATTTCTTAATGAAGATGATCTTGCAAACAGCCTTTATTTTCAATGTCTTTTCTAATCAGCTGTATCGCAGTGACAGTGACAGTTCAACCCTGCCAAGGAAGTCCCCTTTTGTCCGGAACACCTTGGAGAGGCGCACTCTACGGTATAAGCAGGTACGCCTGGGAAAATGATCTCTAGCTTTCATTAAGTTGCTAGAACAATGGTACTTTTATACTTGAGAGGTTTAGATGTCTGCAGGTACATTCCAGTCCTTTTAGGAAATGTACAAAACTTCTGCAATGTAATTGGGGCAGGGTGCATGTTTTGGATTTGTTTTGGACTTTTTAAGCTAAAAGGTAGACATAAAGAAATTAAATAAAGTTGTGATCAGTTTTAAAGGAAGGAAAAAAGTGTGGCAGATGAAAATTAGTTTCATGGGGACTGAATTTACATTGGTTTAAATGTAAAGTTTCTTTCAAAATCTTTCAAATCTAGTTTATGATGCAGGGGGCAGGTTAAGAGATATGTGTGTGAATATGACATTAAGACATGCATCTCCCCTCCCATAGAGCCTAACAAATAATAGTATTTGAGACCTAAATATTCAGGAATGAATAATTTAAGCTTTCTTTTTGCCCCCATGCCACCCCTCTTGCTGTCAAACAAGTGGGCAGAGAAGGGCAGATGAGGCATTAATGTTGTGTGTATAAATGGCATAAAATGTAGTCTGGTCAGCAGAAGTTAATGCCTTGCTGGTGTAGGCAGGTAGACAGCCATGCCTCCCATTTTGATTCAGGATGTATTTTAAAACCAATATTGAATGAAGCCCTTTAAGAGGAGTCTTGCTCCGTACAGTATTTTTCTGACATCATGATGTCATTGAATTTTTATTACCTCTTTTATTATCATTATAACATGGAATTTTAGTCCATAAACTTCATTAGGTAAATATTTGGAAGTCGAAAGGAATCTGTAAAAGGAAGCAGTAGAAAGTATTAATTAAAAAATTTAGCTGTAGGGGTTTTATGTATCATGTATTATCTAGCCTTTTCTGGGGGATGTAAATAATCTCCAAAACTTCATGTGGAAAAGACTTTGTGTGTGGCATAAATACAGCAGCTGTATGTTCTGTAGAGCTGACGACAGGCCAGTAAACTATGTTGAGAGTAATATATTGTGCATTTTATCTGAATCCTAATAACTCAACAGTCCTGCAGATCATCTTTGGCTGAACTTATGGCAAGGACATCCTTAGACCTGGAGCTGGATCTCCAGGCATCCAGAACTCGACAGAGACAGCTGAATGAGGAGATATGTGTTTTGAGAGAGTTGAGACAGCGTCTGGAAGATGCCCAGCACAGAGGGCAGACAGATTTACCCCACTGGGTCCTTCGGGATGAGAGATTCCGAAACTTGTTGAAGGAAGCAGAAAGGCAGGTATGGTAACATGACATAAGCACTCAGTTTGCGCAGAAACTTCTTGTTTCACAATGTCTTCATTTTGATAAGATGTCTAAAAACCTGTTTGTACAGAATCTCAAACAGCTAATGTTTCTTTTATATTCTTGAAGTTGGCACAATAAAAATTATTACACTGATTATTACCAAACTGTGTATTTATTTGAAGACAGTTTTTGGAGAATGACATTGTTTGCCAGTGGCACGTTTCATTTTGGATTTTGGTTTATTTGTTGTTCATTTCTTTTTGTTTAGGTATTTGTTATTGAAACGTTAATAATTTTCTTTCTTCTGGTATTTAAAAGAAATTTTGCTGATTTGATATTTATTCTTTTACAAGTATTTGGAATGTTCCCTAAGTATGTGATTTTTTTTGCCCGTTCTTGGAGAAGGAAGTTGTAGAAAAAGTTGGCAAAACTCCACAACAGACAAAATTGACATTGGATTATCAGAGACAAAACCTGAGCCTAAATCTATAGTAACATCTTGTTTGACGGATCTATGTGCAGTAAATTTTGTTAATTTATTACATGTCTTTCTGAAGAGCATTAATAAATGAAACAACTCAGTCTTTTGCATTTATAGTTCGTAGATGATCAGCTATTTTAGTATTTCACTGTGGTGAATGGGGAAAAAATCCATTTTTTACTGTGAATATTCTTGTGTTTCATTTATTCACATGCCCATTTCAAGCATTACGTTCTTGTTTTCAGACCAGACAGACCAAATTTGAACATCACCAAGAGCAAGCAGCTGAAAAGATGCTAAAGAAAGCATCAAAAGAAATATACCAGCTGCGTGGGCAAAATCAGAAAGAACCTATTCAGGTGCAGACTTTTAGGTAAGTGGTAGTGCATACTGAAATAGCATAGCAACAGTTCATTAGTCAGGTTAAAGCTTTCTGAAACATTTAGCTTACATTTTGTGTGTCTTTTGATTTTAATCAGAAGTAATTAACAAGTAATTTTAAACTGTATCTGGATTTGGACATGAGTTCTTTTTGAATGCTTTCTTCTACAAAGAGCCAAAGCTAAGGTAAAATTGCAGTGTTACAATTCTAGTACACATGACATTTAAAAAAAAAAGCTTAAAATATAAATATAGCTTAAGTAATTCTTCCAACTTAGCATATGAAGTTGGACTTCCAACTATGAAGTCCAGTTCTTCAATAAGAGCCTGTGGGCATAAATAGTCTGTTGAATGCAATACATATAAATTGCTACTAACACACTCTCCCTAAAAATTACTCAGTAACACTGGAATTTTCTTTCAAGGAGCGTTTTCTTTGGACTCTGTTTCCAGAGTTGCCATCTTTTTCCCCTTCTTTTTTGTAGACATTATTTGCAAAACATCCAAGGGTGAATTTCGCATTGCAGAACTTGTCCCGTGAAACCTTTTTACAATTTACTATGACTGAAGTTCAGTGAGCTGTATAAAGCTTCCACCTAGGTTTTCAAAAATAGTAATTGTCTTCAATGGAATGTTGCCAGAAATATATAGTGACTTTAGTAGTTTTTGGAATTTTGTTGTACTCAAATAAAAGGCCAGTTCAGTACATAAATACCTAATACTAACCATTAACCAGGGTAAAGAAACCATATTCTTGTGGAGAGGAGGGGGAACATAGGCATAATTTTATTTACTTCTTTTTTCTCTTGTTTTGATCACAGAGAGAAGATAGCTTTTTTTACAAGACCAAGGATTAACATACCTCCTCTGCCAGCTGATGATGTATGACATGTTGCATTGTAAACATGAAGTATTTATCGCTTTTATTTTAATGAAGTTCTTAGATTAGACAAGTTTCCTTAAAAAAAAATTGTGCAAAAGCTAATATACACGTTTTGTAAAAAATTTAAAAAGTTAAAAAAGTAAACATAAACAAAAACATATATATAAATATATATACATATATATTTTATAATAGCGACTGCAACAAGGCTTGGTTTTTCCTTGTTGTGAAACTGACATCTCTGAAGACAACTTATTTTATAAAAGATCGACTATCCTGTTAAGAGCGTGTACAGTTTTTATGCTGTTTTATTTGACTTAAAGGCTGGAAGACAGAAACAAAGTGAGTTCAGGCAAATTCACTGTAGTGTAATTTATTTATAGTGCCTTTTTTCCTTGAAGGAAAATACCTACTTTAAGATGTATTTTAAGACTGAAATTTTGTTCCTCAGTATTTGTCATACAGTAGAATGGAACCATTGAGCTGGTTTTGTTTCTGATACCTGAAATGAAAATACTATGTTCTAAAATTGTCACTTTTTTCAGCTTTATTATCTGTAGCTTATTATGTACATTGTATTCTTTAGCACTGTTGGTGTTATAGCAAAATATTATCACCTGCAATGTGTTTAACACTAATTAGAAGTGATGTTAAACGTTGCAGAATTCATTTGCATGTTCTTACTGTGCACTAATAGATTGTTTTCATTTCTGTTGTGTCTAAAGTATCTTTATATTCTTAACTAGATCCTCAGTTTAAACGGGGGAAGGAAAAGGGTGACAGGTCTTTGTTTTGCTGTTTAATGAAAAGGGAATTGTAGGAGCAGTGTGAGCTGGCTGTGTGGAAAGCCTGCTAATGGACTATTACAGTAATTTCTACAGTTCTGCAGAATCTCATCTGATTCAGGAAAGCACATGTGTTCTGATTTCAGAAAGCAGCTGCTTTAAGTAAGGGTGCTTAAACACATGTTCATCCTAAAGGATGTGCTTTGTGGTTACTGCAAGCAAGTTCTATTGAACAGTGACACTTTCCAGGAGGAAGGTATATAATTCTTGAAGGTACAGCTCACTTAATTGCTAGTTGGACCATCTAAAATCTGGTAAGAAATAATTTTATTTGTAACCATCCATTTTAATGAAAGACTGTCGCCCTAAATTCCCGAGAATGCCAGTTTTGTGTCCTTGCATCCTGCAAGTATGTAAAAATACTTCTTTACTAAGCTACTATAATAGAGTTTCTCATATTTTTCTAATGATACATTACCTGCAAAGAGAAGTGCCCAACACAAGACTGACTTTGGAAATTACTGCAATATCCCCAAAGCAAGATCATGTTGTCTCTTAATTAAAAGATCAAATTGGTTCCAGATTTTTCTGTTAGGAAATCAGAACAAGGGCCAAAAACCAACAGACCTATCAGAATATTTTCAAATATTCTGTAAATAAGTTTTCTTTGTGAGTTTTAAGGATTTAGACTCTGTTACCTTGTCAAAGGTCAGGAAAACCTGGAAGAGAAATTGAATTACTTTTACTTGTCCATGCTGAGGCAAAAAGTAATGGGGAAAAAGATTGTAACCATAAATGTTAATAAACACAAACATTTAAGGTAGTGTCTCCTCCTAATATGGCCTGTAGTCATTACAGGCATCAAGTATTGCAATCATATAGCAGTTTATATGAATTTGAAGTATATTTAGCATTTACTGTGCTATTCATCCTGAAACCTGTTTTGCCAGTAAGTTTTGGTGAGTGTATATTGGGTTCCTTGGGCACAAATAGACTTATTCAGAAACTATGCAGACAAAAACCAAATCATGTGAGAAATTTGTAGTGTTTGGGTAAAAGTCTAGGGCCAGCAAGTTTTCAGTGCTCATTACTTTAAAAGACCAGTTAGTCCGAATTTTGTTTCTCATTTCCAGGGGAGGCTGTCACACAGTAGTGTTTTCCCAAAGTTACCATGCAGTTACACCAGAAGTGCTTGCTGTGTAGTAAGAACAGACAACACCATATTCTGTGAGGCTGGTCAGGTACTGGAAGGGGTTGCCCAGAGAGGTGGAGCACTGTGTCCATAGTGTGGATGAGGACTTAACTGGATATAGCCCAGAGCATCCTGGTCACATTAGGCCTGCTTTGAGCAGGGATTGGAGTAGGGACTTTTTTCCACCCTGAATAGTTCTGTGACTATAACCAAGGAGCACTGTCCGGTGGTCTCTCTGTCAGGGGGTTTTTAAATTGTGACTGCTGTGAGATGTCGTCGGTGTATCTTGTGGGTCTGTTTCTCACTGCTGTGAGTTCTGTCTTGATGTGGTAATGAGTTATCATATTCAGTATTCATCTCTCTTGTTTTTGTCACAGTTCTGTATGATTGTGTCATTTTTGTATTATTTGAAAGTATTTCTTCTATAAAATAAAATAATTTGCCATAAACAGAAAAAGAGTTTTCTTCTATGTCGAAGATATTTCTTGAATCTTTTTTATATTTGCCACACACCTGACGATTTAATGAAAAAAAATTATTTTGAATAACACTGTCATTTAGGTTAATGTAATGAATTTTCAAATAAAGGTAAGAGAGAAAATCTGGAAAACTGAACATCTAGGGGGCTTATACTTGAGACCTGAAAGAGATGCAGAGTGTAAGGAATAGCAGATATGTTCTTCTATGTGCTTATCACTCATGATAAGTTGACAGCTATATCAGAAGTTCATAGTTGAATATTCCCAGAATTCTTGAGTAGCTCCACGTAAAACATGTTGAACTGCCTTTTTTTCATAACAAACTTTTTAAATTAGTATGGAAAGCAAGTTGACATTATTAATAGTTCTGTAATATCTTACTTATGACTAATTCCAAGATGGAAACCACTCAAAAGAATACTGATTGACTTTTTTAGGGTGACCTTTACTGCTGCTTTGACAAAGGAAACATTAAATCTGCATTATTACAGAACGGCCATTTTTCAGTTTCCCTCTGCAACCTTAAAGCTGCAGGAGGACAGGCAAAACCATAGCAAGGCCATGTGACTCCTGTCTCTCCAGTATTTGCAAGGCATCAAGGGTATGTCAGAGTTTAGGTTATTTTTAAACAGTCTGCTAGAAATAGGCATTTGGAACGGCAACCGTCCCTGTCTCACTGCCGTCAGGAGCAACAACAGGAGCTGTAATGGGTACGTCGGGTTGAGTTTTCTCTTGTAAGCATGAATTACTTGCATTTCTTGCTGCAGTTCTTCTAAACACTTTGCAGGACTTAAAGGTAGGTGCAGCATAAAAGGAATATTTTTTTTTAATGAGTTAGATGAACTATGTCTTTTACTTTAAGTGGATGTAAAACTGAAGTTTGAATTTTTGGGGAAGAGGGCCCATCACAGCTTGTTTTGACGCCCGACCTCCTTTATGACTGTAGTATTGTACATGTTTTAGAGGAAGAAGCAGTTTCAGAGAGACTTGATAAACTGCAGATTAACAAAAAACAGCCTTATCTAAAATATCATGTGAAGAATATATTTTTTTCTCTGAGATCACTCAGTTGTCTGAGTAGCATTGGAATACCAAGGAGTAGAGATGATTTGGTTTTGGAATCTGTAAATGTCAGTTAAATAATTTGCTTGCACTTGAAAAATCTCCATATTCTTGGATTTCAAAGCTTCTTAGGAGCTGGTTTTGGTTCCTTACAATGTCTGAAATCCTCTTACATTTGAGCATAGATATCTATTGTATTTTCAATAGAGAATCACGTGTTCTGTCCCTTTAGTTTGTCTGCAGTTTGACCATCCAACTAAAAATGTAGTTGCAGTAGGAGATTTAATGGGATCAGCTCATAATAGACAAGATGAAACCAGGAAATTAATTCAGGAAAGTTTGTCCAGGAAAAAAGTGTAGGATTGAGACCCTAACATTCATTATGTGCACAAAATTTCTATTCTGCGTCTAGGGCACAGTGTTTGTGTTCAAGTGTGTGTCTTTGGCATAGAAGTTCCCAGGTGTAGATGTTTCACCAAGTAAATGCTACATCCTGTTTTCCATATTTTCCTCTCATAAACTGGTGGAAGGAAATTACAGTTGTATTATCAAGAAAATAAATCAAGTGCTCAGTGTTTAGCTTCCTTCACACATTCAATTGGCCTATTAATACTGATTTTAATGGACACAAAGAATAGATGCTGGCAGGAAGCTGGCACTTGTATCACTTCTCCACATTTCACATACATGGATATGGAGGCCTGGGGCTGTTACTGGTCTGTGAGTGGTAGAGGATTATGATCTGCAGTGCTGTGTGTGAAGGGCATAATCAAACCTCTTCTCTAAAGGCATGATTCTTGCTCCAGAAATGTGTGGGGACTTCAGGTGAAGCAAGCTAAATGTTCAAATTTCTCAATAAAATCCAGCGTGTGGCTTTGCATGTGGAGTCCCTATCAGAAATATATGGCACATCCATAAATTACTGCTTAAGCACACTGGGACAAAAAGGTCTTCCAGAACTGAATTCCTTTGACTTTGAAGTGAGTGAAAGTCACTTGCGTGCTTTCAGTCACCTGTGGGTATTTTCATGGGTGCTTGTGCAAGACCTCCCTATATTCAGCTGTTGCATCTGTTTGGAAATACAAAGCCCCTCCTGGTTATCTCTAGGGGTAAAACCATTCGTATTATTCAAATACAGAAAGGTGAGCAGTAAGGCAAATGTCCTGAAATACAACACACTGCACACTTACAAACATGTACAGGGTCTTCAGAAAGAACAGTTACATCCTCTGCCTTGCAGAATACAACCCCAGTGGCTTGTACAAGATCCATGCAGTCAGAACCTTGGCAATTCTTACCTTCTTGTAGAAATCAAATACATTGCTGAGTATGATAAAATTCTTAAACCTCCCCTTGCCCCTAAAAAAACCCCAAACAAACAAACAAAAAAACCCCAAAACTAACATCAACAAAACAAAACAAAAACCACCAAGATTACAGTTGAGATACTATACACAGTTAACCAAAATGTGAGTCAGGCTAATTGCCTTTTCCAAAAAAAAATTTTAGGATATTTGAAATATTTTAGGAAGTTCTAGCTTTTCAATATTTGGAAAAGCTTAAGCAAATGTTTTGGAAAGGAAAAGTAGCCTGGCATATTAGGAGAGGATCTTTCAAGCAGTGACAGTTGCATTGAAGAAAAGGCAGAGGATGGATGGATGGATGGATGGATGGATGGATGGATGGATGGATGGATGGGTGGGTGGGTGGAAGGGCGAACTAAGAAGTGAAGGTGACAAGGACGAGGGAGGCTTGCAGAGTGTGAATATGGCACAGAAGATGGAGGGAAGTCAATTTGGGTAAGTTTGAAATTCAGTGCCAGAAAAACGCAAGGGATGATGAAACTGCCGTTTGTCTCATTTCCAAGCTGCTGTGATTACATATTTCACAGAGCAGCAACCTGGCCTGCAGAGTCACCAGGAATACTCGCTGGCATGCACGCAGCACACTTCCTATGCTTTTACCTCGTGAGAAATGTGAATGTTGCTGTTGCATAAAAAATGCACAGAATGATCGATTAGCTCAGGTTAGGGAGGGAAAGAAGCAGCAGTGTTACAGTGGTGACGGACAGGCAGGGCAGGGTAAAGAGGCTTGCAGTTTAATCCCGCAGGATTGCAGGCTGGTGCAGGATCGCAGGCTGTGCGTCTCCCCGATCAGATATCCTATAGACGGAGGATGCAGTCACATGATTGTTACTGCTTCCTCCCCATGACATCACTGCTGGTGCAGCCATACCGCCCAAGGAAGGATGCTATTAAAATCATTGGGATTGGGCTAAATGATGTTGCATTGCAGGTAAGCAACATAATTCTTCGAAAAAAAAAAATAATTTGCCAGTTGCTCTTGTGCAGTTGTAGAGCTCCAGCTCCGTCGGGCAGAGTTTCTGCTGGAAAATAAAGCGGCACATTTTCTCTGCGAGCAGAGGGTTTGCAGGTGCAGAGGCTGCCTGCTGGCTCTGTGCTGATCTCCCGGCTGACATCTCCGGTAGAAACGGAGCCAGATGGAGCTTTACAGCTAAAGAAGGCCCTTTGTTCCCTGTGCTTTCCAATGGCTCCTTCGGGTGTCTGCGGAATTCTGTATTTACGTGAGCAGCCATCGTCATTCAGTCATGCAAAGAGAGCAGCAATAGTGTTTTGCTTGCATCCCCTGCCTTTTTTTTCCCTGGATGCTTAAAGGAAGTTGCTGTTGTGTCTAAGCTTATAAAGGAACGAGGATTAACTTGCTTGAGGGTTAAGAGGTGTATTTGGGGAAAGAGGCTTTTCCTTTATTGTTAATTTTTGCTGATGTGGTTTCAAAGCACCTAGTCTGGCAGGTTTCCTGCATAATTTGCCGTAGTAGAAGGTCAGTTTTTCCTTGTCCTATATAAATGTGAAAAATCCTTTTCCAAAAGGAACGTAGGAGACGACAGCTGGATTTTTGCTCCCTTGCAAAATGCTGATCACCAAAAGGCTGAAAAATCCACAGCAAATCATGCTCTTGGACTTAATATTTGTGGAAGCAAAGTCCAGAGTCTGTTTTCCTGGTGTGGATATTTAATTATGTGCTCTGTACAAATACATGAAGATATATCTGTAAAGGGAAAAAAAATGGTGACTCTCCTGTGGGGCTTTTTCTTTCTGTATAGCTTTTAAAATATAGTAGTCTAAAATTATTAATTTTTAAAAACTATTCTAATGCAAATGCTGCAGTGTGAGAAACTAAATTATTTTTGAGCTTGTACTAGTCAGAAAATTAAATATTTTTTTAACAATCATGATAAATAATTCTGTGCCTTTGCCAGAGAGCAGAGGATGACTAAGCGGTAGCTTCATCAGGCAGAGAGTCAGGTGACTTTTTAGTCCTGGTTTACAGGAAGTTTTTTCTTATTCTTCCAAATCCTGTTGTTTGTTCAACTAATTTTTTCCCACTATTGGAAAAATGTGAAAATTTGGCATGCCTAGTCTCTGTGTGCCCATCCATACATTAAGGGGGGATATTTTGGATCTCCCCTGCTGAACTAGACTGTACATCCTAGGGAGGGGTGAATTCTGGTTTCCAGTGATCAGGTATGCAGTTATGTCAGAAAATAAGGTGTGGTGGGGGAGAAAAGTAGATAATGAATTATTGAAGTACAAAAAGACAATGGTTGTTCCAAACTGAAAAGAAAAATAAATTTCAATTTTATTTTTCTCTGACAGAACCTCTCCTGCTTTTTCAAGACTGAGCCTCTAAAGTGATAGAAATGCAAGCCTGTTGCTGCATGAGGTGCTGGGGCAGGAAGAGGTTGCATCCTGTCAGTGCCAGTGCTGGGTTTCTTCCCCTTGATTCCCCCTGGGGTCAGGGCTGGCTGGGTTCTCTCCAGGGCTGGCTGGGAGCTGAGCTGTGCTCTTGCCCACCAGGCTGACCAAGGCTTGGCTCTTTGCCCGTGCAAGGAGCACAGCAGGGCTGCCACGCTTGGGTTCCACAAGTGTGAGGGGTTCCCCTCCTACTCCAGATCATATGGAAGAGCCCTATGGAAATATGTGCCAGGCAGGGGTTCTCCTGGTCTCTCAGTTTGAGTCAGACATCTTCTGCACAGGAAGACAGGGCACCAGCCTTATATGTGTGCTGGAGGCCCTCAGAAATGAAGACCTAAGTGCCCTAAGAGTTACTTAGTGTAAAAGGGGGATCCCAGGGTCATCCCCAGCTGGAAGGTGCTCTCCCTGGCAGTGCTGGGATGCCATGCAAGGGCTCCAGCTCATGGCTGCAGGAGTGCTCAGCCCTGTGCCCACAGAGGCCTCTCTTACACAGGTTGTACCTTTTCAAAGGTAGTGGCTGGTGGCTTTTAAACATGGACCAGAGGAGAAGGAGATGGGGAGTGTTGACCCTGGGTTAGAGAACTTCCTATCTGCCTGAACTGAGCAGGCTCTTCTGGAGTGCTGTAACCTCCTGGGACTGGGAACTGCTTCATCGTGACCTTGTTGTTTGCTGACCTGGAGGGCAAAGTGAGCAGGACTGTGACTGTAGCCAGGTGCTATAGCAGGGGAAAAGGGGATGCTCCCAACCCCTAGTCTCCTCCACAGTCCAGAGCCACCTTGCTTGTGTTGGAGGTTGGTATTGTGTCATGTTCAGCCTCTCTCAGGCCTGAACAGCTCCTAGCTTAGCATGGTGCTCAATCCTCAAAAGTTGTGTGGTGCCCAGAGGTACCAGTCCTTTTCCTGGTTGCTTTTGCCATCATGCTGCAGCTTTCAGGGTGCCCAACAAGTGTGTGAGTGTGTGTGTGTGTATGTGTGTGTATGTTAATTTTTCCTCTTAGTGAGAGGTTGTAGAGAAAGTGTCTTAATTCATTTTTGTGTGTACATACATACCCACCAGGTGTTGGCTCAGCTTTCTTCATTTCTAGCCTGGCAGAACGAAAAATTCACACACGATTATTAATGTCAAAAGGGAGGCTCTGGCAGGGTTACACTAGGCTGCTATTCCTAAAGCATTTTTAACATTTTGCTGTTAAGCATCCTCCAAGGAAAGGGTTTCCCCATCTTGCAGGAGCTTCCTCTCAGGGATGAAATAACTTGTCTGTAGATGTGCAGCCTGTCTGCATCAAATGCAGCAGTGCAAGCCAGTGCTCTGTGAACAGGAAAACATTACCCTCCTGTGTGAAAATGACTCACAGCCTCTGCTCAAATCACGAGAAATGACATGGTAGGACAGATTAATGGCTTTTCCAATGTGGGTTTGCCAGTTTTATTTCAAGCTGAAGGCTTGAAAAGGTTTTCTGCAAGAGGTGCATTGAATGCCATGGAACATCCCACTTCAGGAAAGAGCTGTTCAGGAGTAACAGTGTACCAGGGCACTTCCCTTCTGACAGTGTCACTCTGCTCTCTCTGAATGCATTCACTTTTTCCTTTTGCAGTCCCAAACCTGGTTTTCCCCCTTAATCTTAAGATTTTCTGAATGAAGAGGCAAAGAGCAGCACTGGAACACAAAATCTGGTGCTGCAAAGCTCAGCTGTGTCTGGGATGAGGAGGAAAACCCTGTAGCATCCCTGACTCTTCAGATGTGGATTAGAGGTCCATGGCAGTAAAAATCGTGGGTTCAGAAGGGAGATTCCTCCTCTTTTTTGTGAAGAAGAGGACTTGAGGGAAACCAAGAACAGAAGCCATACATGCTTCTATACTGTTAGGGCTGATTTCCAGGGTGTCCTGTCTCCTGAAATGTAGTTTCTTACTCAGAAGTTGAAAGCTTCCAGTGTTTTAGCTAATTGAGTCTTGTTTCCTCCAAAAAGTAGGGAGGTGTGGGATTGATATAGTCAGTGAGGCTCATCTGCCCAAACTTCTGGGTTGTTAGCAGAGGAGCATCCTTCGATAGAGATATTTCAGCTCAGCTTCTGAACTGCAGATGAATATTCCAGAGGCAGTGATGCTTCCCTCCTGCTTTTTCCACAGCCTAAACATCTGCACTAACAAGTAAATTTATTGGAGGGACCTTTAAGACTCACTGGAAAGAGAGATGTGATTTTAATATTTTTTTCATATAGAGCCAATTTTGGCAAAAATTCCATTTGGAGTTTGCAGGGAAAGAGCTGGGATTTTTTTCCCCCTTGCCTTTCTGACATAACTGAGCAGCTGAACTAATTTTGCTCAGACTTTCCAAGAAAACTTGAAGGGGAAGCAGGCACATGATATTTCATACCAAAAAAAATTGTTTTCTAAAGGGAGAGTCATCATGGGAAGGAGCAGGGAGTGGGATCTTGTGGTGTGGTTTACCCCTCAGAGGAAGAGAATGGAAGAGGAAAGGAGTAGAGGGAGTCTGGCTGTGATGGAAGGGTGGGAAGCCCTGCAGCTCCTGTCTGTGCCACCCCATGCCTCCCTTTGCCTGTGCTCCTGGCCAGCACTGTTCTCTCTCTCACCCCCTGAGCATGTCTGGTGGCTGAGGGGGGGCAGCTGAAGGCTCTGGTTTGGTCAGAGGAGTGCCTCAGTTTTCTGCCATTTATCCCAAATGTTCCCTCCTGCCTTTCCCTTCTCTCCAAGGCCCTCCCCCGTGTGATCTGCTGCCCTGTGTTTTTTGAGCTCTGCTGTGGCTTCATCATTTTTTCCATAGAGGTTATTCAGGGTAAAGCTGCACATCAAAGATGTGACTGTATTTAACTTGACCACACTATCGTAGTTGGAAACTCCATAATATGTGGTGGTGGGAGCATACAATAAAATGCTGCAATATTTTACTGTTTCTGATACTGCAGCCTGCCTGTGCTAGTGTAGTGAGAAACTGAGGGTTTGCAGAGCTATTTATTTGTATTTGGAGGCTGTGTAATTAGTCCTTGAACTGTAGGAAAGGCATTTGCCAATTTTAATATCTTGTCTTTCCTCTGTATTTTCTCAATTTATAGGGATTTTTTCCCCCCATATTATGTTTCAAAAAAAGGGCTGTGAGTTCAGTATTTTCTGCTTTTTCCAGGAGCCTGAACTTGATTACTCTGGTTCAAGGCCATTTTAACACCTTTTTATAAACTTCATCATTAGGACAGAAGGTCAATAAATTGTTTGGCTTGTTCAGTCTGAAACTTCTAAATGGAATAATCTTAAATTGCCTTTAAATATTTTTAAACCTATTTAATAAAAAAAAAAAAAGCCCATTTAACTTGCTGGGGATTCTGCCTGCTGGGGATTCAGCCTGCTTGCTTTTGCTGGAGATTTCTTCCTTGTAAAATCGTCACCCAAGAGCATCTTACTTCTTGTTGAGAAGAATGTTTACCTGTCTCCTATATCCCATGTTGCCATTTCTAAATCATCTTCTACGTGGCAGGTGGTGGAAGGGGAATTACATCCACACCACCCTGGCCTTCCTTGGTCTCTTCTAGGCTAAGCAGACCTCAGTCTCTGACCCCTCCCCAAAAGATACACATAATCATGTACTTTTCATTTATGCCTTTCATGGTGACCCTGTTAATACTCTTCCTCAGCTGTCAGGCCCATTCTCTCTGGCCAGGTGGTGCTGAAGACCTGTGGTGTGACTGTGCTCAGCTCTAGGAACTTTGTCCCTCAGCCTTAGGGCTCTTTCTGAACACTGACCCTTCCCACCCAAACCATTCCATGATTCTGTGATTCACCCCACTCTGCTGGCAGCACTGGCCTGTTTGCCTGGATTCAGGCCCTGTGAGGAGACTGCTCATGTGCATCTCTGTGACTGACTCTAAATTCCTTGGGAGTAGGGATGGATGGGTGCTGGCAGAGCACCAGCTCCCAGGAGGAGGTGCCTTTGCTTGACAAATCACCTTGAGCAGATAAAGGCCATGAGGCTGGGGCACCATTCTTGGTCCTTGGAACAGTCAGAACAAGTATTAGGGGCACAGAGAGGCAAACCATCTGCCAGTGCAAAGGGGTCTTGTGAGGATTTGCCAATAAAATTGCATTGTTCATTACTAACTACTACAGAAAGTAAATCCCAGGGATTTTCACATGCTCCATGCTCCTTCATTTTTGCAGTAACTGCTGTCATGTCACACCACAGGAACACAGCTCATCTGACCAACAATTCAGGTGAGTGGTGGGCTCAGCTCTGATGGAGTCATGATTGAGAAGCTTTGTGTCTGGAGTAGGATCTCCTCTGTTTTACCACAGTGGGTGTGTTGGTACTAGAGCGTAGAAGAGCCCGGAGACACACTGTGTTCTCCTTTGGTGTGTTGGCTAGTGCATGATACATTTGTAAGAGATGGAACAGGTGATGCTTTGGACACCCTGAAAAAGGCACTCCAAATGTGAACTGAGAAACTTGCAATTGGCATTAAGGCTTTTGCTTTCTTCTCCCAGTCTCTTGCAAAATTCCCTTGTTCCTTATGCCATGGCAGAAGAGAGGTATCCTTTGCTGCCTGCGTCCTGTCAGGTGACACATAGAAACCCCCCACTTCAAGGAAAACAGCAAAGCATGTAGGTGAACGTTTGTCTGCTAGAAACATTTGTAGTGTTGAAGTAATTCAGTAACTGTGATCTGTTGAAAGTAACTTGAAACTTGTTGGAATTGCATTAAAAATCATACTGCCTGCCTCAGTGCAATGTATCCAATTAAAACAGAAAACAGGATGAGGAGAACATAGCATGGAACTAGCATGTCTAGGAGCAGTAGGCCAGGGCCAAGACTTTTCCTTTGATGACTGTTCAACTCGTTGTTTTCCATCAGTATACTTTTCAGCCTCTTTGAACCATGGGATGTTTTGGTCTGTGCTTGCCATGTCAGATACATTTCATATCTGATCAGTCATTTAGCATACTACCTAGAACGTCAGTTCACTGATAGAGCTCTTCTAGCTGTGGCTTTACATTTGCATGTGCTGTAACAGTGCTCTAGAGCTGAATTTGTCAGCATTTTCACTGTTAATGTGATTTATCACTGTTCTCTAAAACTTAGCTGCACACTGATCAAAAGTCAAGTGACGAGTTCACTCACTGTGAGACTTGCAGAAAAAATGTGACCCTAAATATGATAATACTAATACCTTTTGGTTCTTTAGAAAATAATTAAAAGTGAGTAAATGTAATGAGATCTTGTGTCTGTGTAGTACCAGCTGTGCTTGTTGGTGTGTTCTGGTCCATCAGCAGCTCCCTGTGTTTGCACCCTGGCTTCTGTAGTTTGTTTGCACGAATCTCTTCTTTGCTTTCCTTATGTGTTTAAAAATTATCTGGTTTCCTACAGTCACAAAGCTTCACAGGCTGGTATTTGGACCCTTACTTCCAGCTTGCTCTCATGCAGCTCCTCTGATATTTGTAGGGTGACTAACTCGTTGTGGCTTCAGAATACTGTGCACCAGGGATGGCTAGCTGGAAGATCAGGGACTGACCACCAGATTGATCTGGCCCAAGATTTCTGGAACACATCTAGGGTTATGTAGCAGAAAGGAAAGTCTCTATCAGAGGAGGCACAATTGTCAGTCTAGCACTGACTTTTCCTGATTTGTGACTGAGTCCCTGCCAGGACTGCTACATCTACAGGATCACAGTAGTCTGGCATGGGTCTAAATCCAGAGAAGTCTGCTAACCAGAACCCTGTGAGTTCCAGAGATACGTGGTTCGGTCAGGTGTCTTTGTTTTCTAGTTCAGTTTCTAGAAATAACCTGTGTGCAATTATTAAAGCAGGCTATTGACACACACATTCAGTTGAAGATACAGTAAGCTAGTTAGTAAAAATAAGTGCTCACTGTTAAGGCTCTCTACTCTGCTGTAGGGAATAAAATGGCTGATGGAATTCAAAGCGGATAAAGGGGAAAATGTCCCTAAGAGAGTACAGAATGATGGGCTCCAAATTGGCCACTGTCTCTCAAGCAGTCACAGCAGACTGCTTAGTGTTGGATGTCTGCCCTAGGAAAAGCTGGTGGAGTGCCAGAAATTATTAGGAAAAGAATATGGGGACTAAGCAGGAAACATCCCTTGCACAAAATCTGTTGCATCAGCATCTGCAAATGTAGTGGAAAGGACAACAAGGACCATGGAACAACAAAGGGACAAAATACAAATGTTAGGCAGCTCCTCAGAAAGACTCAGCACCTTTCATTGTATACAATAAGCTCTGTCAGAGCATCCAAATCTCTCAGATGCTCAGGTCTGAGGAGCTGCATTTGTACCTAATTCTGCCTGTCATGGTGTTGCAATGTTTTCTTTTGAACTGGTAGTGTTGCGCTCGTTAGACCAGATGAAGATGTCTACCTCTGACACCTCTTTCTGATCAATAAACAGAAACTATCCCTTCTGGGAAGTAGTCTCTTTCATTCTAATGTAAATAGTTCATTTCCTGTCATCAGCTGTGAAAGGAATCTAGGTTTTAGTGTCCTGAGTATAGTGCAGATTTCTCATGCTAGATGAGACAACCAGCACCATGGCTGTTCATGCTTTTGGTGTCATCGGGGTATATTGCTGCAGTACACCTGGTTATAATTCATGTTTGGAGGAGGTTAATTTGCCCTTAATTTATGTGTATTAAAATATCTGTAACTGACTGATTGGTGTAAGGCTCCAGTTCTGCTGGCAAAACTGAAAGCATCTCTGCAAGCTTCACTCGGAGGGCAAGTTAGCTCATCCTGAAATAAACCTTGTAAATTATTACTGATGCCAAAGGAAAGTGAGAGAAATAAATGCAAAATAAAGAAAAAGAAAGGGATGCTTGTAGTGCTTGGTGATAGGAAATAAGATGGAAACTCTGTAGTACTCAGTTCAAAAGTGCTGTAGCTAGGTTTTATTTACTAAAATTGTGTTTTGCATAATCTGATATCACATCTCTGCTTTCAAAAGCATAGTACCTGAAGTGAACTTTAAGGCTGGCAGTCATCCAGTTCACTGCAATTTCCAGGTACTGGTATGGTACCTTGAGTTCAAAGTTTGTTTGTTTTCTTAGTCTTCCATGGCTCTGTGGTCTCTAGCACATTTTTTCTCTCTTTGGACATGTTGTGTAGCACGTATCTTTGGGATAGATTCAGACTGAGATTGTAATTATCCTACATATTTGTGGTCTGGCCTGGTATTATCCATCACAATACTGTCATGTGCTGGGCATTGACAACATACTTAAAAAGCTATTTTTTACTAGCATGATATAACTAGCATGTTGGGCAATTTTCTTGTGGTATTAAGGAAAACTTGCCAATGCTTTCAGTTTCCAGGAGAGTTTCCAGAAGTTTGTTTATTTAGCAGAGGATGCTGCCTTGTGCAGGCAGACAGTCGGAGCTGCACGTTCTTACAGGTCCTTCTTTGCTGTATGGGAAAAATGGGGCGAACCAAATGATCTGTAAGGTATCACAGTGTTACAAGGTTATAGCATGGACTTTCACCTCATTTCAGCTTCCCTTTCCAGTCGTCTTATGAGACACTGAGCTCAGCGTCCCCTTGCAACCACCCAAACTGTAGTCAGCCACGTCATCCCACCTTCAGATTCCCATTTCACTCAGCAAGCGTGGGAGCTCTCACCTGCTTGGCGAAGGATCGCTGTTCTCAGTTGTCACTCTTCTTAACTTCTGCTTTTTAAATCACCCCAATTCTGTGGCAGCTTACTTGTGCTCTGCAGCGCTGCATAGGACACCTGCTCTGCATTGAGTTTCCTTCCCCAGGCTGTGATTCACTTGATTCTCTTTCAGACAAACACGCCTGGTGCTTGGAGATTACTTGATTTGCACATTTGAAAGAGATTCTCTTCATGCTATAATGGTGACCTGCTGGTTGCCTGAAAGATAATGCTTTTCTCAGCTGCTTGTGCTCAGCACATTATCTGTGCCACCCAAAAACCCTACACAGTGGAGAGCAGAGACTGACAATGCTGAGTATTCATGCTTATTACATTGCTAAAGTCACCACTAAGGCAAAAAATTACATGGTGAAGTTTCAAGTAAAACAGTTGAAAATGAGGAGAGGGGAACAAAAAAGTCACTAAGTAAAGAGGACTGAGCAGAGCATCAGGGTTTATGGACAGTCCACTAAAAGCTTATCGGCTACATTTTTGCCTGTTCCAATTACAGACTTGGGAAATTTCCTCACAGTTTCAAAGATTCAAATTCTTGTGAAATTCTCATTTCTATACGTGGTGGAACGATGGGAGTGGTAGTCCTTGTTACTGTGCTGGCCTCATCAGTGACCAGCAAAAGTTACCTTGAGTCAGTCAAGGAGCTACAGGCTCTGCAGGATCTGTTCTATACAATCCCTAAAGTCTGTATAGGTCCCCCTTCTTATGTGTTTTCATGTTTTTATCTTGTAACTCCATGATAACAGATTTTTTTTTTTAGACATATAATTTAGATTACAAGCCCTATGTATTCTCTGGAAAACCCCATTTCCCAGGCGTCTCTTTTAGGATGGATGGGATTAACGATCTTTAGAACAACACTTTGTAAAGTGATGTAGAAGTGCACGGCTGCCTCCTCCAGCCTGAGCCCAGGACCCCCTGCCCAGCTGCTGGAGCCCTCCCGGACCTGGCTGCCACTTTCTCATGAGCAGATTCAGCCATTAGCAGAGCCTGTATCCCAGAGGCACACACACAGTAGCTCTCCAGTTAGCGTGAGTGGTGAGGTTTGTTTCTGCTCATGTTCTTCATGTTTGCTCTGTCAGGTTCGTATCTCTTGTATATTTTGATTCTGGTTTCTCCTCTGTTCCCCATCTTGTTCCAATGTCCCCGAACAGACCACCTTGCTGGAATAGACATTCTCATGTGCCCTCATCCAAGTTCCCATCAAATGCCTCTTCTAACTGTTTTAGTTTGGGGGACAGGTATCTTTTATTTCCTCTTGTGCTTTAGCAGGTTATGTGGTGGATATTTCTCCCCCTTAAAAGGAAATATGAAGAGTCTGGGTGTGCCCCCCAGGGCTACTGTTCATGCTGTCTTGACTTCCTGGCCTGTGGAGGTATTTCAGAAAACTTGGTTCTGACAAACTGCTCAAATTTATCGACAAACTTGTTTTTCCTCTACACACAGATCCTAATATGGTCAATGCAGGAGACATGAATGGTTCAGGCAACCTGATGGATTTTCTGGACGAGCCTTTTCCTGACGTTGGAACTTACGAAGATTTCCATACCATCGACTGGCTGCGGGAGAAATCGCGTGACACTGACCGCCATCGCAAGGTAACGGTGTCAGGCGCCGATGCACCACATCCTGGGTCACAGCCATCCTGGCAGTGACAAAAACAAGCTGGTTTCCAAAGTTATTGCTTCCTGCCTTGTTGCATGACTCGAGGAGAACTTCTAAACGTATAGATGTGGAATGACTTGAGGAGAACTTTTAAATATATGGACATGGGGTCTCCTGAGTTTGTAAATATGAAAGGGCTGCTGCAACTTGATCAGCTGAGCATCTCTGAATAAATTATTAGGATTGGAGGAAGTAGAGAGTAGAGAAATTGTATGCACTATCTAGGAGTTTAATTATTTTAAACTTTATACTCTAAAACTGTCAATCTGAATCAGCAACACATCTGTATGTGTCTTTAATTTCAGATTACAAGTAAAAGTAAAGAATCCATATGGGAGTTCATCAAGAGTTTGCTGGATGCCTGGTCAGGATGGGTTGTAATGCTTCTCATAGGACTCCTGGCAGGTACGTATGTGTTTGTGCTGCAGCTGTGCCTGAAGCATCTCACTCAAGCTGCTGCAGTTCCATCTGCTTCTCTTTGTACTTCATTGTCTCTCCATTGATGTTTTTTGTTTTTAATCTAAAAAGAAAGCTTTGCATTCATGCAGTTTTGATCCTAAATAAAAATACCCACTTGCAAAGTCTCCTTTTGAGTGCTTACCTAGAAAAACAAATGTTTTCACCAGTAGAGGGATTTTTCTATTGCTTTGGGAAATCTGCATTTGAGTGCTTCATACTTGATGGGCTGCTTTGCCTTTCTGAATCTTTGCTTTGCAGAAGTCAATTTTATTTTTAGGATTTTTTTTTCTTGTCATCACTTTAATTCTACAAGTAAAAAATATGATGTGGGGAAAATATTGGTTGTGGACACTCAAAGGGGAGCTTTATAAACTGCTATTTCCTCTGGGTTATCTTCTTTGTGTATGCATGAAGGCAAAATACAGTTTCAGACTTGATTTCAGATCTGCTTCCAGGCCAGACAGACATTACATATTTAACAGCCTGCTCAAACTCACATGGCAAATTCATTAATTTCCTCAATTGTTCCTGTCTTCTCCTCAGTGTAGCACATCTTCCTGCTTGGAAAGCTGCACTTCTCTGACCCAGCTCAGACAGCTGCCACTTTTTATGCTTTTCAGTGATGTCAGGGTGCTCCTGTGTCATGCTGCTTGGTAAAAGCACCATTTGAAGTTTCCCAGTTTCCAGGGGGTGATGGGAATTTCCTGCTCAGCATCTGTCAAGTTAACATGTTTATTGCAGTTGTTAGGAGCTTCAGAAGTACTGGTAAAGTTCTTGAGAAAACATTTCTGAAGTGACGTGTTTGGCAAATTATGTAATTTCATAGACCTGTAATTGTTTCCACAAAAACTTTGTTGGGAGGGTGGGATGGGAAGAGAGTCTGATAGACTGGGCTCCTGAGTCCTGCCTGAAGACCAGGGTTGGTCTCATTTCAGATGAGGAATTCTGTCTGCAAATAAAGTTAGAGTAAGCCCTTGAGGGCTCTAGTGACCCCAGTAATCTTCTCCTCATACGAAGAATGTGGTAAACATGCACACATTCCTGTTTTAGTAAAAACATCCCGGAAGGTTTTATTAGTTCTAATTTGCAATGAAACCTCTTGCTGAAATCCTCAAGGCTGTTAAAAGCCAGAGTCACTGTCCTCTGATAAGCCCTAACACTGATATGCCCAGTTTGAGAATGGGGGTTGAAGGCAAGCTGCAGCTGAGATCTGGTAGATTTTGCAACCTTTTCTGTGACAAGGGTGCAGACCAGCATGTTTTACCTCAGAGAGTCAAACCAAATTAGTCAGGTATCTTAACCAGCTTTGAGGAGGGAGGAGATGGTGGTGCAGTCAAGAGGCGCTTTGTGTTGTTTTCCTCTCTTCTTAAAATGTTGCCTGCTCAGAGAAGAAAGCGTGCTACAAAGGTGTCTGTATGATCAGATGGGATTGTGTGGACCAGCCTGGCTCCTCCATGCTCCCTCCTCTGCTGAACAGGCAGAAGCTACTGCTGCTCCAGGGGGAGCAGCCTGGCTCAGTGGATGGACACTGGATGGACCCTGGAGCAGCTGGGTCCAGGCATTATCAGAGACAAGCAGAAAATATGGCAAGGAGTGGGAGAGAAAGGGAAAAGTGGCAGCAGCAGTACTCAGGACATCAGGGTCCCATGGAGCATTCTGCACCTGCTGCTGTCCCTCTGCTGGGCGTGGAGGATAGCAAGATGGGATCTTGGGAAGAGGCTGTCAGAGGCTTCCCCAAGTTTCCAAAGGCACTTGGGTCATTTACCCAGGCTCAGGAGTTCAAATGGAGCTTAACTGATCTAGAAGCCTAAATCCCATCGATTTGGTAAACTTTATCTTTCAGATTTTGGAGCACCTCAAAGGTTGCACCTCTGCTGCCAAGACGAGCCAACAAGGCCAAAAGGAGCAATCCCTGTTCTCCAGTGCATCTGTCACTCGACCCTGTTGCTCTGTGCATGTGTAGCTGCACTGGCAGAGTGAATATTGGTTCTGACTTGCTAGAAAAAATGGATTTTGGCCAGATTAGTTTTCGGTTGATTTGTGAGCTCAGCAGTGCTAGTCACCACAGAGCCATAAGCCAACAAAATACAGCTGATGGAGGCAGGAAGGAGAGGACTAGCCCATCTGGCAGTATGATACATGTATCATGTCATACATACATACATATATGTATCTTGCAGTTTTTGGAGTGTCATCGAACCTGCATCCTTTGTTAGTCCCAGAAAACTAGGTGGTAAATGGATGTCTGGAGGGGGTTCTGCTCTGGCTTCCTGCTCACAGCAGAGCCAGCTTCAGGGTTACAGATAACACCAAAGTATATTGAGATTGTAACAGCAGCCCTTGGGATCATATCATAGTTTCCTGTGTGAGGGTGCACATGTAAATTAGCCTGAGCAGAGCCCCTCACTGCCTCCAGTCTGTGGCAAGTACCCACAGGACCTTGAACATCAGTCTGGAGGGAGATGATGGTGTATGACACAGTCAAATGGCAGGAAGGACACTAAGGAGCTCCTGGAAATCAGGCTTTGATAGCCAAAGCCTGCTAATTGCAGAGAAAAGGGAAGGAACAGTAAAACCCACAAATGTTTGGTGGGGAGATCAGATGAAGACTGTTCACACAATGATCTAGAAAAAGATACTGCACACTACCTGGGCCTGTGTCAGTCAGAGTTCCCATGCTCTCCTCATATAACACAATGTATGGAGAGTGAGCCTAAAAATTTACATATGGACGCCAAAATTTTAGGCATTTGTTTTTAAGGAACTCTGAGTTTTTGCTGGTCCCATCCTGCCTGCAGACCAGTGGAGGTTCCTCAGCCTAACCATTACTGCTGGCCAACTGAAAGCATATGCTCCTTATAGATCAGCAAGTGTCTGTGTTTTCTAAAGCTATGTGACAAAAAAGTGCCATCATAGTAGTGCTGAAATGCTCTGATGCTGAGGCTGGATGTGCAAGAATTCCCTTTGTAATTCCGTGCTGCACCACTTGGGTGATGCTGTTTTCTGACACAGTGCATGAGGAAAACTGTCTTTTCAAAGCAAATGTTTAGCATTCTCATTAGGGCACTGTAAAGGGAGAGTTTTGCCATCCCCAAGAAAAGGAAAAGGAGAGAGGTAAAAGGCTAATATCTAAAATGAAGTTCAGCATTGTCTGGCTTTGGAATACTTCATTATTTTTCCTTCCGGGTAGGAGGTTACATGAAAGGGGAAACAAACTCAGGTCCTTTGATGAGCGAAGCAGGGAAATAAATTTACACTCTATTACAGTCTTGGCAGCCAGAATAAGCGCAAGAAATTAAAAGCTTGACCTTGAGACGCTGAACTGTCCAGCACTTGCATTAATTTCACTTAAAGTTGCAAAAATTCGGAACTTGAAAAAATTCTAGCTCTGGTCACATGGGTGGTGAAGCATTTACTATTGCATTATTATCCTGGGCCTCCTTATGATTTTCTTCTCTTGAAGGCTGGTGTAGTAAATTGCATGTAGTAAAAAGCATTTTCCTCCTTATATGGATCCCTAAGAATTTGGCAAAAGGGATTAGATCAGCTGCATAATTGAGCACATTGTCTTACTGGTGCCTGTGAGTTTATGATATCAGAGAACTAAATGTTTGTTCTTCAGTATGGTTATTAACTTTATTGGGGAAACACATTCAAAAGCCTGTCTTCCTTCGCACCTTTTGCTGGGTAGCATTAATATGCAGCTTAATATGGTTAAGTATAATGTAAACTTTGAAGGTTACAGAGAATGTTAAAGATCCATCAAGAGGTGCAAAAGGGACAGCATTTGGTGCTCATGTCCAAGAGATGAAAATTCCTTGTTTCTGAAACTTGCAGAAAATTGGAGGAGAATTTAGAGCTCGCTGCAAAGCAGGAAGCTATGCATGCTGGTGTTGCCAGTAATGCAGTGATTTGTTTTCATCTAGCAGTATGGTTCATTGTTTCCAGAGAAACTTGGGAGTATTGGAAAAGAATAACCACGATTAAGGCAAGATCTTAATGGAAGAAAATAATTGTTAAAGACATCATATCTCACTTCTGTAACCATTTTTTTTTGTGTGTGTGTCATCCTGTCTAGTATATCTGTACAGTGCTTCAGATTATTTTTATACAACAGAAATTCTTCACTGCTACCCTGAGCACCGCTGCTTGTCAGTGTGGGAGCAAATATACTTTTTAAGGGTGGGAAAAGAATCTATGGGTTTTTTCAGGTCTTTGGACTAAAAAAAAGGTTCTTGAATTATTTGAAATGTGTTTTCCCCCTTCTCTTTTACAGAAATGAAAATCAGAAAAAAATAAACCAGCTCTTGGACTCACTTGTGTGCCCCAGCTGCTGGGGGAAAGGGAGCAGCTCCCACCCCTGCTTCATGTAATTTCATTCTTATCAGGAGCCACAAGTCTATAAATTTTGGAAACATGACCAAACCAGTTTGTATTTTACAAAGTATTTTTTCCCCAGTACATTGTTATGCATCCATAAATTCTGTTCAAATAAATTAGCAGTCTCCTGAAAGTTTATTAATGATTATTTGTAAAAGTAATGATGACTTCTGCTTTCCCTTGTATGTGAGAGGGATCTGGAAAACACTAAATGACTTTTCTATCAGTTGGTGGTTTAATTCTTTCCAGAAAGTATGGATACAGGGACAGAACACAGATCTGCCTCTCTGTGTTCTGGCTGCTCCCAGCCTTCCATTCCTGCTGCTCTTGCATTCCTGGGGACCCACCTGCTCTGGGGATGCTGCTGCTGGGACAGGTTGTTATTGCTCATGAGCAAATGACCTAGAGAAGCAGAAATTTTCATTTTTTGTGTCTGGCCACAGCAAGTTTACCTGTGTCTGTGTCTGGTGGCCAGCGGGTGTCACTGTAGCTCTGTGTCATTACCGGGGAGAAACTGAAACGAGCGATGTGGTACAGGGAGGATTTGACAGATAATTTTATTCTGCATGTCCAGATTGCTAATCAATGTACACACATATCAAAAGCCCCATTCTGTTAAGTTCATAAGTCAGAATCTGGCATCCACGCTCTATCTGTAATGAAATCATCCTTCTGAAAGGTTGCTGTGTTGGGACCAGTAAAGCTGTACATAAACAGACATATCCTTCTCCTCCATTTCCCCTGAAATGCACAGTGAGGTCTGAGAGCCGTGGCCAGGTGTGTGTACAGAGTCCCTGCACGATGTCCTCCCCAGCTCTGCCACACGGGGAACCTGCCTGGGACAGGCTGCAGGCCTGACATTGGTTCTGCCTCCCCTATTTGCCCATCAGTCAGTGTGAAAGTGATAATGTCGAAAATAAAAGCTTATGAGAGAGCACTGAAGGTCAGGAAAACTTGTTATTGCCCCCAGTTCTTTGGCATGTTTGCCTTTATTGATGCAGAGAATAGTTTGGGTTGGAAGGAGGCTTTAAAGGCCATCCTGTCCAACCTGACCTTGAACGTTTCCATCCACCTCTCTGGGCAGCCTGTCCCAGTGTTTCACTACCCTCACTGTAAAAGTCTTTTTCCTTATACTTAGTCTAAATCAACCTCTCCTAGTTTAAAACTGTTAGCCCTTGCCCTGCTGCAACAGGCCCTGATAGAAAGTCCGTCCCCATCTTTCTTGTAAGCCCCCTCAGGTACTGGGAGGCTGCTGTGAGGTCTCTGTGGAACCTTCTCTTCTCCAGGCTGAGAAACAGCCTTACATTGCACCTGCTTACCCAAATCATGGGGTTTGTCTGTTATTAAAATGAGATCTATTATCCTTGCAGCTTCATTATTTGTAACGCCAGCATTTCTTTTTCTGCATTTCTTTTCCCAGGTACATTAGCTGGAGTGATAGATTTAGCTGTGGATTGGATGACAGACCTGAAAGAGGGTGTCTGCCTGTCTGCCTTCTGGTACAGCCACGAGCAGTGCTGCTGGACGTCTAATGAAACCACATTTGATGACAGAGACAAATGTCCCCAGTGGCAGAAATGGTCTGAACTGCTCGTAAGCCAGTCTGAGGTACGGGGCCTGATTAGCTTGGGGTTGCAGCAGGCCAGGCAATGCCCTTTTTCATCCTTGCTGATGTTCCCTCCAGAGAGTTTCTCTGAAAGAGAAAGTAATGCACTGAGCACACTGCAAAAAAAGACATTTCCACAAGCAATATCTGCTTAACTTGAAGGAGGTCCTGTGGTTTCAGTGCAATGGAAACTGGAAAACTGTGAGATTGCACTCTCTTTTTATCAGTATTAAACAAAAAATGTTTCATAACACACATAGCATCACCAGGGGACCTGAGCTGCATTTTCTTTTTTTCCTTTTAAACATAATTTTATGGGACAAAAAAAGATGAGCATGGACAAATACATTTATGAGGATATTTTGGGGATTCTAGATGGGGTTTTATGTATTCTGATACAGGGAGCTGCATAAGAGCTGCTTGTTTATCCCTTGCAATCAGTGTCTCTATGACACATCAAGAGACCTAGCTAGCACCAACAATGGGGGAAAGAGTGGGCTCCCTAGGAGGTCTCCAGAGTGAAGGATTTGCAGGGGTGTTGGACAGGAAGGGAAAAAACTGATCTGGACAGATATGAAACTTACATTTTAAGACATTTTTTTCCCTTACACTTTTTTTTTCATAATTGTAGTAATTTTAAATACAAAGAATGCTGTTTCAAAGCAAAGCAGGTGAAAGTTTCATTTTGAAAACAATAAAAAGAAGCCTTTCTGTATACCATTTGGCAGATAATACTTGTAAAAAAAATACAAAAAACACATTTCATTTTCAACCCAAGTTATTTAATGTATTGACTAATATTGATCCCTTCACAACTAAAATCTTTGGCAGAATAATTGTCTCAAATTATTATTATTATTTGGCAAATTATGATCTCAAATCTCCTTTTCCTCCTTATTTCTGACTTGAATTGGACAAAACCTGAATATGATGTGCGGGTAGGTGATTTGGAGAGGTTGTCTCAGATCTTCCCCCAGTGTGGAGGTTATCTGGTCCTGCAGACAGTGTTTGAGGACACCTTCATTGCCAGGCAAGTGTGTCATTCATGTTCCCTCCAGTGCTGCTTTAGGTTTACAGGACAAGAAGTACTAGGTGAGAGTGTCTGTGCATATGTATAGCTCAATTTTCCGTAGTTCTAATTAGCTGTAGTGGAGGTAGTGGGATGCTCACTGTCCCTGCATATTCTCACCACATAATCAGAGACAAAAAGCTCTCAGCAAGGTTGCCAGTCACAGTGCTGAGCTTCCCTTTGCCAGAGGTTTGCTAGCCTCACCCTGGTCTTCATTAACAGATGTTTGGGGTGGCTATGTGTTTGTGAAAGTGAAGAAATATTACCCTGATATAAAGTTACAGGATGGGACTGATGTTGAAATGTATGAGAACAGAAAAATCCCAGAAAACAAAACCAAAAACCCCCAAACAAACAAACAAACAAAACCCCAAAAATAACAGCAAAAAACCCCAAACAAAACAAAAAACACCTAAAAATGTGGGAAGGGAAAAAGAGAGGAAACCGTTACAATTATTAGAGGATTTGGAAATCCTGTGCATGTGTTTGACATTCTGTTACTTTGGCTGGAATATAGGAAACATGCATATCCTTGAGAAAATTTATTGCTTTCTTCTGCTTCTTGAAACCAGCAGCCATGACTGCTGTGTGCTGTGGCCTTTAGAAAAGGTATCAGGCAGGTGAGCACTGTGAAATTTCACCCACTTTAGGTTCAAATTCAGCTTCTCACCCCTTGTTGTACTGTCACAGTAGGGCAAAGAAGAAAAGGTTCATCTTGGCTTAGTTTTAGTGAAAATCCTAAAACAAATGTGCTGCTAAGATCCGTGGGTTCCTGAAGGTCTGCTGGAGGCTGTAAATATTATTAATATATATTTCTGTTACTGTTACTGAAATCCCAGGGAAAGTCCAATAAAAATGTGAATCTGGAAAGGAAAAATTGTTTTGTTCAAAAGGCTTCTATTCAAAAGCCTTATGACATGGGCAAGTTTTGTGCTGTATGGTTCGTGTAGAAGTGGAGGATTTTAGTAGGTATCAAAATACACTGAACTTGTTTGAGTTTCAGAATAATTTTTCTGTTTTTTTTTTTTTTATGTTTCACTTTGTGCCTGACATTTACATAAGAGCCCTATAAAACAACAGTGTGCATTGGAGCACAATTTAGGCAAAAAGTATTTGGAACAGTTTCCCTAAAGGTACTCTGGTCAGACATGCCTTCTTTTTTTATGTATGACTGTGATTCTTTCTTGTCATAGCCAACTAAATTTGACATTTTGAGGACTGAGATTTAGATCAGTTCTTCCTTGTGGATTTGCCAATTTATGGCTGTGATAAACCCTGTACATACGTTTTCATGGAGAATTGTGACTTTTCCTATGGCATCTCTTGAAAAATATTTCCATTCTATTCTCCTATAAAAATATTTCCATTCTATTCTCCTATAAAATAAGCCCAAAGCAGAGGCTTGATATAAATTATTATGGAAAACATAATAGACACCTACCAAGCTATGTTTTCTTTCCTAATCACTGTTTTGTAGGCCAATTATCCTTCACTCTTCTGGTCTTGAACTACTTCCAAAGAGGAGGTGAAGAGGGTTTTTTGGTGTGAGAACATTTCAAAACCTCGAATTTACTGGCAGATCAAAATTTCATCAGATGTCATGGGTGATCTGGACTTTCCCTGTTCTGCAGATTCAGTTTGGTCCCAACCCCAGCTTCACTGGAGCTGAGGCCCCCATTTTTGATGGCTTACACATGTCCAGGGTAGAGGAAAGGACCCCATGTCTTCCATGAATGACATTGGATCCAGAAATTGACTGAATTCCTATCGCAGGGCTTCTGGATCTCCTGTCATGAAGCTGAGACCTGCAGGACAAGGAAGCCCCTCTAAACCTGGAGCCCACTTCTCAATTTTTCAGCCTTGAACCTGTCAGTCTTGAGGACACACACTGCTATAACATCCATAGGAGAGAGTCTGCAAACTGTGCGATCCCTGTTGAGTCAGAGTAGAGCTCTGGGCCTCTGGAGTACTTGTACATTGGAGGGCATCCTGAGGGATATGGTTATTTCAGTGTTCTGAGTTTGTGAGGGTTGTTTTCAATTGTTTTCCATTTGTATCTAAACCGGACTGGCACCAGATCTGAAATATTGCTTGGTCTTGCAAACTCAAATAGAAAATTTTGCTCAGTTTTCCTTCTTGCTTCATTGTTATTTCTTCCAGGGTGAGTCTTTGGGCTGTCATGGGAAAGGTCATAGCAGGATCAGCTCTGCTGGTGATCTGCTTCAGTCTCTGACTCCAGTGTACATGCTCAAGATTTTCACTGATTCAGAGCCTTAGTAATGGCATGTAATGGATGAGAAATGAACCATTTGCTACACTGACTTACTGCTACTTCACTTCCCAAAGGTTTTCATATTATTAATCATTAGAAGCTGTTGCAGTTGAACCTGCAGAATGCCAGATATCTGGAAAATGTAACAATGAAAGATGTCCCAGGGGATAAGATTGAACTGGCCATACAGACTCTTGTGGGGTCCTGCCACAGCACTGTAGGTGTATGTGTGACTGCAGTAACGAGCTGACAGAGTTTTCTTATGACTTCTGAGATGCAAAAGAAGAAGAAGTGAAAAGAAACAAAGTTAATTTTCCTCCAGTGAATTTAGAAGCAAAACTACAGCTTCTGCTCAACCTGGTAGGGCCAAAGTTTTGTAGTGGTGTTGGCCTTTTTTGGAGGTATTCCAGGTTCACACTGACAGGAAGATTTTTCTCTGAGGCAAGATATCCAGAGTTTTCTCTAGAGGAAGAGTAAATATTGTCATAGCTGTTTGTAATTGAAAGCACTAGGAGAAGACATTCATGAGACTCTCTTCAGCTGTAGCAACAAAGACCCTTGGTTATGACAGGCGGATGTCAATCACTGCAGGTGTGGGATCCAGGACTGCTCAGTCTCAGGGCGTTGGGGGATAACACTGTATTGCTTCAGCATTCTGCTGTCATCAGCAAAGCCAGCTGCTAACTTCAACAAGCACCAGCTTAACAAACTGCCCTTCTTCCAGATACGTCCACATGGATAAGGGGTAGTGGTATCCTTACTGCATTTTCATTTGGACAGACCTGGAAAATGAAGCTAGCAAACATCCAGGCTGCTAAAAGTTGATTCCTTGCAGATTTGAAAACAGGGAGACTTTTCATCTCTGAGTTTTTTATGACTGGGAACAAGGCTTGGCCACCTCTGTTAACTGATACAATTGATTAATGCCTGATTTTCTACTTGATTTATCATGATGTTGATATCCAGGCTGCTGTCCTGCAGAGCAGAGGCAGGGGCCCTGGTGTTCTTGAGCAGCTGGGATTGCATCCGGTAGGAAGAGTTCACTTAGAGGTGAAGGATTCATACCAATTCATGCGCTGAGATTCATCTCAGTTTTTTATTCTGTAGTGTCATGTTGGTACAGGATATTGTTTGAAGGCTTAACCTCCTTGTATTGATTTGATGCTGCTGAGTAGATTCTCTTTTGTCCATGTAGGTGGGTTTTTGAAATTAATTTTAAAAAAAAATGCATGTTAAGAGGTATTCCAAGGCAGATTTTAACAAAAGTTTTGACTTGACCATTGGAAAAAGGTAGAAATTTGAAGGTTACTATTGACTATGTTTACACTATGGCACTGTGCAGTCAACCATTGCTGATGATCATTAGCATTCCCATTCTGTTAGAAAACTAAAACTATTCAGTTTGAAGATAGTAATTTTTGCCCTAATATTTTAAAATCATTTCAGTCAGTAATAAGTCTGAGATGTGTGAGTGGGTTCTGCCAAGCTATGGTGTTTTCAAATTATTTTCAACCCTATCGTAGTATATAGAAAGAAATGATTTGTGTATGGTTTTACCCCTACTGTTTGTGAACTGAACTGGCTACTGATATACACAGAGATGTTTGAAAAGATCAGTGGCTGCATGTTTGAAAAGATCAGTGGCTGCATGGAGAACTGACCTTTGAATACCAGCCCTCAGAAAAACGCATATCAAGGTCTCATTCCTTGTCCCCCACTATGGGATGAATACAGCAGATTCCTTCATTAGGTGCCTTTTCATTACCTATTGCTTTTGCTCTTATGACGTACTTGTTTGATGTTTTGGAAGTTTTGTGTTGTTTAGTTAGATCTTCTAGTACTTGAAAGATGCTCAGTTTAAGGTATTTGGGTCCCTTGCAAACAGACTGTATGGACTGGGTTAGGTATTTATTAGCATGCTGCTTCTTTCCACGAGTAATAAAATTGTTGGAGTATATAAAGTTATATGTCTTTCCTGAGGAAAAGCAGGACTTACCATGTAAATGAAAAATCAGGCTCCATGCCATCATGATCTCTAGTAAAATTGTGAGATTTGCCAATCTGTGTTTGTCTAATAATATTTGTTACTGTTATTTTTCTAGGGTGCAAGTGCTTACATTCTAAACTATTTTCTGTACATTATGTGGGCTCTGTGTTTTGCTTTCCTGGCAGTCTCCCTGGTCAGAGTGTTTGCACCTTATGCCTGTGGCTCTGGAATCCCAGAGGTGAGTTTCCCTTTGTGCATGAATATTCAAAAAACCCCAAACCACAACAGCAAAAAAATTACTGCCTTTTCCCATTCCAGAACTGTACTAGGAGATAGCATAGCAACGAGGAAATTGTCTTTCCATCTCATCTGCCTTCATTCCCTTTTTTATGCTTTTATGGTGATCATCTAAGTTTTTCATAGTAAAAAATGTTCATATGTCACTGTGACAGGTTAATGCACGTACTTGTTCGTTGCCAGAGTGTGAATTAAAAATCAACATCTCCAAGAGACATACTCACTAGAAGATTATAGAGAATTTTCCTAGGATGAAATTACTTGGGCCAGTTACCAAACTAGTTGTTTTATAGGCTAGACTCTAAATAAAAATGAAATAAAAAGAAGAGGGTAGGCTACAAAGCTGAGGTTTCCTAAACTGGTGAAGATGCCTGTCATTTGGGATGCCTGAAAAATGTCTGGTGCATGTCTTCTGCAAATTGTTTTCCTAAAGACAGAGTAATGTACATTGTGCCAGCATTATAGCAGCCACAATATCTACTTGATTTTCAATATTTTACATATTGAGTCTCAGTCCATATTTAAGCTGTTAAATGAAGAACCTTGTCATTCAACCAGCAGAGTTATTAAAAGTCTTTGAAATCAGGGCAATCTCCTTAGAAGTGCTATGGAACTACTGGAATTATTATTTAGGAATCTGGCAGACAGAATTAACAGCCCAAAACTTAGAAATCTTGGCATACTTTTGTTCTTGATCTCTAAGAGAAGCATCCAAATGTTTCAAAAATCTTACCACAAATCATTTAAAATATTTGAATAATTTCCATGTTTCAAAGTAGTCATGTGTGTCTTTGTTATGTGTTTGATATATTTGTGGTTTTAAAAAGTTTTCATAGTTAACTATAAAGCCAATTTCCAAGTGGTAAATCCCTCATGTGAGTTGATGCTCAGCTCCAGCCCATTTGCATGCCGAGAGTCCAAACCCAAATCCCACCCTGCAGCCTTTGTGTCATGCACACGCAGTGTGCTTTCTGAGCCACTCACTAGCAAAAGTAAGACAAAATGTGTAGAAATACAATCTTTTGAACTTTCTCATTTCATAATATGTGCATGCTTTTATGGCATAGTGACTCCAAATATCTAGAACTTTTTTGTGTGTTTTATCTGGAAAAAGTCTGTTGTTGTTTATTTGCTTTTTTTCCCCTTTGTTAAGCTCAAATCCAGTTTAACTCTGATCTTGTAAGCCAAGGAGATATGTAAGAGTTTCATATTTCTACTGATCTCTGTGAGAGTCCTTACTGCCTGTTATGGGGACCACCCGTAAGAGCAGTAAAAGTGTGGTCTGTTTAACCCCTGCTCAGACATTGCTGTGGGAAAGCTGCCCTACCTACAGTTCCTTTCTCTCCATCACTGTCTCTTTTCGAGCAGTCTGCAGCTTTTTAAACTCTGCTGGAGTTTTAACTCCATTTGAAAGTTCAGAGTAGAAAAGGATTCTTCATCTTTTCAACATGTTCTTCCTGCTTTCCAGATAAAAACCATCTTGAGTGGGTTCATTATTAGGGGCTACCTGGGAAAATGGACACTTTTAATCAAAACAGTCACCTTGGTTCTGGTGGTGTCTTCAGGCCTCAGCCTTGGGAAAGAGGGCCCATTAGTCCACGTGGCCTGTTGCTGTGGAAACTTCTTCAGCAGCCTTTTCTCTAAGTACAGCAAGAATGAAGGAAAGAGAAGAGAGGTGAGGTTGGCTCATAAATTTTTAATTTCCCTGTCTGGATACTCGGGGTATTTTACAACTCATGCCTTGTATGTAAACATTTGCTTTGTAGGTACTTTCAGCTGCAGCCGCTGCAGGAGTTTCAGTTGCCTTTGGGGCTCCAATCGGAGGTGTGCTTTTTAGTCTGGAAGAGGTGAGACCTGGCAGTTCCCTTGCTTCAATAAATATATTTTCATTTGATACCTTTCTCCAAGATTACTCATTATTTTTCAAATACTTATATGCTTATTTTTTCTTCTATAACAAAAATAATCTATGATTTCCAGTAATAAGAAATAATCAGATATTTTAACATAATCTGAGTAGCAGAAGGGCACTGTCTTTCTGGAAACAAATTACATGATTCAGTATGGAAATATATCCCTCTGCTGAGGTTTCTCCAGTCTTCAGCTAGCTAATGCATTGACCAAGCTATCAAGCATTTCTTATACTCTCTAGACACTAACCCTGGATTTAAATTTATCAATTTTAAACTAGTTGCTACTCCATTTCTGAAATCTGAAAATGCCTTTTCTGATACCTTTGTGAACATGTCCTGGCTGTATCAAGGTCTAGTGCTCACGGTAAAGTCAAATGAAATGGTGGTGGTAGTTAAAGGAAGCACCCTCTGTCACACTCAGTGAAATGTTTATGGTCTTTATTTGTTTTTAGGTCAGCTACTACTTTCCTCTGAAAACCCTCTGGAGGTCATTTTTTGCTGCTCTCGTGGCTGCCTTCACACTGAGGTCCATCAATCCTTTTGGAAACAGCCGACTGGTGCTGTTCTACGTGGAGTACCACACTCCCTGGTACATGGCTGAGCTCTTCCCCTTCATCCTGCTCGGCGTCTTTGGGGGTCTCTGGGGGACCCTCTTCATCCGATGCAACATCGCCTGGTGCAGGAGGCGAAAAACCACCAGGCTTGGGAAGTACCCGGTGCTGGAGGTCATCGTGATAACAGCCATCACTGCCATCATCGCCTACCCCAACCCCTACACCCGCAGGAGCACCAGCGAGCTGATCTCCGAGCTCTTCAACGACTGCGGTGCCCTGGAGTCCTCGCAGCTCTGCGACTACATCAATGACCCAAACATGACCCGGCCAGTGGATGACATTCCCGACAGACCTGCTGGCCCTGGAGTCTACTCTGCCATGTGGCAGCTCGCCTTGGCCTTGGTGTTCAAAATTGTCATCACGATATTCACTTTTGGCATGAAGGTAAATCGGGGATGGGCGCAGGAGCTGTTGTGAGCGCAGGGCACAGATGGGTTGCCGTGGGCAGCTGTGCTCTCTCTGGCTCTGACCTGCCCCAGTCACGGGGCTGTCACTGAGATGCTGCTGGCTCATCTGCCTGCCAGCACCTTGCCCTGTGGGCCCCTGTGGCAGCACGGGAATGAGCCCTGCTTTTCCACCTTCTAGTCGTCTGCAGTTTTGTTAAGTGAAAAAGAAATCTGTGTGGGAACTTAAAGCTGCTGTTGCCAATAAGCAATTTCAAGATGATTCCCACTGCAGCTGTTTTTTAGCTCTCTCATGGATATGGGCTATTTACATTGTTGTTTGTCTTGTTGGATTAATGTCTTAATGTGCCTCAAGGTAGCTATACTCAAGGAAGTAATAATTTTAAATTTAGTATTTTACACATTTAGAGCATCACAGAAATATAAAAGTGGCTGAGAAGGTCTATTTTTGAATCTTTTTAAGCACTGTAGCTTGGAAAAAAAAAGGGAATGAATGAGAAGACTAACTGATGTGTCATTTGAATATTCTGGATTTGCAGCTTTTTTCTTCAGCAACTCCTTCTCCCCATAAATGAGTGATGAAAGGTACAAGAACAATTTATCCAAGCTTTCCATATATACCAAGCTATTTGTGGTGAGCTCTATATATCTGATTAATAGAGCACATAAAAAACAGGTTCTGTCTGTCTACAAGTTCCCATTATCTGAGCATTTATTTCTGGATCTGATGGCTGCAGACAGTGAGAAGCTTATACACTATCTTAGTTATACAGTATATTTTATACCATGCTCAAAACTAAAGTATCTCATCTTTCTCTTAAATACTACACTTGAACTGAGGATCCATTTTTAGCCTTTCACTCTAAACCGATTTATGGCTGACAGCCCATTGTTATGCTTGTTCACTAAAAACTTTGGTTTATTCAAAATGTGATTCTTTATTTATCCTACATATTTAAAAATTGCTAGAAGCAATTGACAGTTTCAACCAGTCTGTAAAAGAACAGACCAAATAGCTTTACCCACTAAATCTAGAAGACTCAATTGAACTGCATCAGCAAAGTTAACACAATATGGTGGGGGCTGTAGCATCTGCTGTTATCAGCCCTAGATGCCTCTGGGCTGTGCTGATGAGGTGATTAGTTAAGTTCTCTAGGAAGCTCAAGGTATATTTTCAGAATTAAAAAGGTATAATAGGCTTTCCTCTCTGGAAACAACAAAAGCCTCCTGCAAGCCCTTGTCACAGATCTGAATTGTCCTCTCCAGCAGGAAATGCATCTCTAACTTCCTGGTTCACTTGACATCTAAGAGGAAATGCATTTATCCAAGGCAAAGTACATTTTCATTCTCTTTTCCCCCCCTCCATTCTCATTTAAATACTGTTTTTAATGATTTGTGACTTGTCTGTATAGCAGACAACAAAGTAATGATTCACAGAGCTTCCTGGAAAATATATTGTAAACTGAGATGGAGAATTAGTTGCCTCTAAGCAGTCAGCCCCCTTTCTCTGAATTTTTATTCTTCATTTGACATTTAATTTAAAATCTGGTCTGATTTAGCCTGAAAAAGTAGTAACCAAACCATAAAGTGCTCCATCTGATAGAGGGTGAAATCAAGATGTTATTTTCAGTCAAGCATATTCTCAAGCCTATGACAGAACCATCAGCAGCTCCTGACTTCCTGCTGAGAAAGCAATAAAGGCAAAGCCAGGAACATCTTGGCTTCAAAAGCAGACTATTATTCAGAAACAACATTTACCTCTCTAAAATTCAGTGGGATGCAGCAGACAGGATTCAAAATTTCTTTAGAAAATGCACTAACATTTTATAAAGCTATTAATACACATGTAGCCAATAAACTCAGTCACTGCAGAAAACTGTCAGACCTTGGGGATCAGCCCCGTAGGCTGCCATGAGGCTACGGAAACTTGGTTCTCTTACTGTTAATTAAAATTGTTTGATCCTGGTCATTTTTGTCAAGGTGCTCATGTGTCTATATTTCATTCCAGATCCCTTCAGGCCTTTTTATTCCTAGCATGGCTGTTGGAGCCATGGCTGGCAGGATGGTTGGGATTGGAGTGGAGCAGCTGGCATATCACCATCACGACTGGATCATCTTCAGGAACTGGTGCAGACCTGGGGCAGACTGTGTCACACCAGGACTTTATGCTATGGTGGGAGCAGCAGCTTGCTTGGGTCAGTGGTTTCTGTGTGACCAACACTGACGTTTGGGGACATGCTCTGGAGGGCCCTGTGTTTGTGTTAGCTGTTTGTGTTGGCATTTCTGAGTGCAACAGAAGTTGAAGTCAAGACATGGGCTAAAGAATGTCTTCTACTAAAGAATGCTTCCTCTACTGGTTGCTCCAGTGATCTGCCAGATAGTCAGCAACAGAAGGGCTTGCAGTCATCGATCTCTACTCCTTGTAGTCTGCCTAAAAGCAGAGAAAAGGAAAGAACAAATTGAAGTTAGACTGCAGGTTTCCAAGCAGGAGTACTTTTGCTTGCATTTTTTCCATTTGATGTAATGAAATTCACTGTAACTGGATTAATGCTACTTGCTTGTTTAGACTGTGCTCTCTCTTGGTGCACGAAGAAAACATCCCACTTTTTGCTAAATTTTAAGCTACACAGAGGCAAACATTCTGGGTCTTATTTTGGCTGTGTGTCATGCTATGGTCAACTGAGCTGTATTTTGGTTTACATTTTGATCGTAGGCCAATACTGGATTACACTCAATCAATAGGATTTATTGGCTATAACAGCAGTGATCTGTTAACTATTAAAGCAAGATCATTGAAAAATACCTCACATATAAAATTTCTAGCCATAGATGCAACAAGAATATTAGAAGCATACCATCTGAGCATGTTTTTACCTGATTATATCTTTCCCCTTGTGTACTTGCATAGTCTATCTCCTTCTCTTGCTGTTATTGATATCATCATCATCATATCATAGTGGAGAGGCATAACACATGAGCAATGTGATTGGGTAGGTTTGAAATGAAAGATGTACTCAAGGAAGAGCTGGAAAAGTTCAGATTTGTGTGCTCATATTGGAAAAGCAGGATCATTTGTGTGATCAATATAGAGGAAGGAAGGGTAGGATTTGCTTGAAAATTTAATGTCTGTTATGTAGACATCAACACCTGAGCTTAACTCTCTTGATACCTCTCACAGTCAAAACAGAAAAATGAGGTATGGGAAAGATCAGTCTTATCTGGCAAAACACATCTAAAACCAGGCAAATGAACAGATGAATTTGGCCTCAAAAAGGCCTGTTTTTATCTAGAGGTTAAAAAGGCAATCTGGATCATCCCTTTGATGTGAATGCCCACAGCAGTGTAGACATATTAAAAAAAGCTGGGATGAATCTTACTGTCCAAACAAGTAAAGCACTTCTTCTTTACAATAAATTATCTTAATGTTCATTAAATAAATAATGCACAAATTTGGATCTGATGTTGCAGTTGATCTGCTAGTCAGCATAGAATTATAGAAGCAGAGAATGTCCTGAGTTGGAAGGGACCAATCAGGATCATCAAGTCCAAATCTTGCCCGTGCACAGAACACCCCAAAAATCACACCATGGGCCCGAGAGAATTGTCCAAATACCTCTTGAACTCTGTCAGGCTTGGTGCTTTGACCATTTCCCTGGAGAGCCCTTTCCAGTGCCCAACCACCCTCTGGGTGAAAATCCTTTTCCTGATATCCAGCCTAAACCTCCCTGACTCACCTTCCTGCCATTTCCTCAGGTCCTGTCACTGGTCACCAGAGTGAAGAGATCAGTGTCTGCCCCTTTGCTTTCCCTTGTGAGAATGTTGTAGACCAGAATGAGGTCTGCCCTTAGTCTGCTTCAGGTTGAACAGACTAAGTGACCTCAGCCTCTCCACAAAAGGCTTCCCTTTCAGACACTTCATCGTCCTAGTGGCCCTCCTTTGCATGGTTTCTAGTAGCTTAATGTCTTTTTTAATATTGTGATGCCCCAAAACTGCACATAGGACTCAAGGTGAGGCTGCAATTTCTTCCTCTTTTAAAAGGTCCAAATTAAGGTGCAGTGGTTTTTAATAGTAGGGTGAGACATACAGTAGAATGGTCACAGCTTGTACTTAAGCTGTACAGCTTGTACTTAAGCTGTTCTGTACCAAAGCCAATCTTGCCTAAAGTAAGAGAAATGGAGTAAGTATTAAATGATCCTTGCTTTGGTATTTGCTCTCGGCTTTTCACAGTCAGAAGTTTAAGGCATTTCTCAAATGAAATTCATATCTGGATCATAGTGTTAAGTAATCAACAATCAAATATTTCTGTATGCTGCTAGATAAAAAATATCTTTTAATGACCTGTTTCTGATTTTTCTCATCTAAAATGAGGCTGTATTTTGAGTCCTAAAAATAGCAGATTTATTACATTTACCTTTTGAACAGAGGCAAAGAAATGTTACCTAATAATTCAGAGATACATACACACTTGTCCTCAGTTATGTGATTATTTTTATCCATTAATGTAAACTGAAGGAGCAAGGAGCTTGCTTATGAAATTAATATAGAAAGACTAGATTGAAAAATACAGCTACAGCCCTGCCTATGGCTGCATGCCTGGATGGCCTCAAACCAAGTTGTACTCAGTTCAAATTGCATTACTATAGTGATATCCAAAGCAAGGTTTAAGCTATAACATAGCTCTCACAGTGGCCCTAAGCTGTTCTGAGGTAGGATTTTGTAACCATGTTGTGCCCAAAGATAATGCTCAAGTATGACTGTGATAGATAGGCTGGTGTGAAGGGCACCTCTCCACGTTCTTACCTGCCCCAGACATGGCACTTAACTGTTCTTGGAGTCATTTTAGAGGGCTACTGGCAGGGTTCAATTTTCCTTTCTCAAGTATCCATTAAAGCTGATTATTTTGGCATCCTTTCTCGTTTTAAAACCCTATCTTTTAGCATTCATTGTTTGCTTTTCAATGCTAGCAACTTTGGCATGAGCGAGTTCCCTCAACCTTTTTGATGAAAATTGCAGTAGATGAAAAATACCTTTCTTCAGAGAAGCAAGCCTAAGAGTATAAGGGCAAAGTACTCAGCATAAAAAATTACATGCATTTTTGAGTGTAAGGCTCAAAAATATAAGTGAGTTGCTTAGTATGTATAGCAGCACTGAGAGAAACTTGGGTCTTTTCCTTGTTGGCAGGTGGTGTTACTCGAATGACAGTCTCTCTGGTGGTGATTATGTTTGAGCTAACTGGAGGCCTGGAGTACATTGTACCTCTTATGGCTGCAGCTGTCACAAGCAAGTGGGTGGCAGATGCCTTTGGGAAAGAAGGGATCTATGAAGCTCACATCCATCTGAATGGCTACCCCTTCCTGGACGTGAAGGATGAGTTCACCCACCGCACCCTGGCAACTGATGTGATGAGACCCAGGCGTGGCGAAGCTCCCCTCTCTGTGCTCACACAGGACAGCATGACAGTGGAGGATGTTGAGACACTCATCAAAGAGACTGATTACAATGGCTTTCCAGTGGTGGTTTCAAAAGACTCAGAGAGACTTATTGGATTTGCACAGAGACGAGAGCTGATCCTTGCAATAAGTAAGTAGAGTATCAATGTCCAAACGTTTGATTTTGAAAGGAGTTTAGATAAGATAGGAGGTTATTAGTGTTATTCACCTTGAAGAATGGATAAGCAAGCACCAAATGTAACTTTTTCTTCAAATCTGACTTTTACTGGTTAGTAGGACATGGAAGCTTTTCTATTGTATCATACGACCTGAAAGAATTTTGTGGGGTTGACTTTTGTGGGCTTAATTTTGCTGTCACTCAAAAGAGTAAAATAAAATTCTTCTAGAGATAACAGAGAGAAACCCAACTCATATGCCAGAATTTTTGTCAGAACCAGACCAAAAGCCAGTGTGGTGATCAGTTTCTTTCTCTCTCCATGGGCTTCCAGAAGCAGCTGGGGCAATCAGAAACTTTAGTCACCCAATGATGATTTCATCACTGGGAGCCTGTGCTCTTTTCTGTTGCTCTGTTTCAGTTTTTCCTCACATGCAGGCTTTTAGTGCTACAGGTGGAAAGTTTTCAGTGCACAATATTTTTTGGTAAAGATGGGTGAATTTTGTCTGGCATCCAGTGGATAGCTGGGTGTTTGCCTGAGAGTCCAAATCCAGGTCATCAAAGGTTTTGACTATCAGGTCCTTTCCTGGTTGATCTGATGACTGAGTGGAGATTGAAGAACAACTATATTGGATGAAAGCAAGATTTTCCACCTTTTCTGGACCCAGGGTATCCAGAACTGCAGAAGTCTGCAAGGCTGGCCCACTGTCTGCTCCCACTTCTGGCAGCCCTGTGGTGTTGAGGGCCAAGCTGGGCAGGCAGGCAAGATGCCATCCGGGCATGGTTTCCTTGTACTTTGCAGGGGAGTGGAATGTCTGGTATATCCAAATCTCCTTGACTTGGAATTATTTTTCTCTGCATGGTTTTGTTTCATCCCTGTTGTTCAGGCACCTTAAAACAGCATTGTCTGATGGAAATTCACATATTTTTCAGACATGAAAATTAATAAGTGGAAAATTTGGGTTATTTTTGAAGCTCACTTTCCAGCTCACTTCCCACCAAGCTGAAACAAAAATTGAAGTCTTTAAAGCACATGTTTTAGATGTATTTAGCCTACCCTCGGTCTGTCTTCAATACAGCCCATGCCATGTCATGGCTTTAACACTTGTGCCTTCCTAAGTTAATAGTCTTTTGCACCTCCTTTTCAGGAAGGTATATCAGTGGGAAAATTGCATGGACTGAAGATGCAGAGCCCTCACTTTAAAATCAGAAAGATCAGAGGCTGCTTGAAGTGAGTCAAAGAACTTTGAGGAACTGGGTCTTTTGTTTCAGGTCATAAATGGCAGTGTGACTGAAGAAGATGTGAGAAAGTGTCCAGCTATGAACTGACAACAAAGAAATCAGTTAAAATTAAACTCAGTAAACATTTAGATCAAAATGCTTTCCTGCTCAAAAATTGTTCGACATTTTCGTTTTTCAGAGGAAAAGGTACTGCCTCCTGATCAGTTCTAATTAAGCACATCTTTTATAGGAAATGACACAGAACTTAGTTTTAAAATCAAATTGTTATATGCATAGTTAAGTTTTTCTAAAATCCTCAGCCACCAGTGATCTTTGGTAACCCTTTTCCCCTTGGACCGAGTGTGAGTGCTGTCAGTCTGTGCTGACACTATGATAAATGGTAAATCTTTCCAGTATGGTTTGTGTCCTTGTGACTTAAAATCTGGATTCGGTTTTGAAAGACTCTGTATTGTTCCAGTACAGAGCAGGGCAAACCATGCTAGCAATCTTTTGATTGCTAATCCTCTTTGTCTGAAGTTGTTTGCCTGAATTTCAGAGCTGGTATTGCTGATCATTACCACAAGGGTAGCTAATGTGTTCAGCTTGCTTCATGGTTGTGATCATGAAGCCATACACCAATTCTCCTTAAGCCATAAAATTCCTTACCAAGAGAGAAATATCACACATGGTGAAGCATCTCTGATTCACCTGTTCAGGTTCACCTGCTCAGCCTGACAGAGATACTGGAGTTACATCTCAGAACTGCATAAGCCCCATCTGTGCAGCGAATGAGGTCTTACCAAAAGCAGAGTCAGGCCCACTCCGGTATCTCTCCTTTTACCAGTATCTCTTTTTTTCATGGCACTATGCTCTGCAGAATGCCTCCTCAGTTTGAACTAGCTCTGGCACCTCTACGTAAGAACGCTTTGTGCTTCATAGAGACATGGTTTAAACCAAGAATTTCAGCTTCTTTCTCAGGCCCAATTAATTGTGCATCAGTAGTATGGTAGTCTAGGGAATGCTTTGGAGAAGGACTCCAATTACCTCACTCATCTTCCTGCTTGGATGAAGGGAATAGCTGCTGAGTCTTGCATCAAATACGCATTCCCACAAAGTTATCTGCCTCATGATTTACCCCTGAAGAATTTTTTTCCTACTGAGTGGAGCATGCTCTATAAATATATCAAAACCTGTGAAGTGAATGGCAATGCCATTTCCAATAGCTCAGCAGCATCCTCAGGAGGATTGTGTCCTTCCGTTGATCCTTGTTGAGTAAGTAGGCAGGTGAGGTGGCAGAGTCACCCTCTGGGTGTCATTTATAATGTCATAATTTTAGATGACACCTACTTTACAGTCTTACAGAGGGGAGTTTTTGACACTAAAGCTTGTCTTAAATCTGGCCAGCTCCAGAGGCACCATGCAAAAGGCAGAGTCTTGGACAATAGCCAGGTGGCCTATATAATATTCTTTTCCCAGTGTGGAGTTGAGAGATCAACATAGTTGATATAGGCTGTGAAATGCAAACCTCTCAATATGAGAGACTGTTTCACATTTGGGAGAATTAATTCACTCTCTAGCTATGACAAGAGCCTGCATAGATTGCTCTGTAAAACCAGACGTTGTCATCCATTTGCTTTGCTCTTTCTGTTAATCTGTATCTGTTTTTCTTACCCACTGACTGCAAAAATGATCTGCTCTTCTGTTTTACCTTTACTCCCACATCCAGTGAGACTGCATACAAAATCCACCATTTTTCTGATGCCACTGAATTTACTCCATAGTACTACATCATTCAAATTTCTCTAGAGAGGTGTTTGACATGGAAGAGTGAAATCATGGCTTTGGCTAATCACTGTTGTTCAGGGTCACTGCTGCCTTGGGAACAGCAATGTGGTAACCAAAATGCTTGGCCCTATTTCTTAGGGTGCAGCTTTGGGAAGGAAATACCTAGCTGTCAAAGGTTTTTATCAAAGGGTGGGAGTTACCTTCAGTTTGATTAATGTTACCTCTTAGCACAGATCATATATCAAAGAACTATGCAGGCATATTCACACTTGAAATTGGATGTATGAATTGAAACAAGCTGAGACAAAACTAACATCATTCCCGTAAATTGCAATAGGGCTTGTAATATGTGGGGTGAGAAGGTTGAGAATCATATACTGTACTGATGTTAGGTTTGAGCCAGCACTGCTCCAGTTCCAGAAATATTAGAAGACAATGATCATTAAATGTAAAAAAAAACCAAAAAACTTGCAACTGAAACATGTTGGAAACCATCACTGTCTACACATTACAAATCACAGGAGCAGGTTTCTCACTCTGATTGATGGCAGAGAGTTCCAAGAATATTTACATATGCTTGGAGTACAAGTTCAAAAGCAGAAGCAACCTATGTTAATTGAAAGTAATAATTTAACTATTTCCAAGAATTTATTAAAAAAATAAAAAGTTAAACCCTCAGAGCCAAACACAATATGCTTATTCTGGGGAGTGAAAAGTTGTCTGTCATTTGGAAATCTGTCTCACATAATGTTTATACCCTGTAGTGTTGAGTAGAGATGAAGTAAACACTACAAAGAAAATAAAGTACTCCAATGGTAAGTCTTGGGGCATGCTTTAAGTAAAAGGCTTATACTGATCATGTGAACTCCAGATGTAGTGTGATGTTCACTTCATAGTTTGATCAAAGTATTAGTGATAGCTTTTGAACTTCTGAAAATGGTCACACATGTACTGTTTATCCTTATATTTTTCCTCTCTTTACTATTTTCCTTTAAGTAGGAAGTTAATTTCTTTTTCCTTTTTAAAATCTAGAAATGCAAACTATTTAAGGCATTAAGTGTAAACCCACAAAATCTACCCTGGATGCCCATGAGGGATGCTGATCTAGAAAAACACCCACACTGCCCCCAGATCCCTGGAATGTGAATTTGTCTTTCCCTAGCTTTGTGTTCATAAATCCATTCACCATGTCCACATTTCCCCAACTCCACTGAAAAGTTTTGCTCCAAGCCAGCTGGGATCTTACACAGCTGTTGACTCCACTCCTTCAGGCATGTAATAAAGTTCCTGTTGTGATTCTCACAATGGAGGAAATTACATACAGTGATTTGAATTTGACAGAAATTGGATTAGTGAAGTTTGTGAATGCAATGAGCTGCAGAATTTCAGAAAAATATTATCCCAACCAAGGAAAAGTATGCGCCTATAAAAATGTCGCATTTCCTTTTAGGGAGCAATGTCTCAAGGAAATTCAAGGTTACTCAGTGACCCAAATTTCTGGGGCTTCAGTATGCTAAAGACAAAATCAAACCTTGCTTTCCAAAGGAGGAATTCTTTTCTATTATCCAGCTTAATTCACGATCTACACCAATTTTTGTGTTGTACAGAGAATGCGAGGCAGCGTCAGGATGGGGTGGTGAGCAACTCCATCGTGTACTTCACCGAAGACCCCCCAGAACTGGCACCCAACAGTCCCCATCCCCTGAAACTGCGGCGCATTCTCAACCTCAGCCCTTTCACTGTCACTGACCACACACCGATGGAAACTGTCGTAGATATTTTCCGAAAACTTGGACTCCGGCAGTGTCTGGTGACCCGCAGTGGGTGAGTAGTTGACAGTCAAGTGAATGTCTTAATTTTGTCTTATTTTGTGAATGGATGAATAAGGGAACCTCATCCATGTCTCTCCAGAGCAGCAAAAGAAGTCAGACTCAGAACCAAAATGGTGCTTGCAGGGTGTTATATTTCATTCTGCTCTCCCAAATCCTTCATGTATTTAGATAAGATAAAAATAAACATAAAATAAACTGTTCTGACTTCCACTATCATTCAGTTTTCAGCAGAGGCAGTTCTGGGAAGCAGTATTGTTTGCAAAGGATATGCCTGTTTTGAGACATCCAGCTAGATTAGATGTTTGTGAAAATTGTGATAAAGGTGTCACTAGAGGAAAATTAATCTGTTCAACTTTCTTTACTGGATAATGGAAAGGTGTATAAACCAAAGGCCCTCAAATAACAGCTGAAGGAGGTGGGCAAACGTGAAATAAGGGGAATAAAAAGCTGTACCATGTGGACTAGACATAACATCCCATAGTTCCAATGGAATTTGAGATATTTGGACATAATGGCTCATCCCAGGATCTAGTGATAGCAGGATAGCCAAACTGCAGCCATCACTTCCAAACATAAAAGACTAAAATTTATACTTCTGTTACAGAGCCTTTTTGTTATTCAAAAATATTGCATATCAGTTGTTACTTCAATGCAGTATCCTCAGAATCTAGAAAATAAGAACCATTGTTGGGACACAGATAAAGCCTGGGTTCAGAAATTTAGATCTGGAGTTATAGAACTTACGTGAAATGAAAGGTAGAAAAACTATTAACAATGACATAGTTTCAATATTCAGTGCCTAATGGTCTTCAAGGACTGGAAGTAAAAGCCCTTGAATACTGAAGGTTATGAAATGTTTGACTATTGGGGCCAGACATCCCATAGGCCTCATCTTTCTTGACAGATATAATTCATTTAGGTTCACATAAATGAGAAATTATCATTTAAATTTGAAGGAATTATGCTGTCAGGCAGTGAGAGTTTCAGAAACCCTGTGCTTTAGCTTACTTTGTGTATTACCAAGCATTGATACCTTGGGTTTGACTGCTAGTCCTCACAGCCTGAGCCTAAAGAAAGTTATTATTTTGTTATATGAAGTATTAGTTGTTGTAGTTCCTCGCTCAGTCATGTTTCCAACAAGAGGTAACAAGGCAAAGTGTTTCACTTAATTCTTGTGGTTGGGGTAGTAGGAATACATGATGTGAGAACACTTTTATAAAAAGATGATAATTGGGGAAGAGATGAGATGGACAGTACAGTATAGAAGCACTCACAAAATGTCCCTGCAGCTGAATGGGGAAAAACCCAGATGATATATGAGATGATTATTGACCTTTCACTTCCTTTTCTCCTATAGGAGGCTGCTGGGTATCATAACTAAAAAGGATGTATTAAGACATATGGCTCAAATGGCAAACCAGGACCCTGAATCTATCATGTTTAACTAGACTGATAAAGAAGAAGAAAGTAACCCCACAGGAATCCCTTCTAGATTAACACGAAGGCTGTGTTTGGTGTTTCATCTTGCTTAAAGAGAAGAAGGTAACGTGTATGAGGAATGGCCTGATATGCCTCTGACAGAGGGAGTGGATGCAGGACAGCACTTATTTAATGAGGAAGGCAGTTTATAAGCTCTGAGCAGCTGCAGACATCAAGCTGTGTTTCCTTAATGAGATTCCCCAGAGCTCAGTTGGAGTGCTGGTGGGTGTAAGTGATGCGGCACTTAGAGACAAAGAGCCACGAGCTCCAGTGGGAGGCATCAAGGTCACAGTAACTCTTGAGGCAGGTGTGAAGAGCAGCAGACACTGTTTATGCACAAGCTGCTAAGAGATGGAAAGGTTTGTGTTCCAAGCCAGAGAGTGTAGATGAGTAATGTCAGTTGCTTTTGCTACTGGAATCATGGCTATTTGTTTGCTACTCAGTTATACCATTTTCATGATGGACAAAAATTGGCATATTTTTAAATGAAAGACTTTGTCATCTTCATTTATTTTGTAAATGTTTAGTGAATCAAGACTGGAGTTAAGTCTTAAGAAAAGTGTAAGATTACACCTCAAATCACTTTAAAATGTAGTGTCCCTTGCACCCTGCTTTAGTCTTTTGAATTTTATACTGCTTAGCATTTCTGTCAACCAGCTTTTCCTTATTAATGTTGAAATGGGATTTATATGTAAGAATTTATTATCTCTCTATGCAATTTTGCATACAAGTACTGTAAAATTTAGTATTTTGTGGTTTGCTGTGGTAACTGGAAAAAACATAGAAGCCCATAAAATAGTTTTCAACTAAAAGGACAGTGGTATCTGTCTCTCATCAGTGTTAGTGACAGGAGATTGAATCCCTCACCTGTCTTCCCTTGTGTACATCACAATTTTTCACAAATGAATGACACTCTGCATTGATTCTTGGTTGTCCACTTAGGTCCTTTTTGTCATTGCTCTTTCTTAGCATTTGTCTGTACCTGCCAAGAGATTGCTGAAATTAATTTAACAGTCATAGACACTTATTCTGTAAGAGACCTACTTTTTATGCACTCATCAGTCATAGGACTGTGGAATTCCTCTCCACAGCACTGTGGCTGGATAAGATCAGAGGGACTGAGAATGCAAATGATCATAGGAAAGCTTTAAGTATTTATCTGTTTGCACAAAGAACACAAGATTTACCAGACCCTGGTAGAGACTTCTAAGTCACTCAGGTAAAAATGTTAAATTTTCCTAAACTCATGTTCTGGTCCTGTGTGAGATAAAGAGGGTCAGCCCTTTAGTCAATACTGCTGTCAGTAACAGAATACCAAATTGTACTCTCTTTAAATCACGCTGCCCTTGCTTTGTAGACGTAAACTTAAAGATTGGAGAAAAGCTGTGCCCTGAATCCCCTTCAGAACTCCCAGTGCCTTCATTTAGGCATCTAAGACCTCTAGTATTTTTGTTCAAGTTCACCCAGATAACTGGTGGTGTTCAAATGGTCCTCATGGATAGAGATGACCCTCCATGCCAGAACAGCCGGTTGCTCACTCCAGCCCAAACCCAGACTGTTGATCTAACATGTAGCCAATGTGCATGATTACTGTGTCCCCAAACTGAGACAGCGACTCAGGTGTACCCTGAGTTAGATGCCGAAGTTCTGTGTCACAAATTCCTCCTCTTATCTCCAGTGACTCTGCTTCCTTCTGGCATGTGTCCTGCTGCATTCACACGGAGTATGGCCTGAATTGCTCAAGTAAAAGAAATGGAAGTAGAGGGATAATTTTAATCTGTTAAGTACTCCACTTAACAATGGTGTTTGCAACACACTGACATAAATTTATGTAGCTCTGGCCAAAGCCCATAAATATTTCAGTGTATACTTTTTGTTAACTGAACAGCTGCAGAACAATGTATTATTAAAGGAATATTATTAACACTATGTAAACTATAGGACTGAGCAACCCCTTTCTTCTGAAAATAGGAAATACAACATAATGTGATTATTTCTAACATTTTTCTGTGAAGCTGTCAGCAGCCAAACTCATAAAAAACCAACCAAGTCAGCAACAATGCTCATAAAAACTAGATTCCCTCATTTGAACAGAGATGCCATCATAAAATCGGTTCCTTCCCACAACTGAATCCAAATGGGGCTTTATACAACTGTCAGTTTCTACCCATAACTTCTAGAATCTAAGGCATGTAGACTAAGCTAAAAAGGCTGACTTTTGAGAGCAGTCTCATTCTTGGATTAAAACTGTATGACTATGTTCTACTTTCCATGTTTACTAACAGCAACCAATATAGTGTATCAACACTGAAAAGCATTATCATTTTCTGAGAAAAAGACATGGACTTGCCTAACTGAGGTTAATCTGGCTGTGAATACAAATTCACATATGTATTGACTTGTCTTATCAGGTTAAACTCAATCTGTGGTTATGCGTAGGCACGGCCTTGTGTGGTTAATTCCATTAATACCCAGAGGCCTGATTTACTGAAAGCAAGTCACCCCTGTGATAGCTTGTTGCCTTGCCTTATTAGACTCCTTAGGAGGAGCCCTCCGGGCCTAAAAACAAGATCCAGAAAACCCACATGGTGGCTTGTAGCAAACACCAGCAGAAGGAATTGAGATTTATGTACTTATTGTGAAAGCAGTTTGACCCTGGACTATCACCCAAGTAAAAGGCAGGTAAATGGGTGTATGGCTCTCTTCTATCAAACACATTCCTTTCTAGATGGAAAGCTTTAAATACCTAAGGGGTCAAGGGAAAAGCCTTGGGACGTGTAACCATGTAGTGCTGCTCCTTGTTCCAGTGTCTGTTCAAAAGATGTTAAACCAGAGCAGGGGCTGCTATCTGGCTGTCCAGGAATGGCACACTCATGGCTAACTTCAGCTGCTTGGTGTTATCATCAGGGCTGAGGCTGATGCTAGAATGACATGGAGGGCTTTGAGACAGGACAGACTTTGCTAATTAGAAAACTTCCTCCATGCTACAGCCTTTATTGCTCTTCACACTGGTGTCTGAAAGGGAACACTCTTAATATAAATTAATAACATGCTTATCTCAAAAAATGCAGTTATGATGTAATGATTTAATTTATTTCCCCATAACAAGCCCATTATCAGGCACTGTTTTCCATCTGTATTCCAAAATTTGTTTCAGAAGGTACTGAATAGACTCCAAGAGGCATAGGCAGCCCTAACCATTTATTTGAATTTGTAAAGCTCAAGATAGTCACGTAGTGTTATCAATCTGAGTTACATGAGTATTTTAGTATATACTGCTGCCTTTATGCAACCTCAGTTCAATCCTTCCAGCAGCTGGTCTTCAAAAATGCCCAAATAAACTAAAAAGGGGAATAAAAATCTTCGAATGAAGAAGGTTCAGTATTGTACCTTTGTTTTGCATGAACTGTGTTAAGTTACATTCAGCTTCTGATGTGTACTTGAAGCAATCTGTACTGGAAAGTTTAATAATAAAGTACAGAAATGGATGACATTAGAAAGACACTTTGGCTGTCCCAGTGACACTAATTATTAATTCTTATGCTTTGAAGAAGCAGAAAAAGAATGTTTAAGGATTACAAAAGACTCACTGATTCCGTATTTGAATGACACTATATTTATGACTATAGTTTTGCTTTGGCTCTGTTTGTTGTTTTCGATTTTCTTTAATTGTAGAAAACAGTGTATCTGTTGCACCTTATGAAAACAATGTTTGGACTCTATTTTTTAAATAAAACTGACTTAAAGTGCTGGAAACATTTATTGGATATCTTATTAATTAGAAAAGTATTTCGCTTAATGTCTCTATGATTTTTATGTTTTCTTTTCTCACTTTTAGGGATAATTCAAGCCTGAGTTCTAGAGATCTAGGATATCCAATTAAATTATAGGTTAGGTAATATTAAGTAGGGAGTTAGTAAAGTTCATGCAGTGGACCTCAGAGAATCATCCTTGACAGCTGGCTATTTTATTTTCAGAGAAAAATGTTTTTTCTGCAGCATCAGAAATACCTTAGAAATCTAAAAAGAGAATAAAAACAATTTATCTAACCAAGTCTGTCTACAATGATCATGAAACTTTAAACTAGATGTTGCAGAGACCCTATGATATATTTTTTGTATATATTTTTCAATTGCACTTTAATTCAGAGCTAAGATCAAAGACTGAAAATGGCAGGTTCAATCATCTCCATTTAATTGGATGAAACATACCCTAAATCTCTGTCAGAGGCTAAATTCTAGTTAGTAGCAAAGAATATGGGCTTGATCCTGATCAACACACTAACTGAGGTGAACATGCCAGCAATATCCTAGCTCAAATTAAATGACTCATTTCAGGAGCTGGTTTTGGGAGTCCCATGGCCTTCAGCTCATTGGATTGCTGTGCCTTTAACGCAACTCAAAACACACACCAAAAACCCAGGAGTCATCAGGCATGCAGCAACTTTAATAAGTAGTAATAATTCCTGTAGTCTGTGTTTGGTCATGAGGTTCTGAACTTTAGACCTGCCTGTCATCACTTGCAGTGGCACAGCTGGGAAATGGAACAGAAAATGTTCAGAGGCATTCAGCACTGCTGTGGTGCAGCTGTGCTCCTCATATCCTGCCCTACCCTCCATCCATCCAAACCAAGCAGCCTGTTGTCATCCACGTGCCTTCTTGCTCCTTTAGGGGAGGCTCTTCCTGTACATCTATTTCCTACAAGCTTTCCTATTATTCCCTTGTGCTGTTCTGCTCCTCTGCTCCAAATGTGATCTTGCTTCTAGCTCCTCACTGCTGTGGTGGCCCACTAAGCACAGCCTCACAGACGTTGTATCCAAAATAAGAAGGGTGCATCTTCGGTGGAGGGCCTCCACTTGTGGCAGGCAGGATTTTGCATTGCTGCTTCCTGGAGGACACGGCAAATGCAGTGTTGCTGGAATGCTGCACAGAGTTTTTTGATTGTTTTTTTGCTTGCTATCTCTTAGGTTCTGGTTATTGAGTTGTCTCTGCCTGAATTAAGATGGAAACAGTAAATGTCAAGTAGAGAGATATAGAAGAGAGTGGGGGAAAGAGAAAGAGAGTGGGGGAAAGAGAAAGAGAGTGTGAGATAGAGACTAAGCAAAGATATCACCATCACATGGAATCCTGTGATGTCCTGCTGGACCTTCTTCATCCTGCTCTGCTTGCTGGTGGGGGTTCCTGTGTTCTTGTGGAGGTACCACTTCTATACAGTCCATGTCCTGGGTATCCATAAGGCATGAGTGCTGTTCCCACCCTGCATGGGATGGCATGTGTATCAGATACTTCCTTTCTCACAGTTTGCCTTGGTGGGAGCTTTTGTCCAGACAGTGACCTAGATCTGCCTCGCCAGGCCTGGCACCTTCCTGTTGTTGCTGTCAGCGCTTTTCCCACAGTTTGCACAGCGGAATTTTGTCCAGTGTATTCCAAACTTTCACCTCTGATTAGGTCTGGTATTAATGCCTTCCTTTTTGCCATCTGTGGTTATTCTAAGGTCCTGTTGTGGTGGCTTCACTTGTGGGAACTTTCTTGTTTCACAGTGTTTGAGACTGTTCATTGTGCTTCTCAAAGTCCTCACACTATCTTAATGCAATTTCAAAAAGATGAACTTCTGAGAAAAATAGCTTCTGCATTTCATAGATCAATCTAGTATGTGCACCATCTCAACCAGTAACTAGTAACTTCCCAGTGAAGTCAGTCTGGAGCTCGGATGTGACTGTGAGAGCTGTATCCTGAAGCAGTTATGGGCTCAGGCAGAATGAGACAGGAACTGCTGACCTGTAGCTGCAGCATTTGGTTGACTCTCCATCCCTCCTTTAACCTTATTGTACTCTGAGCATAATTTATATTCTCGATTTGAGCACATTATAAACCCTGTTTTAGCACAGTTAATTATTTCAACCCTTGTTATCTTTCAGAATTATCTTGTATAGTCAGGATTAAAATAATCAGAGTGTCCCTACTGGCTTTCCCCAGCCACAGCAGGTAACTGTGGAAGACATAACCATATGTAACAGCCAGCCTGGGGAGAGTCAGTATTTGGCACTTCAGCTGTGTTTCATTTGAGAAATGATTGTGCAGCCTGAACAATCAGTGCACAACTCTCTGTGGGGATTTGCAAAGCCTGATGATTTGTTTTTGGCTTGAACAGTATTTAGAAAAATGTTTGTGGCCAGCTGAGGTTACATACCCATCAGATTAACCAGTCTTTCTTACTCCACAAAGATTCAGTAAAGGGCACTGAAAAAAAATGTGCAGATTGCTTAGGAAACTTGACAATCAACTATTTTAGCTAGGAAGAGCTGCTTTATTGTCTCAAAGTTATGTCCACAGGGGCATCCCACTTTCAGGAGAACCATACTATACACTGGCTGGTCTCACTACTAGGAAGGAGTAATATCTAAAATATAAAATGGTACCTGTTTATATTGACTGCAACCAATGCTGTTGTTTTTTCTCTCCTAACGTATTCTAAAAGACAACTTTTTTCCCTGAAGTAAGCTTGCTGTTTCTACAGTTGCTAGTGAGAGCCAGAGTGTGGCCATGCACAATTTGTTGTGGAGTGCTGCAGGACTAGTGCATTAAATGCTAGTTGAGCATTTCTTCTTTGATAAATGCATAAAAAGGAGTGGCTGCCATTGTTGTGCCATGCAAAAGGACCATTCCAAATAATTAAAAAGTCAGATGAACTGTAGTTCTCTGCTTCTAAAGATTCCCAACAGGTCAGATTAAAAGGTAGTGAAGCCTTATGGTTTATAAAATATATTTGTGTTTAGATAATTTCCAAAGTTGCAATTTGCATAAAGACGTATTTTACTTACCTAACTCTCAGATAATGTGACCATTAGAATCCAAAATTTCTGAATTATGTACGGGGGCAACCAGACCATTGAGATCGCCAAGCCTGGGAAGAGAGAGAGAGACACCTAAGCTCTGCTGTGGTTCATGGAGGAGGGAGATGGCACAAACTCTGCCAAAGGCTCCAAAATGTCCCCGGTCAGCAATGAGATTCAGGAAAAAACCACAATATGTGCCATCACCAGCCCTTCCCTTTTTCACACTAACCTCATGGTTAGAGACTCTTTGTTAGGTAAATGTCCATGCAAGACAGGTCTTGTAGGTTTTGATATAAGTGCAGCTCACTAAGTCACAGTAGTGCAGCTCCTTCTTTGCTACCTGCTGCTCTGGTGGGCCTTCTGCTAAGCCAGAAGGAGCATTCTCCTAAAAGGGACATTTGTAGACTTCTACTTAAAGATAACTCAGCTAGCTATTCTGAATCACATTGAGATGCAGATTCTGTATCTAAATTGTTATAGGAAACTTATGCTTCTGCTTATACTCTCATATTTCAGATATTGGGATGTTCATCACATTTGTAGGCCTTGCTGTATCCTGAATGTAGTATTTTGTTTGCTTCATGTCATAGAAATTAAAATCTAACAACCATTTGTCACTGACCAGAATATTTAACTATCTTCTATGCAGTCACTGCTTGAGATCAATTATAATTTAGATTATAATTTATATTATTGTACTAATTCTTGATTTTTAATCTCTGTCTGACATGTAAGCACCTGTTTAATAATAATAGTAATAATAAGAATAATTTATTTATTTGTTTATCAAATTAATTAATTCAAATGGTACAATAATTATAGGTACACCAAAGTTATAAATAGTCTGCCTGAAGGTTTTCCACATCATAGATAATTAACATTGATGCTGAATTATGTTTTGGCCCTGTCTCAACTTTTAAGGACCACTACTACAAAGCACTAGTCACAGGAACACAAGGAAGAAATCATAAGCTCCTCTGCACCTCTTCTTTCCAAGCCTGCGGGAACATACATGAAACAATTCCTTTTCTCTCTGTCAGGCCAGGTTTAGGCAATAGAAATCCCTGCTCATTTGATGACTACAACAACTCCTGCTTAGCAAATCTGTCCATGTCAGGCTGCTTCCTTCCAGATAAACCCACCATTCCAAGAGTACCATTTTTCCTTCTGTGTAAGGATAACCATGTAGGGCAGGTAACTAACACCTCCATCCCCTCCTTCTTTTCTCACTTTGCTGTTTTTCTTCTCATTCAGTCCCAACTATCCAGTCACAACCCATTCTGCCTCTTTGCTGCAGCTTTTCTATAATAACTTGAAGAACCCCCAAACAAATCAACAGATCTGCTCTTTCTGTTCACTTGGGACTTCTGCACAGAATGCAAATTGCCAGCAACAAAGTCAGTAACTAAGCTACAGTCTAGCTACCAGATTATTTCCACCGAATAAATGTTCAGTGCTCATGAATTATAAAAGACAAACCATTGAGGGACTAGAACCAGGGGCCAGCTTGATCGTCTGATGGCCTGGTATATACAGACCACAGTAACATACACTGCCTTAATTGCTCTTTTTCTGGCTTCATATTAGAATTCTGCCTTCTTGCTGTTAGCTTCAACAATATAGAGGACAGGAGAAGTTATTTTTGCCAAGATCCTATTTTTTCTCAGAATAATGCCCCATTCATGAGACTACGAAGCTTTCTGCCTCTCTTACTGAAGCTTTTTCATTCCTCATGAACATATAGATTAGTCGAGGGATAAAAGCAGCCTTAGCAGTGGTTACATTTGCTCACACACAGAAACAGCAGGTGCTCCTCTCTACCTAGTGACACTCGAACAGCAGCTGGAGCAGCAGCACAGACACCTCCTCCCCAGCAGAGCTGGAGTCACTGCCACCACCACCTCCTCCCACCTTCATTGGCTACAGGGCTCTGGAAACAGGAATGCACAGAGGAAGAAGGTGGAGAACTGCGTTACTTGGCTTATGACACACCCTGTTGGGACTGACTTTTAATCTGGTCCTCAGGAATTCTGGCTGGCCTCCTCCATCCCAGTGCTCCCTCCTGCTAAGCTCACAGTTAGTCGGGGGAGGAGTAGTCAGTGAGTAACTGCATCCACTGCACAGCCACACCAGGAATTGCATTTAGCTTTTCTGCAGTTGCACAAAGTCTGCCTTTCTCAGATCAATGGAAGACCAAATCCGTGGCTGTGTCTACCACAGCTCCATGTGCACTGAGCACAAGAGGCTGGCAGTTTATCACAGCAAACAGCCATGGTCTATCTTCATAGCTTTCCTGCACTGACAAGAGGGCCCTATGGTTTTCCTTACATTTAGATTTTCTATCAGCTTCAAAGAGAAGATATTATCAGTTATAACAGCGTTCAAGTACCGGAGGACACTTGAGAGAGGCCAGCATCCTCATATGATAAGGAGAGCTAGCAGTGCCACACAGGCACTCTGTTCTGCCTCTGAACCATATGTACCTGATATTTTGGGTACATCTGCAACACGCTGGGGCAAACACTCCCCAAGGGGTAATGGCTTTACTCTGAAATACAGCAGATTTAGACTAGATTTTAGGAAGAAATTCTTTGCTGTGAGGGTAGTGAGGCACTGGAACAGGTTTCCCAGAGAAGGTGTGGATGCCTCATCACTGGAAGCGTTCAAGGCCTGATTGAACGGGACTTTGAGTAATCTGCCAAGTGGAAGGTGTCCTGCCCATGTCAGGTGGGGAGGAACTAGAGGATCTTTAAGATTCCTTCCAATCCAAACCATTCTGTGATTCTATGATTTCATTCTGTGATTCTATGATTTCATTCTGTGCTTCACAGAATTCTCTGGTGTTTAGTGATGGGGTGATTAGTGATCTGCGGCTCCAGGCTCTAGATTTAGCTGCAGTATTTATTAATCAGCGTTAGCACAATGAGCAGGGATTTAACAGCTCAGTGGGTTGAAGTAACGAGGTCCCACTAGGTGGCAATCCAGTCCTCGGCATGGCTGCGGCGGCAGCGCCAGTGCCACCAGCCGTGCTCGGGCTGGCAGAGGCCACCGCGGTGTCCTTGCTGTGAGCTGACCTCTGATTCTTGCAGGAATCAAAGCTGCATAATTGTTTGCTCTAAATGTATAATCTGCCTCATGAATTTTCGTAGATATGCCAATTAAAAGCTATTTTTAAAAACTGTATTTATTTATGCATTTATTTATTTGTTTTAGCTATATATATATATTCTGTCAGGAAAGGGAGAGGAAAGAAAGAAACCTTTTTCTTTGTTTGGAGTACTTGGCAGGGCTAAAGCACAACTGTCTGCTTTGGCTCCTTAAACCACATATCACATCTGTAAAAACATAGTGGCAAAAGGAGGAAAAAATAATTTGCGACGCTTTCCTGGTGGTTTGTATGAGGCTTTCATGTAAACAATACATTTTCATCAATTATGCATTTAGGTCACAGGAAGAGTTGGTTGAAGGAATTCTTTTGCCATTTCAAAGTTGCTGTCAGGAAGAAAATATAGCCAAGCTGATGGACCTAATAGAAATACAGTTGTGTTCCTCTGACCTGATATTTTTCTTTTTCACTTTCTTTACCATCATTCCTATTTGCATAAGTATGCCCCTCAGCGTAGCCATATCTGTGTAGGGAATGCACAGAGACCCTTTGAGCATGGAAAGGTCTTATTTTGCAATGGCAATTCTAAAATATGTTATTGCTTATGTTATTTACATAAAACAACATTAGAGAATTGAGTAAAATGCCTTCCCTGTAAAACATTTGGTCAGATCTGGAAAACAGCATACGCTCCTTGGTAGCATTACCATATGTAACCTTTAGGCTTCTGTGCAATTTACAACCCCATGTTACATCCTTAAATATCCTTTTAAAAGTATAATGAGAATTAAGTGCTGAGAAACAGGTTTCACAGTAGCCACCACACAGAACAAGCAACAGCTGATATAGCTACCAGAAAACGCCAGAAAAGACCTTAAGTTCTTACCTCTTCCCTATACTGGTAATCACAGATGTCTCAGAGCATTTGCTTTCTATTTTCTTGTGAAAAATGTCTGAGAACTTGTGGAAATGCTCCTGGTGCTGTGGTGCATCTTACATGTGCTTAGAAAGTTGAGCAGAAAACAGAAAATCAAGGGTCAAGGCTTTTCACTCCTACACCTAAGGAGGCTGACCCCATCCTGCAAACCCTGGCAAAATTAACATGTAAAGGCAGAAGGGAGAAGAGAGAGATTGCTGCAATTAGTAAGAGAAGAAAGTTTTTCATTCCCACTCCTTCTCCCATCTCCACTTATGTATTTTATTTACTTTTCTCAAATGTACAATATATTACCAGCCTTGGGAACAGGCACAAAATGGAAATCTCCCACCTCAGAAATAAATGCCGCAGCAATTAGGCTGAAGATTTTCTGTGCATACTGTGGCCAGCACCATGCATTCCTGTGGCCCAGCTTCAACAGGAAAGGACAAAGACTGCTTTTCTCTGTTCTTTCCTAACCTGGAAGTCAGGGCTCCAGACTGAGGAGGATCATACAGCCAGGTGATGCTCTTCCAGTGCATCACTTCTTCTTGGGTCATGTACCTGCAAGTGAGTAGGTTTGACATTCAGCAATGCCAGAGCACCAGCTCATGCTGGGTGACAGAAGGCTGGTTTGGCTAAGACAGACCAAGTTGTCCCACATGCTGGTGGCAGTGTCCCTGAGCTTAGGGACTCATGGCAAAGCACAAAATGCTTGTTTAGAGACCTATAGCTGGCTCTGAAACATGGCTCCTTAACAGGAATCAACCCGGGGCTAGCAACAACCCTCCATCCTAGGAAGTGTGGGGAAAAGATTAGCTGAGAGTAAGAGTTGTGCCCACAGAGCTAGAATGGGACCAGGGCCGGTGTCTTGACATAGCACATACTGCCCTGTACCTGCTTGTTTGGATCAGTGTATTTGGCCACGAGTAAATTGCTTCCTGCTGACTGTGAGGGATCCAAGAGGGCTGATGGAGAATTTGTAAAACATCATTTGTGGAACAAGGAGCTTCTTTACAACCTTGGTCTGAGGTGTCTCTCTGCTGAGAGTGAAATACTGAATATGCCTCTTTAATCCAGAGCAATTTTCATTAATTTGTTTTCATTTTGGAAGTGAAGAGCTAAGCACTACTTCAAAGGTTAAATTTAGCATATTTGTGCTATATATGCATAATCATTTCAGATATTTAAATTGATTCTCAAAATAGTTTCACCACGAAGAAAAAAACCTCCTAACTGCCTTAAAAGTAAGGAAAAAAAGTTAAATTCTGCTATAATTGAGGTTATGCATGCAAAAGTCAGCAGTTTTCAAATGTTTATGAAATAAATCTCTCCTATGAGACAGGGAATTTGGAGGCAGGGCTCTTTCATGCCTTCCTCTTGGAGGTGTCCTATTTTCCACAAACACTTAAGTATGCATTTCACAGTATGAGTGTGACTTTAGCATTGGAAGGGCTAAGTGGTGCCGAGGAAAGTGGTGGGTGGACCACCCTTGGAGGTGTTTCAGAAATGACTGGATGTGGCACTTAGTTCTATGGTTTAGTTGACATGGTGGTGGTGGTGTTCAGTCAAACATTGGACTCCATGGTCTTGGAGGTCTTTTCCAATCTTAATGATTCTATGATTCTGCAGAAACCTCTAGGACTTTTATCTAAAGCCCTTGGTTCTGTTGCTTCCTGGATTTCTTCTAGTAAGTTGCTAGTCAATATTTACCAGTAAGAATAAAAAAATACAAACCAAAAGTTTTATCTGATACCATCTGCTAATCCTGGTATTCTCCTGAGAATGACCCCTAGATCACTGGGCTGCTGACTGGGATTAGAACGAAAAGCTGGCATTTCCGAGAGTAAAAGTCTTCATTTCCTTTACTTTTCTTGCAAATACAATAAAGTGGATCATGCTGAAGGAAAGAAAATCTTTTTGTGACGTTTTTGTGAGGAAAAAGCACTCCAAAATATTGAGGTTTCCCCCCACCCAATAATGTAGTTTTATTGCTTAGTCAAAAGCATAAGTCATTTCTACAGCCCCTCTTAACCCCTTCCAGGCACTTAGACTCAGATCTTGCCATTTCTTGCAAGGCTGTATCTTACTAAATTTTGGGAATGAAGTCTTGTCCTTTGTTAGAGTACTAAGCCATCAATTTACTTCGTAGGACCCAAGATTTACAGCCTGTTTATGAAAGATAAGAAAAATCAAGCTTTGAAATTTCCACTGACGAATTTTGCAGCTGTGGAAATATTATCTTTTCTCTTTTACTTATTCTTACTAGGAATTAATTCTGGTTAACTTTGCTCTAAATCCTGTTTACTTTCTGTTTTCCAGCATTGCTATCAGCCAGAAATTACCTTTCACCCTAGAACTGTACTTTTTCTATTTCTGTGCAATCGTATATATTAAAGCATGTTAAGTGCTTTTAAGCCATAGACTGGCAGGTGCTATATAAATATTTATCTTTGTTATGATTGCTTAAAGCAGAAGACTCAGAGGTATATGAAAGAAAAAAATAAAATAGCCCCACCTTCTGCCCTTAGTTTTCACATCTATTTCAATTCAGAAAAAAAAAAATCCCTCACATAAAGGAAATATTCAAACTGCCTTGCAGCACAAAACAAGGACAATTTCACTTCATGTTAAATTCCCACATTTGCACTCACAGATGATTTAATTTTGAAATGGCCTTCGAAAAAGTTTATCCCCAAAAAATTTAACTGAAGGGTTTTATAACAAAACACCCTTTTTTCATTATTTTCTTTGCAATCAATCCGCATTCATTCTTGCTTTTGTTGAAGTGCTGTTTATTCTGACTATGTAAGCTGGTGGGATGGTGGAAATGGGAAGGATGCCTGTCTTTGGGAAAAAAAAAAATCTATGTGACACTCAGCAGAATATGTGTTTGCTGGACTGTTCTTTTACTATTGTTCCAGGACCACTAAGGTTTACTTAAAAAACCAAAAGTTTCAGAGAGGCCAGGTGCCTTATATTATATGCTTGAGTGTTCCTTCCTGACTGAGTTGCTTTTCCCATTAGAGATTTTTGTCCCATTCCCATTTGAGGTTTGCTTCCTGTTCCTTTTCATTTCACCTTAGCTTTTCATGCAATGACATCCAAATAGAAAGAGACAGTCATTGCCATGGTTTTCACTCTAAAACTGAACTTCCTGGCTTTTATGGCTCATAATCAATCCCATAATGTCCTGTGATTTCTATGTATGAGTGGCAAGAAGTAAAAGGGAGTTTATTTTGCCCGTATGCAGACAGGCCAACTTTCACACATTAGGAGCAGCAACTAATCACCCACAACATTTCCTAAAGTTTATGGCGCTGGCAGACAGCTGTTTTTGTTCCAGTGTGATGGTTTCTTTGCAGACTCCTGCTGCCAGCAGTGTCTCAACCACTTTACTAGTGCTCCTTGCACCGCACATCCTGGACTACTGCCTTTAAAGCTCCTTTCTACTTTATACAAACAAAAGCAAACTAGTCTGCCAACAAGTACTAAGGAGACAGAAACATTGTTACTGTAGCCATATGCTCTGTGAAAGTGAAATTTCAGTTACCAACACCTAGAACTGAAAGAACAAAATGATAGTACGTAGGCATGAACCTCAGCTCCTTCAATAAAGATTGTAGCCTTATATGTTGTTTCGAATTTTTTCCCCCTTTTAAATCTTGGCACCTGGAAGGATGAAAATTCACTAAAACTACAACTTGTGATATAGAAATTAAAAAGAAAAGGTTACCTGTATTCACTGAAAGTTAACCATTGTTACTGTAAATGCATTTGTTCCACTTATGAGTGTATAGAAGCAGGGCCTTGCCTAAGCAGTTGTTGATAACAATATTTAACAGCTCTTTAGTATTTGACTTGATTAACATGTAGCTTAAGAGACTGAGGAAAGCATTCATTTCATCTCTGCAATGCTTTGTTTATAATCTCCTCACTGCAAACTTGTTCTGATCCTCCTTGTCTTCAAAGACTTCAAAAGTATGTCCTTGAGGCTGAGAATACACCCCACTGCTGAGAGCCCAAGTGTCTGTCTTCAAACAGAACTGGTGTTGGAAGATTGGCATCTTATGCTATGGATAGCGTGAGGTTGAGCCCACAGACACCGGCAGCCTGAAGATAAAACCTTCTAGAAAAGAAATAACTGAAAACCTTAAGAAATTCAGCAGAACTCTGGCAGTCAATTACTAAATACAGGAGAAGAAACAAGTGGATTGAGGAAGGAGAAAAATTCCCTTTATCAAACCATTAAACAATCATCTCCGACTAATGAGGTGTAAAACTCTGAACATTTGAGTGGATTCACTTTCCTTCTCTCCCACTGATACAGACACATTTGCAATCATGTGTATTTGTTCAGTACAGTCATGCTGGTTTTAACTTCCATCTAATTATTATTTGTATGATAACAGTTTCTAGGAGCCCAGTCACAGACCAGAAGGCTGCTGTGCTAAATGTAGAACACTTGCAAAAAATTTATTGAACCACAAAGATGATAGGAAATCCACCCAATAAATTCAGTGTTGGTTTTGCAGTTGCTTCTAATTAATTTCCTACCAAAAAAAAAAGACAGTAGCAAGCATAATTTACTAAAAATCAAAACCCCTTTGATCTTAAATGTTGCATGATTTGCTGGAGAATCTAAATGCACATTACATTTTAAAATTCATTGAAAAGCTTTAAGTATTTTTTAGAAACATTACAACTGCAGGTTCAATAAGAAATGGTTGAAGGCATTACTTTATTTGTCTTTTATGTGAGCAATTGTGATTGCATGAAAAAAAAGAACAAGTCCCTAGTGCAGAAATTTGAGTGAAATTCTATGGGTCCTCCATTATACAAGAGCTGGAAGTTGTCAGTTATAATGGCGTTGTGTTACTTCTAAGGGACATAGATTTAAAGAAACTGAAATAAATGAATAAATAATGCTTCTTTTGGAAAGTACCTAATGCAAAAAAAGAAAACATTGTCCCAAAAGACACCAAAAAGCACTTTTCTCAAGCAGGAAAGAGCTGCTTGGCTCTTGCAGAACTGCTGGAAAGGATTATCAGAAACTACTTAACTAGACGTCAAGGGATGTCCTTACTCCAGGGGAGTTTAGATTGGATATTAGGCAAAAATTTCTTCACAGAGAAGGTAACCACACATTGGAACAGGCTGCCCAGGGAAGTGGTAGAATCACCATCACTGGAAGTGTTCAAAAGGCATGTGGATGTGGCACCTGGGGACATGGTTTAGTGGTGAACTTGATAGTGCTGGGTTAATGGTTGGACTTGATGATCTTAGAGGTCTTGTCCAGCCTAAATTATTCTATGATTCCTCAGGTGGTTTCTCCAGTGACTCAAAGGCACTGACACAGCTCCTGCCATGCTCCTTTCAGTGACAACATTAGAGCTACTTCAATCAGAAAATACCCACTGCCTCAGCTTTGAACAGCCTTTGGTCCCAGCAACATCTATCACAAGATAACATCGTGATGAGGCTGGGTTTGTTAATCAGGTAGGGGGAAGAAAGAAGATATATCCTAGCTGTGTTTTAACTGCTAGTCACAGGGCACAGTATAACCAAACTTGTAGGTGAAAGGCTGGCTGAATACAGCAGGCACTGGGAACCACTTTATCAACTAAATTCCTGTTAAATGCTTTGTGTATTCCCTATTGGGAATGGTGCTGAGGAACTTGTTGTAGGACTCAGGCCACATTAGGCAGAGCATCACTCTAGACCCCAGAGAGATGAATCCCCTCCAAGAAGCCCAGCAAGTGCAGCCTCAGCAGAACCCTACTGGGTGTGATCTGCCTCTGCTCCCCTCCTGGGTTTTGTTTCCAGCCAGTGGGCAGATTTCCCCTCGCCCAGAGGAAGACAAACATCTCTAGTGATGCTACTTTTGAAATCTCAGGAGTCCCCCACTGTTAGCTGTCTGCCTGAGGAAGGTCACTGTGCCTCAGTAGTGGAAGCATGGGCTCAGAATTAAAGGCAAGAGTAAAGCTGAGGCCCTCCTGTGGGGCCACATAACAACATCCATCCTATGGATTGGCACGAAGCAGGACAGGTAACCCTTGAGAGGCACCCTTCATGTCAGGCCTCTGACCTGGGCGTGCCTGTGCTCCTGGATCCTCTTGCAATCAAAAAGGCAGCAAGCCTCTCCTCTGAGCTATCTGCTGGATGCTGTGCTGTTTCTGCGCTGGCTGCCTAGGGAACCAGCATCCCCTGTCTGGAAAACATAAAGGTCTTAAATGCCTTAAGCAGATCATGTGAGAGGCTCCCTCCTCTGCTCCACCCCATCAGAGGACTGGCAATTGGTGGTAACACACGCAGGTGAGAGGAGAACAAAGGAAATCTCCTTTATTTCTGGAAGAAGAAAAAGAAAGCTCTATTTTTCTTTTAAAGTACACAGGATTACCGATTCATTTATTCATAGTACTTGGGTTTTAATCTGTCAGGGAATAATGACCCATTATTTTATACTTATGGGAAATGACGCTTTCTAGTACCTGGTATTTGCAGCTGTCAAATTATATATGTCAGCATCTGTCACTCTCCAGTGTTACTTAACGAATGAGTTTTGCATATCCCAATGAGCTTCTACTAGAATGGAGAAAAATATTAACACCTCTTCTGGCAGCTGTACAGACTGACTGCTTTTTTGGCATATTCACTTCTGCTCTGTATAGTCTTACCATATACAGCCCAGGCTGCATTGTTACAAAGGTTGTAACAGGCCTATCAAACACACTAATATACATATTTCTGCTTCAATGGACTATTTTCCTTTCCTAATTCAATTGACTTAATGAAAAGTGAAAATGACAGTGTTAAATAACAGAGAATCACAGAGAATCACAGACTCGTTAAGGTGGGAAGGGAACTCTGGAGATAATCTAGTCCAACCACACTCAAGGCAGGGTCACCTAATGCAGGTGACACAGGAACATGTCCTGGTGGTTTTGAATGTCTCCAAAGATGGATATTCTATGACCTCCCTGGGCAGCCTGTTCCAGTGATTGGCCACCCTCAATGAAAAGAAGCTCTTTCTCATGTTGAAGTGAAACTTCTTGTGTTTTAGTTTATGGCCGTTGCTCATTGTCCTGTCTCTGGGCACCACTGAAAAGTCTGGGACCATCCTCTTGGAACCCACCTTTGAGATATTTATATGCATTAATGAGATCTCCTCTCAGTCTTCTCTTCCAGAATAAACAGGCCCAGCTCCCTTAGTCTCTGCTCAAGAGAGATGTTCCAGACCTCTAATCATCTTTGTGTCCCTCTCCTGGACCCTCTCCTGTAGCTCCTGGACCTTACTTGAAGTATCCAGTTTATAGCTGATCCATGCACAGAGGCAAGACTCTTCTTTTGTAGATACTCTTTACACAAGCTCACAGAAAGAACCCTTTTCTTCCTTTGTCACAAATTCTTCATATTTTTCTACATTGCAAACTGATACAAACTTTAAAAAACAACTTACCTTCCCCAACACAGAACAAAGTTTACCTGGACACTATATACCAACACCAAGTGGGCAAGCACCCCATTAGCACAAAGGAACAACTTTGCTTTTAAGGCTCATTGCATCACTGTGATTCAAGTAAAGCAAAAAAAGGACAGAAGCCAGACAAGTCAAAGAGCAAGGAACAGGCGATGCTGCTCCAGTGAGGAAGTATATTTTTACCATACTAAAAGGCATATTAGTAATTTTTTATTTCTTTTTTTTTTTTATATAAGAGAGACTCCAATGACAGCTCACATTCATCACTAATGAGCTTTCCAGGACTACTGGGGCTTTTGAGCTCTTCATGCAATCCACTGGCAGGACCCTGGACCTGTCTTAGAGACACAAATCTACCCTCAGTATAGAAACTTTGAAAGGGGCAACATGTGGGGCTTTGGTCTAGGCCTTTGCTATGGATAGACCAATAACCTGTCACCTTGATTTTAGGTAAGATGACTGTGGGATATTGAAGCAACTGTATTTTTTAGTTTTGAGTTCTGTGCATTCTAACGTGGTGTGTTAACTTTTCTCACTGGAATTTCCATGGGGGAGAAGTGTCATTTCCTCAACTGAGTCGTGCAGAGGAATATTGCTGTGGAACTTTTGTGTCCAGACACAGCTGCTCCTTGTATCAGATGCAAAACCTAGGTATTTCAGAACCAGTCTCTGTATTTTAAAGAGGATCCTGTTTGCTGGGATTCCCTACTCTGATGCATGGCATTTGCCAAATCTCAGTACACTATTGGCACTTAACAAGTCTGTGAGCCTACGTGTTTTCCGTGGCTAAACACATGGAAGTGCCCAAGGCCAAGCTGGATGGAGATCTGAACAACCTGGTCTAGTGAAAACTGGCCCTGCCAGCAGTTCCAGGGCTGAACAAACTGGATGATCTTTAATGTCCCTTCCAATCCAAACCATTCTATGATTCTATGACTGAAACACTGAGTTACCAACAAGTAGGACTGATCTGCCAGAAGCCTCTTTCCACCTTACTTCCTTTGTAGACCTACTTTTCTACAGTTCAAATAGATGAAAATTGTTGCACCAAAAAGGGATGAAAGTTACTGAATCTTTCCTTACACCAAATTAAACTTCGTATCAGCACAGTCGAGTTTCAAAGATTCCATAAAGTTTTCTGCTGATGAAACTGGTGGATGCCACACACAGGCAAGAGAAATCCCTACAAGCAGCTGAGAACTGAAGGACAAGGTAGTGAAACTCATCATCCTGCAGAAAGTCCTAGAAACCAAAGCTGGCTTCTAGTTCCAGTTTACTCATACCTACAAACATCTGTGTCATTAAACAATACATTTAATCACGGAAATCATTTAAGTTGTTCCCTTGGTCATACCATTTTAATAATTGAGCAGAAAATCAACTCTGATATGTTTCTTTCCCCATAGTATTACATATGAAACAATTACCTATGTCTGTGAGCTAATAGCCAAAACGGAAAGCCAAGATGAAGACAGAGCAATACTACAAAGGAAAATAAATCATTGATGTCATGAGTTCACCAAGTACTGCTATTAAAAAGGGAAAAGGATTTTCTGAAATTCTTCTTCTGTTGTTTCCCTGGCCGAAGTTGGTTATCAGATTCAAACTGGATATATGAAATTTCTTTATATCCTGAAATTAAAATTTTTCAGCAGAATTTCTATTCTTAAATAGCACTTCTTGGACTACTTAAAGACTCATAGAATTGTCTGATATACCCTAATAACAGTGATTCCAATTATTTGTTTTGGAGGTTGATTTACAAAAAATTTTTTCTATAGCCCTTTGTTTATGCTTGTATTGACAAAAGAAAAATAATTTTAAAAAAAGAAAAAAAAGAGTACCAGTATTCATAGTGACTGGAACATATTTTAGCAATATTTCAGATATTAGCCATGGGATTAATCTGACTAAACAGATATCTGCACTGTAGATGCCTTCTGTCTCTCAACTAATCAGCTTTGGCTTCCTCAGTGTGGAAAGGAATAGAGGTATTACAGCACAACCCTAAAGGCAGCATCTAAAATACAAATCCAGTGAATCTCACCACACATCCAATTCTCTCTGTTAATGAAGGAAGAAACATGGAGTAATGAGATGAGCTGTAAGCATCTATGAGACAGAAATCTAAAGTAAACTCAGAGGAATTCTAAGATCAGAAAATACAAAGATTAATGTGCATCGGGTTACCCTCATGTTTATAGGTGATCAGCTCTGTACTTACACGGAAACCTGAGTACTCAGTGTTCCTTTTTATGGAATACTGCATGCAGTAGGGATTGTGTGAGCAGCATGTTTAACAGGGAATAACAAAATTTGCTAGATCAATAAAAATAAGTAACGAGAAATCTCAACAACAAAGATGAGCATAGCAGATAGTTGATCTCAGTTGGCAAAAGCTCAAACTAAAGCACTTCAGTGAAATCACCAATAGTAAACCATGAAATCAGAGCCACTGACCTGAAGCACACACTAGACCTAGCATCACAATATTTTTACTCTTCTAAAATGCTTAAAGACAGTCTTTCCTGTTTTAGCCATTTGGACATTAATTCACCACATTTTAGAGTGCCTACAAAACCTTTTTTCATTGGGCAAATGACCAAAGGAAAATATAAACCAGCAATGAACTAATGTAGTTTGTGCAGAATTAAAGAACATGCATGATAAATTTTGGATTTTAAATACAATAAATCAGTCATTTAAATTTAATATAAGCCGCATAATTTAATTCAGCTTCATTAGCCTATATAAACACAATAAAATCTGTCAAATGCAAACAAAAGGCCTCCTAGAGGTGATATTTTAATTGTAATAAAACTGTCATCTAGATTAATAGGCCAGCCAAACAATTAATTTCTTCATAGAAGTTAATGCTGTTCTAGAAAATGAGCTTTAGCTTTAATTTCTCCTGATGCCTTTGTGCTCAGGAAACAAGAACTTTGCTTGCAGTAGAAAGCAGAAACAATCTGCTCCATAGCACATCAGAAGAAAAAGGAGAGTAGGGGAAGGTCTGGGTTACAGCATGAAGCTCTGCTTCCATTGCTTCCTTTAGACTATTGCATTTAACATAAATGGGCCTTCAGCTTAGAGATGGGATTTAGGGAAAAAACTTTTAAGCTGGTCAAACATAATCCAATATACTTTAACCAGGTAGGAAGAGGGGGTTTTCCCATATGCCCCCTGCATGAACCAGGGCACCACAAATGCACACGCTAAGTCCCAGTCCCCTGGCATATTGCCTCCCACAGGAATCCCTGTTCCCTCAGATGGGGGGTAAGTTACCACTCAGCAACACACACTCACTAACAGAATTGTACCTTCATTTCCTTCTGCTTGCCAGTGGGAAAAATATATTGGGTTTTGGATTTTTTTCCCCTTAAAACCTTAATAGAGCCTGTGGCTTATTTTAGTTGGCTGAGAAACAAAACACTGAGCTCTTCCACTGATTGGCTTTAATTGCTGCACTAGATGTCTTTCAGCTGGTGACTATGAAATATTCACAAGTGATAGAATCAAATTCCCAGACTATCACAGTCTAATTTTGTTGAATTTACCTCCCCCTCCTCTCTCTTGTCCATATACATTGGTGCTGCTTTTCCATATTTTATTGCTTCATCTGAGATCCTTTGTAGCCTATACAGGGAAAAAAGCAGCAAGGGCCTCTTTCATCAGCCTGTTGTGAAAGCACTAACCTGCACTGAAGGGGAAAATCATCTTTCGCGTCAAAGAGTTATGTGAAATTGTTTACCTTATCCTTTGAATTTTAATCCCTAAAAGCATTTCTTTCCTAAAAATAGAGCTGCATACTTTCTAAGCCATTTAGCAGCCAGACAGAAAAACCACCAATGTGCCTTTAACTCTGTTTTATTAATATCACACTTAAAAAAGAAATATCTCTATGCTCTTCTGAGTGACAGAAACAATATAAAGATTTAACAGGGGACAAGATGCATTGTAATTTCTTCACCAAAGAAAATAATCTGCCACAGATTTTATGGATGTATTTACAGTTCTTCCAAGCTACCTTTTGAACTGTGTCAGTCCCTTGGATTTCTTCATCCTGGGCAGGGTATCTCTGATGTATGCAGGGGATAGCAGCTGCTCTTTTATTTGACTAACTGGGCAGCTGTTCCTGCCAAAGCCATTACCCAAAACATTCATAGCCGAGAAGGAACAGTGAGAGCTTAAATTTCCAAAGGTTGTGATTTCTAGCACTAAAACAGTCTCAACATTTCTGACAAAGCCCTCCTACATCTATCCCAGAGCCTGCACACTTGTTCCCCAACTGCAGGGGAGGCTTGGGTCCCAGAGCCAGGGCTACTCCCTGCACTTGGGGAGTCCAGAGAGGTCTTTGCAAAGCTGCCCATTGAACGGATTAGACACATCCTGATGATTGGTACAGCCCCCTAGTGTTTTCCATCCCTTCCTCAATGAATAGCCCTCTCTGCCAGATATTGGGTCTTGAGGCAGAGAGAGCATCTGTTCCAATGACCCAGACACATTTTTAACAAAGAAATGCTCTGAAAGATAAAGTACTGTATTGTCCTTAATAGAAAAACTAGTAAAGAAGTGTTTCACATATGTTAGACACTTAATGAATCAGAGAATGATTTGGGCTGGAAGGGACCTTAAAGATTATCTAGTTCCAGCCCTCCTGGAACATCTTTCATTAGACCAAGTTGATCAAAGCCCCGCCCAACCTGGCTTTCAAGGAGGGAACACTTTCAAGGAGGGAACATCCACAACTTCTCTGTCCATGTGGTCCAGTGCCTCATGACCTGCACTGTAAAGGATTTATTCCTATTATCCAATCTTAAATCTATCCTCTTTCAGTTTGAAGCCATTCCCCCTTGTCCTGTCACTACATGCCCTTGTGAAAAGTCTTTCTACTTTTTCCTAGCTTTCTTGCCGGTTCCCTTTAGGTACTGAAGGTACTACTGTAACGTTTCCCTGAAACCTTTTTTTCTCTATGATGAACAACTCCAAATTTCTCAACCCATCCTCATGAGAGAGGTGCTTCATCACTCTGATCACCTTCATGAGCCTCCTCTGGACCCACTCCAGCAGGTCCAACTGAACCAAAACATTTTCACATCCCTTTGATTTTCATTATTGTGGTTTTCTTGGCACCCAGAGGACTCTTGAAGATTCAGAATTAAAAGGCCAGTGTATTAAAATATCTTACAAGGTTACCAGATCTCTAGATATCACCCTTATTTTGTAGATGAAGGTAAACACAGTTTGATGAAGGTAAACAAGTTCAGGATGATGGGTTTCTGTCCTTGAGAAGCACAAGCAGCCAGCTAGTGGGCACAATGGGAGTGGGAAGAGGAGAGCTCCCCACCACAGCCAGCCATCATGCTGCCCCAAAACCCCTCTCCAGGCTCACCTCCTGCGATGTTGTCTGTGCTCATGGCAGCACTCCCTGGGCTCAGGTGTCCCTCCTGCTTGCATGGCCCTGCACCCCTAGCAGGCACCAGAGCTTCTCCAGCATCATCCCTGCCATCACTCAACTGTTCCCAAATGTTTCTGTGTTCACATATCCAGGCTAAATCTGTAAGCCATTACAGATAATTTCAGCCTCCAGGGAAAATGTAAAGGTTCTCTCTAAACTGGTCACATCCCAGGGTGAGCTCGGAGTGCAACACTACACACAGGCCCATGCCTCTTCCTCTGAGGTGCCTCTAAACATCTCTTCTTGGAGCCCTGGGGCCTGTCTGCACAGAGAAATGCAGCTAGGGCCAAGACACTCCTTCTTTGAGTCAGTTGAGGCCCTGAAACAGGTTGGGATCCCAAAAGCCCATGAAGTACTTTGACAAAGCCCACCTGGCATCTTTTCACATTGGCATGATTGTATGGCTTTGGGAAGGGAGTTTGTTTCTAGCTGGCCACTTCAGACAGGAACCTGTATAAACACAGTTCTGTACAAATATATGTATAGCCTGTGCAAATATTAGGATACTATGCATGCAAACAACCATATCATTCACTTCTCCTCAAAGTAAAAGGTCCCTGGAGCAAACATTGATAATTGCCTTTGTGAGAGCATGATGTCATTTTTTCGGTGGAATTTAAAGGTAATAATGAGCTGCAGTAAAACTTACCTTCCAAAGTTTTGGTTTCAAAATGTATCATCACAGAGGCTGTCAGTTTATATGGGACTGGAAATTGTTTAATACAATAGAATATAGAACAATACAACCAGCTAATGCATTTCTTAAGACTTCATGAGGGTACTATCAGCTGAAATCAGTTGGTTTAAGTAATTAATATAAAACTATGACTGGAGAACATTTTCCCCTTTCTTTGTGCTCCCTTTTGTTTTCCTGTAGTTTAAAATTACCCTATTTGTGTGATCCTTTCATTTAGCAGGAGAGCAATGGAATAATACCTGCATCTTTTAATAGCAGGAGGTAGTACTGTAAATAAAGCAGTTATAAATTCATCATAAGGGGTTTAAGTTTGTCACATCAAGCTCTTCCTAAAATAGCTGTGAGTCATTCATACTCCTGTTGACATATTACAGTTTTACCCATTGGGAATCTTTAAACACTCTCTCACTACTTTGTGAGTTAATGCTAGAAGGAAACCAAGCAGTAGGGCAGCAACCAGCCATTTCCAACTGTTTGAAATTCAACAAGCTTTTATTCTGATCACTTAACATAACTTCAAGTCACTTGAGGCACCTGTGTAATTAACAGTATGCTTGGCGCTGTTAGGCGAAGTACCAGCAATGATACCTTTAAGCACTGACACTGATATTTACATATTTTTTTGGCTTTAGAGATGTATCAAGGTCTGCTAAACGTATAACGAAATTCATTCAGCTACATGCAAACACATATAGTTCTCCTGTTTAGCAGAACCAAGGACATGGGGTTTCTTCTGCAGTTCAGGAGAAATACCCCTGGCTGTAGCACACTGGCTATTACATATCTAACAAAGAAGAGATTTTTCCGGTTGTAGGATGTCCAGACTGAAGTTAAAAGAGTGACATCTAGATTGATATTAATGAGCAGTCTCATCTCTTGGCAGTAGAGAATCACATTTTTTGGATCTTCAATGAATGTAAGATATGATGTAAGAGCTGCTCCTACTAAAATAAGTTGAATTTTTTTGTACAGATGTTACTGGATCAAGATTTTGTCACTATATCAAATGTAACTGCTAGCAATTGAGAATTGAGAAGCGAAGTATTTCCCTCTTCTTTGATCATTTGTGAGGTTATGGTTTGTTTTCCATCCAAAAAGGAATTGGAGAATTGCATTTACTAGAATTTCCATTGTCCAGTAGCCTGAAATATTTCTTTGCACAGGGAAGAAAGAAGAAAGAAAGGGGAAAAGGAAGATTAATAAAATGGAAATAGCAGATTTGGTTCTGTCTATTAGATGCTTAAAAGACAAATTTTAACTTTGCATATATTCATAGAAATATTTCAGTTTCAGCTGACTTCTCTGTGGTTCATGGGCTGCATGCAAAAACAAATTTAATGGCAAAACCTTTGTTTATACAGTGGGAGTACAAGAAGGAAATATAGGTCAAAACCAACAAAACCTAGCTGATATTTCTCCTGTTTTGTTTCACCCCCACCTTTTCATGGCATAGTGCACAGGAAAGCTCCTGGACTCAAACCAATCCTCATCCATCATTTAGGAAATGCAGAAGCAGGAGTGCTGTGGGAAAATGCAAAAGTCTCTTTTTTACTTGTACTTGGATTTAACAGCTGGGATTTTCCTACCGGATAAGCCAGTGTAAAAAAAAAAAAAATATGCAGGGGAAATTTGGGACAAAGTCACTGGAAAAAATAATTAAAGATCACATATCTATCAAATATTGAGTATTCTTATATTAAAGGGCAATGCAGTTTTACAGCTTGAGACCTGGGAATTTCATTATTTCCTTAGAAGCCAATTATACCAATGTAAATTACATTTTAATTAATTCATGTATTTTTCCATAGAAGGGTTAGAAAATTCTAAAAAAAAGTTAAAGGCTATATTTAAGTATTTTTGATTGTTCCAAAAATTTTCTTCTTAATCCAGAACTGGACACACCATACTTTATAAAATAAATGAATTGAAGGCAGCTTGTGTGTGTTATGTGCTCTGCAGTAGTCAGATGACTGTCAAAAAGAAAAAATAATGTACTTGAAGAGAAAATACCTTTCTACTAGAGAAAAAGAAGGTTCATATGTCATTGAAGTTTATTAAAGCTGAGCTCAATGCCATGTTTTGCCTTGATCCTTCAGATCCCAGTAAAAGATTGATTTTTTTTTCCCCCCAACAATTAAACTCCCCTGCTATTCTTACAATCATGCAGAATGATACCAGTTAGATTAGTAATAATTTGCTTACTTTTTTTTCCAAGCATGAGGTCTGTTGATTTTGTAACACTAAGCATTTTCTTTCTTTTCTCAGTCATGTATTTTTGGCTGTTTAAGACATGCAGAGGCATATCGTGTATTTGTCATATGACAAATTTGCTATTCTTAAGGAAAACCACACTGGCTGTGTTGGAGGTAGAATATGTGGACAGGGGCCACTATCCTGTGGCTTTAGCTTCAGCTTTTTCTGGTCATTGCGTACAAAGACAAAAAAATTTGCAGACAAAGCTATTTCTGTGTAAAACTGAGATATTTCTCTTTGTGTGGAGAATAGAACAAAGTCTCTAGCAGAAAACTCAGCAGTGCTGCATAGGAAGAAGTTGTATGTGATTAAATGAATGAATGCACATTTTATTTTTTTCCCCTTGTGAAGGGGAACTACCTGCCATAACCCTTTTACCCTTCAGCTTTATGCCCACTGTTCTTGTCTTCCTCTTCTATGCTTTTTTTTACCATTTTCTCTGAGTGCTTCATTGGAGTCCTTGGAGGAGATAATTCTTCTGGGCTGGTTCCCTGGGAGTTGTCTGTGGTCAGTGCAAGAGGGACAGAGGGACAGAGAGCTACAGCTCAGGAGGGGAGATCCAGCAGGTCCTAAAACACATGTCGAAGAGAGGTGGCTGAATTCTCCTCTAAAGGTTTCTGGCATTCTTTTAATCAGAGAAGGAAAGTTTAAGCCAGCCCATTTTCAGGCATATGAAGATGGTTTCCACTTGGACTGAGCAGTATGGGCATAAATAACCTGTCCCAAACTGGTGAAGTAATTCATCTGGGCTTTATCCAGTCTGAGATACAGAGATCTGGTTGTTACAGAAGTTGAGAAGAGCTTCAAAGCAGTTATTTCCCACTTAAATTTTTCAGTCCGACTATGAAGGCTTACAAATTAATAATTCCCAGATGGCATGGGAGGAGTTGCTAATGAAATTCTTTTTTTCTTCTTCCTTCACCTCTATAGATTTAAGTAAAACATGGATAGCCAGTTCAGACTGGGCACCTAATGTTTAAACTGATACAGTTACATCCTTTTTTCAATCATATGTCTAGCTGCAAGAAAGCTTGTAAGCTGGTTTGGTGAGTCCCACATGCATAGTGACTGCTGTTTTCTCACCCGGACAAAATCCATGACCATAGAATCATTAGATCATTTAGGCTGGAAAAGACCTTTGAGATCATCAAGCCCAACCATTAGCCCAGCCCCTCCATGTTCACCAATAAACCATGATCACAAGTGCCACATCCACATGCCTTTTGAACACTTCCCGGGATGGTGATTCCACCACCTCCTGGGCAGCCTGTTCCAGTGCCTGATCACTCTTTCACTGAAGAAATTTTTCCTAATATCCGATCTAAACCTTCTCTGGCACAGCTTGAGGCTGTTTAGTTTTGACTTGTGACTTGGGATAAGAAACCAATCCCCATAGCCTCCTTTCAGGAGTTGTCAAGAGAGAGAACATCCCAGGAGAGAACCTCCTCTTTTCCAGGCCAAACAACACAGCTCCCACAGCCACTCCTCATGAGACTCACTCTCTAGACCCTTCATCAGCTCTGCTGCCCTTCTCCGGACTCGCTCCTGCACCTCACTGTCCTTCCTGAACTGAGGGACCCAGAACTGGACACAGGATTCAAGGTGTGGCCTCTCCAGTGCTGACTACAGGGAGACAATCACTGGCCTGGTCCTGCTGATCACACTGTTTCTGGTACAGGACATTGGTGTTTTTGGCTACCTGGGCACACTCTGGCTCATGTACAGCAGCTGTTGATCAGAACCCTCAGGTTGTTTTCTGCTGGGCCACTTTCCAGCCGTTCTTCCCCCAGTCTGTGGTGCTGCACAAGGTTGTTGTGACCCAAATGCAGGACCTGGCACATCACCTTATTGAGACTCATACAATTGGCCTCAGCCCATTGATCCAGCCTGTCCAGATCCATCTGCAGATCCTTCCTACTCTTCAGCAGATTGACACTTCCTCCCAACCTGGTGTTGCCTGGAAACTGACTGTCTTCAATACCCTCATCTAGTTCATCAATAAAGATATTAAACAGGATTTTTCCCAAAACTGAGCCCTGGGGAGCACTGATTGGTCTGTAGTGGGAGTCAAAGATTAACTGTGTGGAGAACTCAGTGTTTTTTCAATATGTGCTGTAAAGTCTTAATGCAGTCCAACATTTTTGGCCTCTGTCCGACTGATGGGCAGGTAAGAAATTCCATGCCTTCCTGACATCAGTAGTTGCTGAAGTGGCTGCCATCCTCTCCCGCCCTTCTTTGCAGCACCTTACATGTGTTGGGAATTGTGGCTGTACACAAGGAAAGCATTGCTGTTCACAGCTTGGTCTCTGGCTGCTTTCTTCCAGTTAGCGTGGTTGTAAATATCTTCATTATCTGTAAACACATACAGAAATGGCAGTAAGGAAATTCCTTCACAGACCAAGTACCAGGAGACCAGGGGTGAAGGAGTGAGCTGCTTTGTCTCATATTTTTTCAGAGCTGGGGGTACTTGAGCTGTGAGAGCTTGAGCTGGAGAAAGCCCCGGAGATAAACTTCTGATCTTGCATGTGTTGGGATTGCTGGCTAAGAGATAGCAGATGTCTCTGGTTGGAAAGAGCTCTCCTAAAGGCTATTTCAGAATCTTGGTGGTTGCAAACCTTCCATTTACATTCACTGCCTACAAAGTCTCCCATATGAAATATCTAAGCCTTGCATTAGTAAAGCAGACCTGTGTATAGACTGGGTACTGAAATTTTCACCCAGGATCTGCTTTGTGTTGTGTATTTTTAATAGCTCATTTACAAAGTAAAAGGGGATATCAGCTGAATTCCTTGTTTTTTTTGGTTTTTTTGGTTTTTTTTTTTTAATTTTTATTATACAGTTGAGATGGCTCCAAGACAATTAAAAGAAGATAGACAGAAAACTCCAAAAATTTATACTGCTGCAAATGCCAATACAGTCTTCAGTGAACTGAACTGTGAGGGTCTCCTTCTCAGCTCATGCATATTCTCTTCTAAAATATATAGGTGAAAATGTGTATGTATTTCTTCCCTCCTTACCCAAGATATTCACAGCATTATTGCTTGCACTAAAAATTTTCTTCCTCTTCCTTTGACCATTTTTTAACATAGTTCCCTTGAAATAAAGAAGAAAAAGAAAAAAAGAATATTGGTAAGAGCTCCTGTCCTGTCATCTGGGGATTATTAGTTTACAAACTCTCAACCTTTGACCTGGCATCTTTGCTGAAGTCTGAGTGAAGAACAAGCTCCCTTTGAAGCTCTCCACATCATGTCCCGAGGAATGCAGGATTGCCGGTGCTCTGACTGTTGAAAGCCTGGATGAGTTATCGTAGCAGGTTTCACTGGCTCAGGGTGGAGGCAGGGCTCTTTCCCCCATGAACAATTAAGAGAGATCCATCTCATCCATTTTTTTCCTTTGTAAAAGCTGCCTATCTATTCTCAGTATTCATCAAGGAACCCTCCACAGAGACATGCAGGCATCCAGAGAGAGCATTTCAGCTGACACAATAGGATGTGCCTGGAGGTGATTATTTCTCTCTGCTGAATGTGGAGGGAGACCATACAGATGATGTCTGATCAGACAAAATCAGCCAAGAAAAGATTCCAGTTTATAGACACAATTTGAAAGAAGGCCAAACCCTTATTTCTTTAGTGTTTGCAATACCTCTCTGTTACCCAGCACTGCCACACTCAGCAGTCCAGACAAAGGACTTTGGGATTACTTTTCCAAAAGAAATATGTTCATTTGTGTATTTTTAGCCAAGCTTGGTATAAACCATTAAAAATATAATCTCAGGCTTTTTTCCTTCTTGTTCTAAATAAGCAAAGAAGGCTGAGGGAGTCTCATTTCTTATAATTTGCAAAAAAACTGGTGAAATCATGGTACTTGAAACAGAATTGCTAAGTTTCACAATTTCTGACATATTTCACAAGAATTAACACTACTTACAATTGTCTTGAAATCATCCAATATTCAAGACTTTTCTTTTTTTAAGAAAATAGTGTTCTAACCATTATGATTACAGAGAAAAGGTAAAATATGTATATGACTGAAGTGCACTTTAAAATGTAATAAATGTTAGAATAACCTATGTTAATTATATTAATATGTTCAGTCTGTTCTATTTCGTTTTGTTCTGTTCAGCTTTACTCTATTTTACGTATTTAAATTAAGACTCAGCCAAGAGGTAATGTGTATGTGTTTTCAGAGCAAGGAATAAATTCATTAAAATAAGATCAAGATCACAAGCAGGGCATAGAAAAACAATCATGCATGAAGCAATTAATGTATTCCACAGGACATATGCAAGAAAAACAGCAGTTTCCCAGTTGCTTCAATGTGTATCCTACATGCTACTTCAAGGACCTAAATTTTCCCAAAAATACATATGTCAATGAGCATACTTTTCAGAGATATGAGCTTCATTCCTATGAGCTATTGCAGAGGGAAAAAAGGTATTGGATAAAAACAACGAGACTTATTGTTTGGAATAGCATTATCTTTTATAGTCACTTTATTACTGGAAAATTGAAAATTTGTACTTGTTTTATTCTTTCCTAATTTGAAAAAGCACTAAATGGTTACCCTCTAACAAGGACCTAGCAAGTGCATCATACTCTTAAAAATCTAGAACTTACTGAGTGTGAAAGGAGAGTCCCTTTTTGGAAAGAAAACAGAATACTTTGGAAAGAAAAAGGGTACTTCCCATTTGTCTCTGCTTTATTCAACAGGGAATCCTAATTTAAGGCACTACAATATATGAAGTTAGAAGACACAGGGGCAGTGGGCACAGGAGCCATGTGTGGTGGGAGCAGCACGCTCTGGATGAGGCTGGAGCGAGGCGTGGCCAGGTGTGCACAGACAGCTCCGGTCACTCCCTCGAGCATGGGACACCCCGCAGCTCTTCCCTCCCCACAGCTGCCCTCCCAACAGCTCTCAGGTGCAATAAGGCTTCCAATTTGCAGCACATTCTGAATGACAAATCACCATATGTGTTACCCAGGAGACATCCCCAAACCAGACAGAAATTCCCCGTGTTGCACAAGATAACTTCGCTAATGCACTGAGGCTGAAATGGAGACTGCAGCCAAATGTGGTAAAAGAGGAAAAAAGTTTAAAAGGCAGCACATTTGGGAGTACTAACAAGTGATGCAGACATGACAATGAGTGCAGCTGAACCCTCCCCACTTTTTAACCAGTGGGGAAACTGGGAATAGTAGCAATATCCCAGAAGGCAAAAAACCCTCCTTATCTACTTGGATTATTTGGTATTAACATAACTCTAATATAAAACCCAAACAAAAATGGAACAAAATGCTGACCTGTTATGTTTGTGCTTTTTGGGGAAATGTGCAGTTCTTGTCAGAAAGTGGACCAAAAGGACAATAGCTTCAAAGACAGAGGGTTTTGTGGTGGGTAACTATAATGTATTGATTTTTTCCTTGACCTTGGCCCTGTGACACAGTAGGTAGGAAGATGCATGAGAGAGTGAAATTTGTTGTCTGGGTTATGCTGTCTGCCATTACCACCATTGCTTTAAAAAGATAAAAGACTTGAAAGACTCCTGTCTTTGTTTTACCATCAAATGAAGACTGATGATGGCTCTAAGGTATGATATGGATAATGTGGATGTGTTGTCTGGAAGCGATTCTGGAATTGGAATTCATCCTGCCTGACTTGAAATGCCATAAGAACATTGGCAGTACCTGGGTTGCTCACATATTCCTCTTTTCAGAGTCAGAGAAAAGAAAGAGACAGTCATGGCATTTGGCTGTAGTAGCATGTATAGAAACATACCTTTTGAAAGGAATCACCTGTTTCCAGATGCATTTCACCTGTTAAGTCCTTCCTAGGTAAGACAGCAAGATGACAACTCAGATGCAAACATCTGCATCTGGTCAGATAAATCTGAACTTCTTATTGAAATAATTTCTGGTATAATGTGGAAAAAAATTGCATTGGTGTCTACAAAAAGATGAAAAATTTTACAAGGTAACTGGAATTTTCAAATATGCCTACCTCATTTAAGAGTACACAAAGCAATTTACTGGAAAAAAGGCTTCCTTCCTGGTATAAGGTACCTCAAAACTTTTTCAAATGTCTTATTTTATTGTGAATACAGATCATGTCAAGAAGAAACAAGTCAGTGGCTGTTGTGCTCCTGAATAGTTTATACAATTTTTCTTTTCAAAAGTCTACCAATTCTTCTACAGGTATTTTTTTGTTTTGTGGTTTCTTTTTTTGTTCCTGATATTGCTTGATAACATTAATTTGTGATTATTATCTCAGTTTAAAACCTGGAATCCAAATGGATCCGACAAATGGTTGCTGTAACTCATAGGTCAATATTGCATACATTGGATATGGTCTCTAAATGTGGAATTTTCATTGTGACATAGAGAATACAGTTCTGCTGCTGTGCCTGCCCTGAACTATTGGATGCAGATCCTGGTGTCCTTATTTGTCTTATCACTCTTGTCACTGAACCATTCCCATCCTACACTGAGACTTCTTGCAAGAGCAATGCACTTAAAAAAGTAACATTCATCATCAAAAAGTGTGTGTACTTTACACAGTTCTAAAACAAGTCCCAAGAGATTTAGGCTACTTTTTCTTCTCATCTCAAGGCAGTTTTGTTCATATTTTCCCAATAAACTTTTTTGTATTATTCTTTGCTTGATATGACTGTACTAAAGAACAGATAGAAATCAATATGGACTGGTTAGAGCATAACACTTAATAATATTAAAGAGTTAAAAGCAATGTAAGAAAGAATTTAAATGGAAGAGGCCAGGTGAAAAAGAAATACAGTGCATCATGCACATAGAATGTGTTTATTGGAGTAGTCCCAGGTCCAGATCAAAGATATGGCAATAGTAGCTGGAACCGTGAAGCGTTTTCAGTGCTGTAAATGTTTCACAAATCCATGAGGGGACATTTAGGATGTTCTTTTCCAGTGTCATATTAAAAGAGGAAAAAAAAACAAAACCAAAAAACCCCAACACAGACTAGAAATTGTTAAACCTCTGATCAAGATTTCCTATAAAGTACTAGAAGACAGTTGTTTCAAGTACAAATTCTGATGTGAAGGGGAAAAAAAGGAAAAGAAAAAGCTTGGAATAAATGCTGTCTGCTGAACAGCAGCCAAAAACTACAGCAGGAGACTCGGTATCAGAACTATGCGCAATCTCAGATGAGTGCAGAGAAGATCAAGGAAGCAACTTCAAAGCAAGACCTTGTGTCTGTTCACTGTGACCTGGAGTTGCATTTGGCAGAGGGGGGAAAGCAGTCCAAAGCAAGAACCTGGGCATGCTGGAAAGGTTTCTAGAGTAGGGCTTAAGGATAAGGCCTTACCAGCTGTGTTGACTTTGGCTGTGTGTTTATATGATAACTAGAAATTAATAAACCTGTCAAAAGAAAGTTGTGGAAGACAGACTGAAAAAGTCTGGTGTTGAGGTTTGTACTAAGCTGCCAAGGTCACTTTGGGCTACTGGAACTAAATGTTAGGGAAAGGGGACTTATTTCTGAACTATTTCTGCTCTAGCAATGGACAAAACCAAAAAATGAGCAGTGCAGATAAAGGAAAATTAAATGCTCTACCAAAGCATGAGAACCTGCACACATAGGAGATTGTCCCCATTCAGGTGTACCCCTTCCTGCTCCTTGGTACTTCCAGCATGGCCACAGCTTGGACCAGGGCTGTAGAAACTCATTTATGCAGCTGTCTTGTCAATCACCATGTTAAATATCACTGTCCCCAGACCAACACCAGACACAACCTGAAGGAATGTAAGCCTAGCTACAATGTTTTTTACTATATTTTTGCAAGGTAGCTTTCCCATCCTCTCCTGTCTTTGATCACTTGCTCCTGTTCTTGATCTCAAAATAAAAATATTTTTGCTTGAGAATTTTATCAGTTTATGTACCAAAATTTCTTCATGGCCAAAACATCTCTTTTGCACTTGTCTACTGAAAGACAAGAGACTATTGTGACCAAAACAAGGAGAGTCAAGTCAAGGCTAGATAAATTGTTGCTAGACTTCATTAGATTGAAGAACTATTCTGAGTTTGAAAAATATTACTTCATGGTATTTCAGATTTTAAGTCAACTCACCTAACTTGAGAGAGACTTCCAGGGGCAGTTTGTCACCTCAAAAAATAAGAATTTAGTACAGAAAGAATAGCTATGGGAGAGGAAGACAGATTTGGATAGTGCATCAATGGAATGTAGATTAAACATAGTTAACAAGGTCAAACACTGAATTTTTTATTCGATTGAAGTAGAGTGAAATGTACCATCCTTAAATGCCCAGATACACCCCTCATGGATATTTTTCAGCAGTTTCTTCCAGCTGCTCTCTGGAGCTGAGGAAAAAATCTGTATGCTGAACTATTTGGAAACATTCCCTTGAAAAATCCCAACAAACATTTGAAAATCCAGTGAATTAAAGTCAACTTTCACCTGAAAATCTTCATATCTGATCAGTATTTGAAAACTAGTAGAAAGTATGGTTTCTCAGTAGTTCAGACTGGAGTTGTATCTGGTCTGCAATCAAAAGTTGCATTTCTCAGACCAGGCACCCTCTTTGCACATTTGGTATTGCTATGACTAAATAGGCTGGGATTATCTATTTTGCAGGAAGTTTAGAAAAAACCCCAAAATTTCCATGAAAGGACTCCTCAGTTTCTGGGCAGCACTAACAGTATGAGCTCTATCAGCAATTATCATAAAGCTCGTCTGGCCAGTTTTCTCCTGGCTCATTTTGAGATTTGACCTCATCTCCATTTTCTGCAAACACAGGCCAGTAGTGAGATGTCTGATACCACTCTGGTCTTGCATCTCTTTGCTTACAGCTTTACTTCAGTTACAAGGAACATGTGGACACCAAAAGCATTTTGAATTGCCAATAATCATCGTTGCATTTGTCCTCACAACCCTGTGGAGATAAATACACACACACATAACACTACCTCAACCAGCCTGAGCTAGTGGGGACTGAGCGCAGTCACTATGCAAATATCTCAGCAGAGATCATAGAGGTTTGGCAACCTATTCAGCCACCAGAAGAGGCCAAGCCTCTGTTTGAGGAAGAAAATCCTCACATTCAGTAAGAAGCCTTAAAATGTAATTTTTTAAGCTGCAAAATTATCTTGCTCAGCTCTGTTTCAGCAGTTAGGGGTGGACTGAGTTCAGAGGTAGCTATGCCAAAACTTCACAAGAAAAAAGCCACTCACATGAAATTCAGAGGCAACTAATTTCAGGAAGTCTTACAGTATTGTTTGACCCAGGAAGATATATAGCAAGACCCTCCAGTCAAAGAAGACAAAATTTGTGGAATGAAAAACATCCAAGAAATACTGTATTTGTGCCTTTGGAAGACCATCTATCGCCTCTGCATCTCCTAACCTTTAAAAAATAAAAAGGAAGTTATATATAGTTTACTTTTATACTGGTTTTGCGATTCTGTTAGTAATTAACAATATATCTTTCAGAGAAAATCTTACTTGGATTTTGATGTATTTATTATGTAGAGCAACTTGCTAAGATTCAGTCTGATGACTCAGCACTCTGGAAAAGAGCTGTTTGGGGAGTAATGTCTACGAAAGGATCTTTATCCTCTATTTTTCATATGCCTTCTTTGCTTTCTGGCAGGCAAACATGTTGGCCAAAACAAACCTTGTAGGCTTGTCAATGAAAGTCTCTCCAGATTCAACTGGCTCTTTTTAATGGAGCTTGTGGAAAAGTTTGGTGTTCAAAAGTACAGTTTTTTGTCCAACTACTTGGTCTATTTCCAAGAGGCCTGTGGCAAGGGAACAACATTAGGACTTGCAACTACATGTTCCCTCATGGAGTGTTTATACAGACCATCAGTCTTGGCTAGAAATTAATGTCTTTAGTATAAGAACACACTCCTTGAGTCTGTGCCTTTCCATTAATAAAACCAAAGCATCTTCACAAGCACTGTACCTTTGAGTGAGATTCCTCTCTCCTGACTCTGGATAATGACTGAAGATATTTGCACCTGAGAATACTGAATTGTCTTAAGCTTCATTTACAGTCAACAGAGAAATCATCTAGGGTATGATTCATCTGGCTTATTTGAGATTTCACAAAATGATGAATTGCACTTAGATGAACATCATTCTTTCTGTTGACTGCAAAGTGAGCCTGGAATGTTTACCTGAGGTGTTATTACCCAGTGCTACGCTTGTATCATAAAAAGAGGGGAAGCCATGTCTTGTTGGAATAATGCCTTATAATACAAAGTTTGGTACTGATACCTGAGGTCTCGTAACTGATATTTCTGACTGTGATCTTTACATAGAGGTCTTGGTATTTCTGCTGCCTCCTTTTAACTTTTTTATTGGGTCACTTGTAAGAGCTTATCAGTTGCAGTCCCTCTTTTTCTGACTACTGTTGGCCCAATTGTCCAAAAGTGTAGGATCTGATTCGTGACCTTTCTTGACCTCTCATTAGGATTAAAACTGGGCTCCAGTTTATCAGCAACAGCCTGAAACAATTTTAATCAGTGTTGGCCCCCCCAGCCAAGCAAGCAACCCTATTAAAATTAATGAGATGGCAATTCTGAGAGAACAGGCAAGGCTGACTGATGGGGAAGCTACCTGATGGCAGCAGAGTCTCTTGGCAAATCAGACACACTCAGGTGTCTTGTCAGCTTTGCACTCACTTTATTTTCCCACATGAGCCACCAGAAATAGACACTTCTGCTTCATTCCACCTAGCACTCACTTCCTCAGGGTGAACAACTGCCCAGAGCAATCCAGTCCTATTGCTCTCAAAGGACCATACAGGAATTATGCAGCTATGCCACAGCCATGTAATTCTGACAATCTGAAAGAACAATTTGTAGCACAGTGAGACACAGAGAAAATGCTACAATAGGAGGTGGAATTCTCCTTATTCAACAAGAAATAAAAATCAACAACATTTTTAAGCTGTGTATTTGTAAAAGCAGAATGTTGATTGTTTATGTCTGTTGAAAGCTGATATTAAAAGTAGTATAGTTTGTAAAAATCCTGAGGTAGCAGTGGTGTCTCTGGAGAACAGCATTTGAACACTCTATGTTCTTCTACTTATTTGGTCAAGGTTGTTTTTCTTCAAAGCACATAACAGTAAGGGATTCCTTTTCTCTTGAGAAGTAAGAAAATGAAAACTCATAGAAATTAAATTGGATAAAGAAGAAAAATTAGAGTGAAAATTGTTCAGATTCCCATAGATGCTGCGCTGACAGTTTCTTTAAAAAAGTAATTTGGAAAGATTTATTTTTGCATGAAAAGAGAAGCTCTGCCATCACATAGCTGTGTTTTCTAACCATTTGGAAACGTTAGGGAATGGCCTACAGACCCTGTGCATATACAGCCCAGATTTACTTGCTCTGTCGTGTCTTCAATGGCTCATGGTATTCCATCTCATGGGGTATCCCACCAGATGAAAGAGGTACTTTTCCAGGAAGTATCTGAAAGATTCAAGTTCATTAACTGTTGGAAGTAAGGTGGGTTAACTCCACTGAAACTGGTAGAATATGCCTCACTTGTTACTCCTGTCTAATTCTGAGCCTTTATTATCTAAAACCTCAGCACATAGTGGATGTTGGAAGTTCATGTTTCTTGGCTGATGATAAGTGCCAGTGATTGGAGAATTCCTCTGGTTAGCATCAGGGACAAAGCTGGTGATTTCTGGTTTTCTTCAGCTCTAATCCTTTAGCTGCTTGGGAAAGCTACTTCAGAGAGCATTAGAGAAGAATACACAGAAGGGGGATGGAGGCCTCTGTGCCATGCAGCTTTCACATCCTGAGGGAACAATCAGGTAGGCTGCAAAGGACCCTTGAAAGGGTGACATTCATAGCATAATTTTCAGAGCTTTTGTGCAGGGGACTGACTCCATGGTAAACTAGTGGAGAGCTGGAGAAGTAGCTCAGAGCCAAAGCATTTTATGTTTCTTATCAAATACTTCAAGGTTATCAGAAAGAGTCTCACACATTTGTGCTGTGGGGCTCCATTAAGTGAGATTCCTTCTCCAACAACCCACACTGCCCACAAGTTTCTCTCAATAGCTTTTTGTGTGACATTCTAGGTAATTGCACATGACCTATAACTGAAAAGTGATGTTGTGTTTTTATTTTCTTGTTTGTTTTTTCTGTTTGTTTATTTTTTAAAATTTTAATTCAGTTAAAAAAAGGGTTTGCCTTACATTTTTGAGATTCAGCATCTTACTTACAGGGGCTGACATTAATATTTAAATTCTCTGTAGTTTGGGTTACCTTTATATTTTGTGCATAGGTAGCATAAAAAGTGTGCGGGAAAGGAGGCAAAAATGCAGCTATGGGTTTGTTTTCAGTTTTTAAATAAGCTTATTTAAATAAGCATATTTAGACACCAGTATTTTCTGCAATTGTCTTAAAAAGAAACTTTCTTAAATATTGTAGCAGGTTTTCTATTATTTCTACAAACTATAAAGAAAAATACCCAAGAACTCTGATGGATGCCATGACCCTGCAAACTCCCTTACAACCATTACACAGGCAGTTCCACCATCAGAGAAAAAGTATTCTTCAGTATTCCAGACTGAATATTTAGGAAGGTTCCACAGAGTGTCACGTTAAAAATACTGCAACTCCATTTGTTTATGATCCATGGAGTGAGCTGGAACAACCTTGATGACAGAAAGAACAGGATGGTAGAAGTCACTCCTGAACATAACAGCCTGGGAAATTCCTTAGGAGCAGGCAATAAACAAGCAGAGTCGTGTTTCTGCAATCAGGAAAGATAACAGGACGGCCACAGATAAACATGGAGGACCCAGGCAATCCCGCACAGCATCTAATAATAGCTTGCTTCCTGCTCTTGGAGACAACTGTGTTCTGGAGGGATAAGACATGGAAGAGATAGTAGGCAAAGGGTCACTAAAGGCAGTTTGCTCTGTGTTTTATACAATCTCCTTCTTCCTTATGTCTTCCAAACCTGGGGTATTGAATTCACTTCCTTCAGACAATGTGATACAATTTCCCTATCATCCATACACCCTCCCTTTCAAAACTAAGAAAACTAAAAGAAAGGAGATAATACCCTGATCACTGGGGATGGGAAAGAGGAGGTCTCTGCTGTGTAATTGATCTTGGCTTTGTATCAGACATTTTCCCAGCCATCACAAGCCTGAGGTATTGACATGGCCTAGAAGCATGAATTCTCTGCTGTTGGAGACTGAGCAAAGTTGTTTTGTGAAGGAAAGTCTGCAAACAGCACTGGTGAGTGCTGTCATTAAGTTGAGCGTGGATGTGGAGAGCTTGTTGCAATGTGACTGGGTCTAGGGACTGTGAGTGGCTGTCAAGTCACATGGCAGCAGCAGATTCCTCCCTTTTTTACCATGCAGTAAAGCCATCACTCAGGTGTAAATAAGAAACACTGCTGTGAAGAGTCAAAAGAGAAAGCAGGATGCTAAGAGCAGAGGGCATACCAAATGTCCTTGTCTATTTAAAGCTAGACCTGAGCCAGAAAAGTCAGTGAGACATTTCATGGCTAGTTATGTTTCTTCAGAAAAACCCTGCAACTTGTCTTTTAACCTACAGGACTCATGGCACAGCTGCCATTGGGAAAAAGTATATGTATTTTTGACAAGGCGTGCTCAAAGAGCTGTGAGAGCAGGGGGGTGCTTGTCACAAGCTCCTTTCTGACAGCACCAAAAATATTAGCACTGCAGCTCCTAGAGAGTTGCTTTGACAAAGAGAGAGAAGCAGAGTCCCATGGTCACTCCATTAGTGCCTTCCAGAGCCAGGGCAAGACAGCTGAGATTCTGTCAGCATCTGTTGCACTGCCACTACAGGAGATTGCAGTGATAATAAGAATCAAAGTTGGACATCTTAGAATACAGGAAAAGAAAGCACAGAATGGTTTAAAATCCTACCATCAATTTGGCTGCTTGGTTCTGAACCAGTATGTGGGTGAATGCAGTCACAAGGGGAGGAGAGCATGCTAATCAACACTCTGCTGCTAGAAACTGTTAATAAAGGAAAACCAGTGTATTGGTGTTGATTTTTGTGATTAACTCTTACTATCTTCTTGAAATCACCAATGTCCTGGAGATTTAATGTTCCTGAAACCTGGGATAATTCACTCTGATCTTTTAGAGTGAGATTAGGAGTGGAGGGAATGCATAAAAATAGTCTGTGTCGATCTGTAATGTCATGTAGTCTTACTGCTTTTCAGTGTCTTAGGAAAAAAATCAGTGTGAAATATTAAAAGTAGATTGCTTGGGGTTTTTGTTTTGGTTTGGTTTGGTTTTGTTAGTTTTTTTCTTTTTTTTGCAGTTTTAAGTGCACCAAGTTAAATCATAGTGTATTGGTTTGGCATGGCCTGTTTTCTGGTAGCAGGGGGGCCACAAAGGTGGCTTCTGTGAGAAGCTACTGGAAGCTTCCACCATGGCTGGCAGGGCCAATGGCTGATGGCTCTGAAGATAGACACGCTGCTGGCCAAAACTGGCCCAATGAGAGAGGCTGGTAGTGCCTCTGTGATGACATACTTAAGAAGAAAATCAAAAGAAAGTCAAAAGGTTTTGGCTTCTAGTCAGAGAAGAGGAGAAGGTGAGAACATGTGAGGGAAAACAACATGAAGACACCAAAGTCAGTGGAGAAGGAGGGGAGGAGGTGCACCAGATGCCAGAGCTGAGATTCCTCTGCAGGCTGTGGTGAGACCGTGGTGAAGCCGCTGTGCCCTGCAGCCCGAGGGGATCCACGGGGGATGCAGAGATCCACGGGGGATGCAGAGATCCACCCACAGCCCCTGGGGATCCATGGGGGATGCAGAGATCCACCCACAGCCCCTGGGGATCCACGGGGGATGCAGAGATCCACCCACAGCCCCTGGGGATCCACGGGAGATGCAGAGATCCACCCACAGCCCCTGGGGATCCACTGGGAATGCAGAGATCCGCAGGTGGGCTGTGTGGGAGATGCTCGTGTCGGTGCAGGTGGATGCCTGAAGGAGGCTGTGATCCAGTAGGAGACCTGGGCTAGAGACAGGACTTCCAGGCTGGAGCAGCCTGTCCTTGGAGGACTGCAGCCCGTGGGAAGAGAGGCCCAGGTTACAGCGTTTTGGGAGGGCTGTGTGCCTGTGAGAGGGAGTCACACTGCAGCAGGGGCGGTTTGGCTGCTGCTCATGGGAATGGACCCACGCCGGGGCAGTTCCCGGAGAAATGTCTCCCATGGGAGGGACCCCACGGCCTCACAGGGGAAGGATTCCTCTCCCTGAGCAGTGGAAGAAAATCTCGGTGACAAACTGACCAAACCCCCACACTCTGTCTCCTTGTTGGTGCTGTTGGTGAGAAGGAGGGAGGGGCTGGGGGAAAAAGGTGCTTTAAGGGCTTATTTTACTTCTCATTATCCTCCTCTGATTCTGTTAGTAATAAAGTCTCTTTGCAACTAAAGATGAGCCTGTTTTACCCTTGAAATATTTCTCCAGGTCCTTATCTCACTCATGAAGCTCTCTTTAATTTTTTTTTTTCTCCTCTCCCTCTTCGCTGCCCAGCTGTGGTGGGGTGGGAGGGATGGGGGTGGTGAGCAAGTGACTTCTGTGGGTTGGTCCACTGTCAAACCACGACATATAGCATATATCTCACTGAATTTTACTTCTGCTTCATGGTGCTTATGACCTTGGTGGCAATGCAATTATTTGTATTGCAGTCTCAGCTCCAAACAGAATTTAAATCTTTTAGCTCAATACTCGAACTAGACATTTGACATTAGTTATCTGTACAGATGTCTTCAGCAGAGAAGAGAAACACACTCAGTATTACCATTTCTCTGTCATCTAAATGTTGACCTAATTGTAAAAGGATAACCAGATGCCCACTCTGGGGTGATACCTTATGTTACCTCTCCACCTGAGATTGTAATCTATTCCCTTGGCGCAAGATACTGTTTCTACAGAAGCCCTGATGTAAAATCAGACTCCAAAAGCTTATTTTTCACATTATTGAACCCTTTCTTTGGTTTTGTTTCTTTAGAATTTAGCTTCTTTAAGGTATTTGTTCTTTCTCTGATTCTGTCACCTGCTATCATTCAGCACAGGAACATTTTCTACATGAAACAGTAAGGAGAGGTATTTTATCTCCTTCCTTTCCCAACACACCCTAAAATCTGTCATAGGTTCTGGCCTCCTGCCTCTTATATAGGACTTAAGAGTGACATGTCTCACAACCTGGAAAGTCCCAAAGCCATAAAAGTTTGAGGAGTCAGTGATCCTGAGGATCACTTTTACTGTCAGGCAGGTAATTGCATTAGAAAAGGAAAGAGTGCTTGTAAAGACTCTGAGCTTATTATCTGGGTAGAGCTTAATGGAAGGCTTTTTTTTTTTTCTTTTTTTTTTTTTTTTTTTTTTTTTTTTTTGGTAGGCCGCACATCCAAATGTTTGATATTATTTGTTTCTTTGGATGGAGGGACATGTAGAGAGATTTCTGCCCAGCAGGTCCTTTCCTGGATGATGACCAATTTCATGTGAGTTCTGCATGTGATCATGACAGAGACACCTTCAGCCAGCCAACATGGTGGGACAGCTTCCCAAGGAGCTGTGGGAGTGCTTCATGCCTACACTCACGTTGTATTCAAAACTCTTAATCAAAGAAAAATGTATCTTGATTAAAAACAAGTGTTATGGAATCATAGGCAGCTACAATCAATTTAAACTCGTGTTTGAGGCCCAGAGCTAGAACAAAGAAAGAAAATACAGTGAAAAAAGTTTATGTAGTCTGGTATTCTTTCTTTTATTATTCAGCCTTTTGATTTTAAAAAGGACATTGCTTTCTTAAAGTAAAGGGATTTTAGCACATGATGACAGGATTAACCTTGAGTGTACAGAACCTTTTATGAAAGATTTAGGTGCATGTTGCTGAAGGCTGAAGAAAACATGAGGTTTAAAAGGGAGTTGTGCATCAAAGCTTTTGCAGTCTTCTTTAGTTTTCTGTGTCAAGTCATTAGTTAAATTCACTTTTTTACTTTTGAAACCAAAGCTCCATATAGTTTAAGACAATTTTACTCTCTTCAAAACAATTCAATGCCATATGCAGCACAATTCAGAGACAGAGAAATAGATTTTCAATGTCAATGAACTCTCATTTTGTAAAGATTTGAGCTTCAAAGTGATCTGCTTTGGAACATTTTATTAGCAATGACTGTTGATCACACAATGTATTTTATATATCTATAGAGCTGTACAGTATGTTGCATAAGTGACCATACAACTGTGGGATTGGTAGGGATTGTAGCTCCTAGTTTGTTAGGTGAGGCAACTGAATCAGAGATGGTAAGTGACTCATTCAATATGATTGCCACACAAAAATAAAGTTTGCCAAAAGATTTTATAATGTTCTAAATGTGAAGGATCAGTTATGTTAAAGGTAAGCAACATTTTAGTTCTCCTAAAAATGAGTTAAGAAACTGATCCCACCACCCATTTAAAAAATTATACAGTGTACATAAATTATTAAATCAACATGTAAACATGTAAAAAAAACCCCAATGGTGTGGACAGTAGAACAGTAAGAATGGCAGAAGGACTAATTCATGTATTCAATGATATAAAATCCTACCTAGGACTTCTATAGAAAAAGATCATGAGATCCACCAGAGACAGTCAATCCATGAAACACCCTCTGTCAAATAGGCGCCTTTGGTCTGAATATGTTTTTTGAGTAAAGTTTTACAAGTAGTCACAAAAAGCTTTCTATGCCCACAATGTTTATAACTATCTATTTTGAGAATCATTTTATAGCCATAATTGAAACAGTAGATGTAATAATTTCTAGGAAAGCATGTTCTTTGAAATAATGTTGTACATATGAATATCTGAAATGAAAAAAATAGGAAAATTATCAGTGCATTCAATAAATTAATGTTAAAAGTGTAACAAAAATTGTTGGCATTAAGGAATATAGGCAATTTATAAGCACAAGAAAAAGTACAACCTCAATGTCCCCAATGTATTAATGTTTTCCAGATGTTGACACTATGTCTTCGATGACTAGACAAATGCTAATTCCAACACAAATGGCCAACCAATGAAAGAATACAGAAGCCATCCTATTAAACCCAGCCAAACCATAGATGCAGTGCTGACAAGAACATATTTGCTCAGGGAGAATAAAAAAGCCTCAGAGGAAGAGGCAGGAGTTATGTCTCCCTTGTGGTAGGCACTGTATACCCTTGTAATAAAGAAGACTGTCTGCAACTCAGCGGTCTTATGTTTCATGCAGCTTGACTGTACACAGTGAATAATAGATTACTACAGCCTTGTGAGGTTCCAATTTTGTACAATTCTTGAAAATTTTAGAAAAAAAATCACTGTCCATTTAGCTGCTCATCTTAAGAGTTATGAAGAAACAAAATAAAAATTATGTAATTTAATTTTTAAGTTTTGAAGACAGTTCGTATGGATATCTTCTCAAACAGAGCACCTATCTGTAAGGGTACAAAAATCACTGAAATGCACAGAGTTAACATCATGTGAGGAGGGCCATAGTCCAGTTTTATCATACCTCCATTTTGCCAAGATCAAAAATCTTAAGAGCAAACCAGTTATTTACTTCACGCGCTACTTAATAAGAAATGTGAAAATTATTGCCACAGGATACTGCAGAAACTGGAGTCAAGTGTGACCAGAAAGATAATGAATAAATCAACAAAAGAAAAGATAATTTGTAACTGTGAACCCAGGGTAGATCAAAATGGAAAGAAGGTGTATAATGGTTCAGGCCACTTGTGAGAAGGTTTTAGCTGTCTGCCTTTTGCATGGTTCAGAGTATGCTGCAGTGTGCATTCCTGTTTAATCACTGGAGAGTCTTAAGTGACTTCTGAAGATTGTTCAGGTGCCTGAAAGTAAACTGCAAACCCACTGAGATAGATTTCATTACCAGAGAAGATCGATGTTTTTAATGTTCAATGCCCACGTGGCCAAGTGGAGAAGCAACAATTGAAAGGTCTTGATAAGTAAAATCCTTTAAATTCCTTGTTTCACCCTCCATGTACCTCACTTTCTAATAAGAAAGAGATATGAAAGTAGCCTTGGCCCTTTATCACAAAGTGCATATGCTGGTGTTTTATTCTGCAGCCTATGAAAGAGCCTCCCTCGCTGTAAAAATCCCTGTAAACATCAAACTCTTTAAAAATTGTGTTCATAATATACAAATCTTCATTCAGACTGACATTTTTTGCATACAAAGACAATTTCAAGTGTAGCTGCATTCCACTCCTTTGTTAAGACATGAACCTTCATACCCATTGTAGGAAAATGCATTTGTAATAATTTGCTTTTTGTAATAATTACTGATTTAGGTAAAGCCTAATATTGCCATGAGTTTCAGTTTAAAATATTCTTGCTTTCTTTTTTGTTTTTATAAAATACTAAGAATCTTTTAGTCTGTGAGTGGTCAGAGTTTACAACTAGGTTTGAAGAACATTCTCTCTTTTTTTGGGAAACACCTGCTTTTTCATTTAAAGAGCTCAAACTGTAGTCCAAGTTAATCAGCATATAGATTTGGACATCCAGATGTAGGGCATGTTAAATCATTGTGGTTTTTAAGTACACAGGAAATCCTTTTGCAGATGTTCAGTGCATATGGTACTTTTGAAGTTCAGTTTAGTTTTATTTCTTCTCTTTCCCTCTCCCTCAAACTTTCTCCCACGCTTTTTGCTCATATTATCTGCCACTTGGATGGCAATTCCAGGGACCTTTGAAGACCATTTTGATGCATAGGTGTACAGTTCTGCATCAGATGACGGAGTTTATCCAAGATATGTGCACAGAAGCAGTAGACATGACACAGGCCAGCTTCTTTCTTCTTTTCAGCATCCTTGTACAGTAGCAGAACCCAACAGCACCTGAAATGATTTCATGGCTGCATTCAGCAGCTGAGTCCTGCTGTGTTGGTAACACAGTGCAGTGTACATCTGCCTCTGAGCTGGGTGTCTAAGTTCATGTCCATGGTCAGGAGTAGGCAGGACTCTTTCCGCTCTAAAGCTGGCATCTAAAATGCTGGCTGTCATGCCCACAAGATCTGTTTCTCTCTCTTGACTATGAAAGGTGTAAACTCCAAAAGCTAGGTAACGTGATTTACACCTCAATGTCCTCATAAACTGGTACAGCCTGTGAAACTACTGGCCAAGTCAAGTTTTACTCGGTATGAACACGTTAAAAAATGGTCCTGCATTGCCTTGTTTTTATTTAAAATTTTATATGATTAATTTTGGTAATTCAATTCCTTTACTTGCCCTTTATAATGGAAAATAAAATGTTTTCCCTTTTCCATTCACATTTTCATTTGGGTAAATACATTTTTCAGGATTGAGGAAGCAACCAATCCTAATTGTAAATTATATAAATATTCAGAGTTAACTACTCAGACTTTCACAATTAGTATTAAATTAATGATAGTTTCTTGCTACTGAATTTTTCTGTATATTAATATGTTTATGTGACATAATGCTACATGGTCTTTACTGGGGAGTATTTACTGCAGTTCTTAGGGCACAAGTATTTTTACAAACACCATAGTCTGCAAATGTTTCACAGACTGAATTTTTGTGAGATCACAGAGTAACTGATTATATAAAAGAAGCTCTAATGTACTGCAGCCTTCAGTGCTGCTCTATGAAATATGACACACACTTCATGTACTGTATATGAAACATATGCCTGTTCCACCTAAGAATTCAGAGCACAATGGTTCCCTGATAAACACCTGCTGCTAGTCTATTTAAAGTATGCCTATTGGTATCACAGGACCTGAATCCCTTTACCCTCAGGTGAGACTCTGTGACATGCTGCTATCCCCATTTTAGTGAACAGGCAGACAGCACAGCATAGGCTGGCAAAGTGAAATCCCAAGGCCAGAGTTGAAATTGAAGCTAATATGGGCACTGGAAAATTTATAGGCTGTTCAAACTTGCATCATACATAATCTTAAATTTACTTAATCTTTATATTCTTCTAAATCTCATTATAACATTGCAATAATCTTAATCTTTGGTACTGGTATTACATGCAAGATAAGGCTTACTATTTAAATTTAATAGTCATCACAATATATTCATAAAGGAGAAATTTAGAACTACTTGTTTTTTAAAAAAAGTTTGCTTTGTATTATGGGGCTTAATATAAGAGGATATTGAAGTCTATTAATAATGCTGTAAAATAATTAATTGGTTTATATTAATCTGGACAGATTTGGTCAGGAAATCAGCAGTGTTGCAGTGGACTCTCTTTAGGAGTGAAAGGACAAAAAGCTCAGCTGGTTTGAGGGTGGTTGTTCAGTTTACCAGAAAAACTGGCTGAAATAGCAGAGGATCAGACTCAGTGACACAGGAAGCCTTTACTCTTGTGAGAGACTGAAATGTTAATGGTTAATGGCTCCAACAATTAGCCATTTGCAAAAGCTGCAGAGTGCTTTGCTGATGATGTTCAGGGTAACAGACCAGGCAGAGGGCGTGAGCACCAGAGGAGACAAATCAACCTTTAGCTACAAATTGGGTTTTAAACCAGGTAAAGAAATAGGCTAGTAAGAAGCAGATCCTGTGAGGTGTGATAGTGCTTTTTATCATGCCAGTGTCCCCCTTACACAAGTGGCTCAGGTGTAAAACTGTCCCTTCCCCCAGGAGAGATATTAGGACATTCACACACAGGACTGGAGGTGTTCATCACTTCTCATGGAGTTTACAACTTATGTTGTAAACTGGAGGTATTCATCACTTCTCATGGAGTTATAACTTGCTCAGCTACATCGGTGTGAGAGGCAGCTGTCATGTCTTAGAAGTTCTCATTAACCATCAAACCACAATTAAAGTACCCTCAGACTCATTTCTGGGGCCTTCCACCAGAGGACACACAGTCTTGCACTCCCCAGGGGAGGTACTTGGGCATTCCCATATAAATCTAAGAGTACATTAACCCACTGAACCTCGAGTTTTGTGGGCGTTCTCCGGCCCCGACTGATCAAGAGAGCAAACAACACTTTGACCAACAGACATCTAAATTACAACAATCAAGCCTTGTTGCTGGATCCATGGGTGGTGATATGTTTCTACTCTTATCCTTTCTTTTTCCTTCTTTTTATCTTTCTTCTCCTATCTTCTTCTCAAAATATATTCTAAGGCAGACTAAAAAAACCCAGTCAATGCCTTAGTAAGTGCATTGTTGCGTGTGGATAAGTTGGCTAAGTTTAAGTTTGCTAAGTTAAATTTAGTAAAGTGCCTTACTTTGTCTAGATACTGTTTTAAAATTTGCTAAGTATCTTGTTCTACCTTAATGTTCTTAAGTTTGTAAATAAAAGTTTGTTATTGAGCCTCCTGAGAATTTTGTTTGTCCCATGCATCACCCAGAGTGAATCAAACAACCTTCCTCTAAATCTGCGGAGCAGACCAGGGCATAACAACTCGTTTGAGCCTCCACATTTCCTGCCATTTGATGCCTTTCCTTTTTAAACTCCTTAAAGGAGGCCTCTTGCATTTTCCTTTCTAGCTTTTTGTTTAAAGGGGGAAAATATTATATTTAAAGGTTAAAGGTGGGCTTCACTGGACTATCTTTTCTTGATTTCTTGCCTTACTGTCTTTGGCATCCTTATCTTTAAGCCAGTATTGGTCTATTTCTCGTTAACTCTCTCAGTTTAATTAAATAGCTTGTCCTTTTAATTCTCTGCATTACTCATTCTTTCAAAGCATTATATATCTGGAGGAACTGAAATATAATGCAGCTTCAGTGAAGCACTGCAGATTTGAGGAGGAATTTGCAAAATTAGGAGAGTCACATTCATAAAGAAAATCCAAGACAAGACATTTTTATTAAAACCAAGCCTCTGAGACTTTTTTTTTTTAAATTCAGGAGAGAGAAGAATTTCTGGTAAAAATCAGAAGTCAAAGACTGCAACTATTTAATTTTTGTATGGTCAAAAATAAACAAAAGTCTCCCAGAGACAAACTCAAAACATTTGGACCTTTTCCATTAGTGTAGCTTCTCAGCCTCATGTGTTATGAAGTCATACAGAGGGTCCAGAGCAGGGGCTCCTGTGACAATCCCCGAAGTCCTGCTCTTGCTGAGTGGGTAGAAAGAGAGGATGGGGGATCTGAACAGTTTGAATGAGTCTGTTCCAGATTCTGTTTCTCATTTACTATTGTTCACTATTGAAGTGGTGCTAACTGGGAGAAAGCTTCTTAATGCAGTGTGATAGACATTGGAATACCCTTTTGAGGTCATTCTCCACAAGGAACAGAACCTTTTCTAATGTAAGCTAAAGGCAAGAGGCCAGCTGCAATAAAAACAGGGTTCAAGCCAAGTCTGAAAAGAATCAGCTGAACCATCATGCACCACTCAATTCTTGGATACTGCCCATCTCATGCATGTGAGTTCTGCTGATTCTCTGATCACAGCAGAGATCTGACCTATAATGATGCAGAATTTTCACACAAAAAATGTGTGATTATAAGACCTAATGGAACAAACTGCTGAGCAAAATCTGTTGCTCATGACACATATTCAAGAAAAGTGAAAATAGGGCCCTTTATGTATCTGGGAGCAATTCAAAGAAAAATAATAAGAAACCTATGTGCTAGACTTAGGATACAAAAATTGAAAGTTGCTGTAAGAGAATAGAAACAAAAACCTTCAAATCTGGCAGATTTCACTTGTTTTTGTTGTTGCTGTTTTTTGCTTATTTGGTTTGGTTTGGGTTGTTAGGGTTTTTTGTTTGTTTTTTAGGAAAAGTGACTAAGTGTTTTTAAAAGGAGATATTCTAAACAGTATTTAAAATACATGTCATGCCTGCTGCTCCTTTATGGCTATGATGCATGCCCTGGCATGTCTCAATTGACATGAGGCACCTACCTTTGGGCTGAGGTTAGCAATTGGTTTTTTTTCTATAGCTCAAACATAATCACCTCAGTTCACAGGTTTTAATCCAAGGCTGAATTCAGCCTCCACATTGTCCAGTACATCACAGGAAAAGAGCCACGTGGACATTACTTGTGCAGTTCTAACAAAATAAATCAAGCAAAAGAGCAGAAACATAACTTAGCAGTAAAGAAAGATAAGAAGTCATCTGGGCAAATTGCACTAACCTGCAAAAAAAGAGGTGATGAGAGGACAGTAAGACGGAAGCATGAAGCAGAAAGAGCATTTTGTTGATATTTTTTCCTAAACCACACATGAGAGAACAATAGACTGGTGGAGTCACACCCTTCTGCTCTTGAAAGAAATGCAGTGGATGGAAGCTCAGCAAGAGTCAGAGGAAACCTGACCCTCTTGCCATCAGGCAGGAGGAGGGGAGTGGAAGATGAGATGGGGAGGAGGTGGAGTGGAAACAGGGGTCCCTGCTTGGGGTGGCAGGAGAATCCTTTCCCAACCTCTCTCCCCTTCCCAGGTACCCTTATAGAGTCTGTATGAGGCTCTGGAACTCAAGGGTCAGGAAGGTCTACCTGGGGGGCTTGGCCAGAGCAAGTCAGTCAAACACAGGCATAACAAAAATCTGTTAAGAAAGAAGGGTAGTTGTTGGTGAATCCCTTCTGAGGGGAACTGAGAGTTGTCTAGGCCAACCAGACCCATTGCGTGGGGAAGTCTGCTGCCTCCCTGGAGCTCAGCTTAGAGATATTTTTAGGAGACTCCCTGGACTGACTTGGTTCTCTGATTATTACTCACTTCTGGTTGTTCAGGTCGTCAGTCATGAGGCTGAGGAGAGAAGTTGTTGGACTACTGGAAAGATCTCCAAGGCACTGGGATGACTGGTTTAAGGGACAGGAGCACAGGTAATGTTTTCCTCAAACACTTTAGTAGCAGAGAAGAATGCTGAAATTAACAGGAGAACTCACCTGATCAACAGGTGTCTTGAAGGCTGGTGTCCTGGGTAGAATTTTGGCTTTTTTGATCAAGGTTAGTTTACGAGGCACCAGGCCTGCTGGAGGCAGACGCTGTTCCCCTGTCTAATAGGGAAAAAGGGAATCTAGCCCATGAGTTGTCAGCACTGTTTGAGAGGGCTTTAAACTAGGTTTGAAGGAGAAAACAGATAAGACCAGGAGATGAGCCTAGGGGTGACATGCCAGTGTTGGGAGTGAAGCCAATAGCCCAGCTGAAGTGCAGCCACACCAATGGTGCACACAGTATGGGAAACAGGAGGATCTGGAGACTGCTGTGCTATGGGAAAGGTAGGAAGTAGTAACCATCACAGAAATGTGTGGGATGACTCGTATGACTGGAGTGCTGCAGTGGATGGTTGTAAGCTCTCCAGAAGGGACAGGCAAGAAAGGAGAAGCAGTTGGTTGGCTCTGTATGCTAGGGAGTGTTTGCACTGTGTAGGACTCCAGGATGGTGATGACAAGGTTGAGTGCCTCTGGATAAGGATCAGGGGAAAGGATAACAAGGTGCACATCCTGATGGGAGTCTGTTACAAAGTCCCAATCAGGATGAGGAGGCAGATAAAATTTTTATAATTGTGCCATTTCACAGTGGCTAGACGCTGTTGTGGGAGACTTTAACTTGCTGGATGTCTGCTAGAAACTCAGCTCAGCAGGAAGGAGGCAGTCTAGGAGATATCCTAGAAGATAACTTCCTTACCCAGCTGGTAAGCAAGTCTACCAGGACTGGTGCCCTGCTAGACCTGCTGTTTACAAACAGAGAGGTGCTAAATGGAGACCTCATGGTCAGAGGCCATCTTGGGCATAGGGACCATAAGATCATAGAGTTTTCAATTCTTGCTGAAGTAAGGAAGGGGCTTGGACTTCTGGAGGGTGGACTGTGACCTACTTGGACCCTGGGTCAGACTGCCTTGGAAAATAGCTGTTAAAAACAAAGGGGTCCAGGAAGGCTGGACATAATTTAAGATGAGAATCTTACAGGTGCAGGAACAGGTCATTGCTATGCACTGAAAGGTGAGCTGGCAGGGAAGGACTGGCCTGGCTGAGCAGGGAGCTTTCACTGGAACTCAGGAGAAAAAAAGAGAGCTTATGATACTTTGAAGACAGGGCAGACAACTAAGGAAGGATACAAGGATGTTGTTACGTCATTTAGAGAGAAAATGAGAAAGGTGAAAGCTCAGCTAGAACTCAATCGGGCCACTGCTGTGAAAGATAATAAAAAGTATTTTTATAAATACATCGACAACAAAAAGAGGGTGAAGGAAAATTTCCCTCCTTTATTGGATATACGGGGAAATGTTGCAACCCAGGATGAGAAAAAGACTGAGGTACTTCCTGCCTTCTTTATCTCAGTCTTTATCATGAAGACAGGTTATCCCCAGGGCTGGTAGACAGCGATGAGGAGCAGAATAGACCCCCTGTAATCCAGAAAGATATAGTTAGTGACCTACTGAGTCACTTAGACACTCAGAAATCTATGGAGCTTGATGAGATACACCTGAGGGTATTGAGAGAGCTGGCAGAACAATTCACCAAGTCACTCTCCATCGTTTATTGTCAATCCTGGTTCACTGGAGAGGTCCCAGATGACTGGAGGTTGGCCAATGTGACAGCCATCCACAAGAAGAGTCAGAAGAAGGATGCAGGTAATTACAGACCTGTCAGTCTGATCTCAGTGTGGGGAAGATTATGGAGCAGCTCACCCTGGGTGCCGTCACATTGGACATACAGGACAATCAGGGGATCAGGCTCAGCCAGGAGAGGTTTAGGAAAGGCGAGTCCTTTAGGAAAGGCTTGACCAACCTAATCTCCTTTCATATGATCTACCCAGTGGATAAAGAGAAGGCTGTGGATGTTATTTACTTGGACTTAATAAAGCCTTTGATACTGTCTCAGGGCATTCTCCTTGAGAAACCTGCAGCCCATGGACAGGTGCATTCTTTGCTGGGTTAAAACCCAGGCCAAGACCAGTTGTGTGAGGTCCAATAAGGCAAAGTGATGGGTCCTGCACTTTGGTCACAATAACTCCACATATAGCTACAGGCTTGGGGAAGATTGGCTGGAAAGCTGCCCTGCAGAAACACAGGCAGCTGAACATGAGCTGTAAGTGTAGTCTGAAATAAAAGTCCTATGAGGAGCAGCTGAGGGAGCTGGGGGTGTTTAGCCTGCAGAAGAGGGGTGGCCCTATGATTCCACAATCACCCTAAGGGAGGTTAGGGCAAGATGGGGGTCGGCTCTTCTCCCAGACAACTAGAGACAGGACGAGAAGAAGCAGCTCAAGCTGTGCCAGGGGAGGTTTATATTAGATACTAGGAAAAATTTCTTCACTGGAACTGTGATTGATCATTGGAACTGCCCAGAGATGTGGTGGAGTCAGCATCCCTGGAAGTGTTCAACAAACGACTGGATGTGGCACTTAATGCTGTGATTTAGTTGACACTAGTGTTTGGTCAAAGGTTGGGCTCAATGATCTTAGAGACCTTTTCCAAACCTGATGATCCTATTCTATGATTCTATAATTTTACAAGGAAAACCTTCTGTGAAAGGATAAAATAGATGGACAGAAGACCAGGAGACTTTCTCTCATATTTTCAATATTTGGTATATCATATCTGCTATTTGGTTGTGTAGACAAGTCTGAAGACCAGGTGGCATTCATGATAAAATTTCACATAGCACTTAGTCCCTGGTTATTCATAAAAGGTCACAGAAACAAAGGTAGGTTGATGGAAGGAAAGTAACAGAGATATTCATGTAAGGAAGTGTGCAGGACAGACGCATGAATATTATTAGAAAAATTCATGGTGTGTCCCCATGGTGAAATGAGCAGCAGGTGCAGGGTTGCTGCAAGGGAAATTAAACAGGCCGTTTGAAAGGGCAGATAGATAGCATAGCCCTGGGACACATTCATTATAGCAGAGGAGATGTGAATGTTCCCTTACCACATGCAATTACACTCTGCTGATTTGAAAACAACTGATTTTATTGTGAAAAATAAAGCCATAAGTGACCAGAGAGCCAAAAGAGCTCTCTTGAAAATTTCTGAGTACAATTTTTTTTTATTAAATGGAAGCACCAGACAAGGTTGGAGCTATTAAACCAGGGCTTCAGGAAAGGCATTATTCTCAGCTTGCAGGACAGGAGCAGTGGAGAGTTCTGGTTCAACAAAATTCCCAAAAGCCAGAGGAATTTTTTTTCTTCATAGAAGGCAGTCATTAGAAAGGAATAAGATGTGAGCAACACTGGTACCTCTGCAGAACAAATACTTCAGTATAAGTGTTTCTTAAATGTTTCCAACACATTAATCCTATAAGGTGCCAAATGAAATCCTGTGTTAATGAAGGCCAAATACTGCTCCCCAAGAGATAAACTGAGAATAAATTCACTGATCTCAGTGGAGCTAGTGTGGATTATACAATCGTGTCATGAAATGAAAGTAAAGTTTGGCTCTTTCTCAGCTAAGCAAGGGAAATGTCAACTTTATAAATGAAACCAGCCACATAGCAACAGCCTGGTTTCCCTTATCCGGCACAGACTCTGCTTTTAATTTCCATTTGTATTAAGGAAGTTTTATTTGGGTCATTAGGCATTTTTATATCAGCACATCTGCCTTTGACTATAGAAACCAGTGATATGGCTTCCAAAACTAGCAGTGAAGGAAGAAAAAGGAAGATCGAGGAGAACAGCTTTAAAACACTGTAAAATGTGTTAGTTATTACTAATTATTTTAATCCATATATTAACTGGCTGAAAATACAAGATGAGTTGCAAGATTTTATAAATACATCAAAGACTTCTGGTTACATCAAAAGGCATTCACATTCTTTATCTATTATGCTTAGGGCTTAAGGTTTCCTATTCAAACCAGTTGTCATTTTTTCCTTTGAAGAGCAGATGCTCTAAAAGAGCATTGATACTTCAAAAGAATGTACCTTGTACATCAAGTAAAATAGTAGAAATTTAGTCTTATATTCCTCTTGCTGTATCTTACAGAAGAGAAGCATGGAACTCGCTGGTACTTTTTGTCAAAAACTCCATCACCATTATGTTAAATAGAAAATGTCACATATTTGGCTCCCCTTCAGTATATATACTTGTTTGAGAAATAGGAAAGGTCTTTGTTCATACCAAGTTGGACAGAGGAGCAAGACTTCATTACCTTTACACTAGTTTGTGTTGCTAAGCCTCACACTAGAGGTGTGGGGAACTTCACTGGTGTGAAGTCATACTGCACTTTTAGTTCTGGTATGGTTGGTACATTGGAGAAGGTCTGAATCACCTGAAGCTGAAATCAAACCAGTGTTTTTGAGAAATTTCCCACAAGATTTCAGTGAACTTTGAATCATTCCCTCAAATGCCTCATAAGTCAAGCAAAATAGAGAATTGCATCTTAGAAATGTTACAAGATAAGGGTAAATGTGATGCTTTTCTTCATCAGAGAATACTAAAATGGCCATAGATTTTGGAATATAGAATTTCCAGGGAACATAACTAATGAGTGTGAGACAATAAATGGGTAGAGAAAGTTATATGACTGTAAGTGCAGAGCAAACCAAACCAAAACTTGCCAAAAGGGCAATCCTTCTGAAGAAAGGTTGCTACAAAGGTGATGGACCTAAGACCTCTTAATTTAAGTTAAAACAGAGGGCAATGCCCACAGAGTGGGAGTTTGGCTTGAATGTTAGAAAACCCTGGCAGGCAGGGTGTATGAAAAATGTAGGAGGGCAGTACAGTGCTGGAACAGGAGCATGGAGACATTGTGGTGAATCCCTCTCCAGAGGGATGTGACAATGCCAGGTCTAATTACTGACAGTGGCCCAGCTATTTGAGCTAAGTGGCTCCAGAGGCTTCCTCCAAACAGTGTTTCTAGAATTCCTTTGGTGACTGAAGGGCACTGAAGTGTCTGCTTAGAATTACCATGTGTTTACTTGGAATGAATCTTGCTTAAAATATGGTAATACTTTGTTCACAGTGAACGTGAAAGGGCAGGTGGGGTGTACTGGAGTGTGTTTGTAATCAATACAAACCTGTCACTTTATTGGCATTTTGTTCCAAATTTGTGTAGTAGAAAGCTTCCAGTCAGCATCTCCCAGTGTCCTTGACACCTATGGAGAGATTTCAAAAGGATTTTCAATTCCAGGAATTACATCTTTAAGTACAGATGGGAGCTGATGTTCTAAGTGTTAGCAGTTTCACTAGCCACCCATAACAGTGAATTTCTTACCTATTGTACTGATTATTCCAGAGAAATGCTAATCCTAAGAGAGAAATGGTCATTAAAAGGAAACATAGCTATTTCATATTTGTTATCAGTTTTTCTTTATGCCACTCCAACTTCTTATTAGAGTAGCTAGCTACCAGCTTCGGCCCTCAGTGAAAGAGTTGCCTCATTTTTTGCAGCTCTAAACTAGAGCAGTCTGAATGATATTCGAAGTGTATATAACCTACAACATATCCAGTAACTTAAAAAAATATTATTAACAGACAGGATTACTGTGAACACCTAGCGTAACTTAAATACTTCACTGAGTTAATTTCATCTCTAAAATGATGCATTAATTTCAGAAGAGCATGAAGTCTTGATTTTAAAATTGCTGCTGTAGAAACTCACATTATTCTAAATAACTGCCCCAGAGTTCACCTATTCTGGTATATAATAGAAAGAACTCACCTCTATTTTGTATTGTACTTATAATTTGATTTTATTTCCTTTCATCTTGCTTTCAGTGTATTTTGTTATATCAAAGGTTGTCTCTGTCTCTATTAAATAATGTCTAAACATTGCTAATTAGGTTGGTTTTCAAAGAATTCATAAGAGCACATGTTAACAATATGATATTGTGTCTTATGTGCTTGAAATTATACAAATGCTTTAAACACTGAATAGGAAAGACAGTTCAAGTTTCTCTTCCATCTATTATTGCAATTAAATCAAACAAACTCGACTGAGAAATGAAATCCATGACAAAAAGCACAGTACATGTATAAAAAGACATTCCCATGAGTTTAAAATGACAGTAACACTGGCTGGCTTATTGTTAATTTATATCAAAGGCAATATTTATATCAAAGGCAATATTTATATCAAAGGCATCTAGTGCAATTCAGTCAATTGGAGATCAGAGTTTTGTCTGAACTGTTTAACTCTAGGAGTTTAGAAAGGGAGGCTCCCAAAGGTGCTTCTCTTCTGAGTGATGAGCAGAGGTTTAACCTTGTGACTCATGGCAAGTTCAAAGCAGACTGTGTCCCCAGATCCCCACCTCTCACATTCCCACTCCCAATTGTTAGGAATAGCGTGTGTGAATAGTAAGAAAACAAATGAGCAAATGATTTGGTTTATGTTCCCACTGTATGAAAAGAGGTATGGTTTGTCTTTATAAACGTATTAACCAAGGAAATCCCATGGTGGAGAAAAGTGTTATTTGGGTTAAAGAACTTAGATAACCTGGCTGTAAAGAATCTTATAGTGATAATTAGAAGACTTCTAAGACATTATTACAGTGAAGATTCATAATAAGTTTCTACTTGGAGGCATTAAGGCAAAAAAAAAAATCTAATTAGCTGAAAAATAGAGCTTGATTAATTATAAACCTATGGGGTTACATGAAGTGACTGCCAGTAATGACAGGGGACTGCACTCATTGAAGTCTCTCTGCTGCTTTGATTCTTTTGGAATATTGGAATATTTGATTCTGGAATATTTCAACCCTTCTCAGTTGCTCTCCTGCCTGTGAGAAAGGAGACACCTTGTCTGTTCTGGGTATTGGAAGAAAACAAGACTGACAGTTTCACAAGGCATTTCAGTTCATTGCATCATGTTCCTCTCTGATTCAAGTCTTCCAAAGCAGTAACTCTGTCATTCTCTTTTCACAGCAAAGTGTGCACTTCTCCAACACTGGAGTGAGTCTCTAGAATTGTGTTCAACAGGTTGGTGTAAATCTGTAGGTACATTTCTACTCTGGCTCCCCTCTTCTGCTGTTACGATCCTCTTGGGTCCCTTCCAACTCAGAATATTCTGTGATTATGTGATTCTGAAATAATGACATTGCTCAAGACTTGCATAGATTTCTTTTAGTGATGATTTCCCCCACATTTTCCTGAGGGTAAGAGAAGTTCCTTTTTCTTTATTCCACTGCCATGGGTACACATATTCCATTTTGGCGTGTTTAGAGTATGACATTCCATCACCTGTACCTTTTACCTTAGACAATAAGGCCAGCTGCCTGTCTGCACCTTTTTGGCTCAGGTCTCCTCCTGCAACAGAGCTCTTCTGAACCTCAAGGATCCCAAGCAAACCTGTGACCATGTGTTTTCATTATATGGTCCTCCACAGGCTTATCAAACATGTCAAAGGTGACACCAAAGACACCTCTCCAGCTGAGTCTGTGCCTGCAGAGGCAGACACAGCAGGCATGGCATTGACATTTTGTAGGTACTTTGGAATGCCTCAGAGAAGATAAGGCTTTCCAACCTGCCAAAACTTCTGGCAAAGGATATAGACAAAAAATATCCTGTGCCTCTTCTGAGTTCACATGTGTGAAAATGATAATCTGTGGCATATTTAGTAGTTTATATTTACTCCCTGTCTTCTACCTTATTATATGGAGTCACACCCATTAATCTTCAAGAAAACAAGCCCATGCTATAAAGGAGTGGGTGAAAAATGTTTTACCCTTCATACTTTCCTTAATTTGAGGACACTGCAACTAAGAAATTTCGAAATGGGACAGAATAGGAATTTTGTCTTATTGTATCTTAATGTATTTTAGATTGGGCTGGATAAAATTACCCTGGAAAATACTTTGGGCATGGTATCATTCAAATCTGCTTTAAACAGGATCAGATAACTAGGTAGGAAAAAATTACCTGTATTCTGTAAAGCCTTGTCTGTAATCACTTATCATATTTTACCCCATGAAATAATGAGGTAGATTACCAAAATAGTCGACCAGATGCATGAAATAAAACAACAGTATCTCTTTAGATGTTCGTGCCTTATTTTACTGTAAACTGCTTGGGGTTTTCTGTTAGCCAAATCTAATTTCCTTCTCTGAGCTTGTAGAATCCATTCATTCATAAGCCACCCTAGAGTCTTGAAGTTGAAGAGGTTACAGAGATTACAGAATTCAATCAGCTTGATTACATTATTTATCTTTTTAATTTTTAACAACCTACATTTTCTCTGTCATTCTCCCAGGACACTATGGCAGCAGTAAAGTTTTCCAGATGAAGCTGCCAAGCCTGAGTTTTCAAAAGTTCTCCCTTCACAGCTCAGGATAAATTCCACTATGGTCTTACTGAGAAGATTCCAGATTAAAAGAGGAACCGTCTCAAGCTGTAAAATCTGTAATGCAGAAAGGGCTGAACTTGCTGTGTAATTAGGATATGTCCTTGGTTTTTTGGTTGGTCTGCATGGGACATATCCCAGACACTATTCTCCTGGTGCTTTGAGATCCACTTTTATGGAGGCTCCTGCCTCCCAAGAAGGCTCTCCACAGATCCACATGCCTTTCGTATCTGTCCTGCCACAGTCCCCCTGGACAAGCAGTGATGGGACTGCTGTGCAAGATTTGTCCTGGAGTCAAGGGGCCCAGGAGATACTACTATTATTTTTCCTCCATACCTAGCATAACCAACTGCCACAGCAGAGAAGTTTTTGGGAGGACGGGTACAGGAGAGAACACACTCACAAGTGTGACATGTAGGGAGCTGGTGGGAAAGGATAAGGAGCTCCTTTTTGGCTCCTAAAAGTGTAACAAGAAACTAAGCAAAATAAACTAAGAAAGTGTTAGAGAAGTCAGAAGAATTGTACTCCAAAAGTAGAATTCCAGCCTCTGATGCAGAGATTTGGGACTTTGCAGTGTGTAGCCCATGACTGGGCTAACGTCAAAACCACGACTGTTTGCAGAGTAATGACCATCTGAGGAGCAGCCTTCTAGTGCTTCAAGCTATAAAAGCTGCAAATGTCAGGAGTATCTTAAAGGGAAATAGCCTTAAGAATGAAGTGTTTGGAGAAATCTTGTTGAGACATACCACGCTGAGGATAAATCAATGCAATCATTCCTGGAAAGCCTGGCTGACAAATTTCCCTATCGCATAGTTTGTGGGGATAGCATAAAATGTTTCCTGCCTTGCTGATGCAAACATTCCGGGTAATTTCAGTAAGACTCAGACTAAATCTTGGAATGAAAAAAATAGGATTGAGCCAGGAGTTTCCTGGTGCTTAGGAAAATTCCCCAGGAGTCAGAAGGAAAATTATAGCTGTATTAAGGTAGTCTAGAATGTGAGAGATAATGCTTGATATGGACTTTTCAGGGGAATTTCAAAATTGATAGAAGTGGTTTCTAATTAGATTCACCCGCTGCAGAGTGTGATTGCTACAATACTGTAGTGATTTTGGTTGGATAGGTTTTCCTCCATATTAAGAAAACAGCTTTCTGGAAGACAAAAATGACACATGAATGAATATGGCATACAGTAATTGAAAAATGATGTGTCTCAGTCTCTCATACATGGAGCTGATATGGCTAGACTTATTTACAAACTGTTTTAGGTCTTCAGCAGACATGATACAGTTGCTTATCACAGACAATAAATACATGTACAAAGAAGGGGTTTAGGTTCAGCTATAAAACTACTGAACTTCTCGTGACAGCATGGTTCTTCTGGAAAGCTTCTGTATCTTCCAACCAGTGGTGAACCAAAGCAATGCTTAAGCAAAGGGGTCAGCTGCCATTTGTCCCATTTAGGGAATGTGACTATCCATACATATTGGAAGTATGTTTTTATTGCTGAAAGTATAATTCTTCCAGGACAAAACCCCTGTTCACAAAAAGTTATCTGTTTTGTAGCAACCTGGTGCCTCTAAAATGCCAGTTGCCTGAAGCTGCTGGCAGTGAGCTGGGTGTGGATGAGAATTGAGGGGAATTCCAGGAGGAGCTGGGCTCCGAAGAGGCAGCGTGGAAAGAAAGCATCTGGTGGTGGGGAGCTGGGACCCCAGCCACTGTGAGCCACACACAGGGAGACACTCCCAGCACTTGCAGTCACATCCTTTTGGAGGAGATCAGCAATTCCTGATATGAACTTCCTTTAGGGCTTCAGGAAATGTTGAGACTTTTCTTCTCATCCTGTTGAATAAATGGCAGAAACAGAAAATGTCTCAGGACCCCTTGGGAATGCTTGTTGGCTATCTAAGCACAGACACAGGATTATATAGCTGTGGGTATGGAGTCCTTGCTTGGATCAGTTTTATTTTATTGGGTAAATGTAAAATTGTGTCATGCTGGTTGCTCACCTGAAGCCACACAGTAAGAATATAGAAATGAAAAGATGTAGCAGCATTCAGGACACAATCACCAGAGGTAATTATTTTGGTCCAGCCAAAACATTACTTTTTCCTAAGAAATGAGGAGGATAAAAGACAACACTTTCCCCCATGCTATCTTTCTGTGCTTCTGCTGCAATGATTAAGTTAATATATCACATGTCCTGTACATCCTAACAAGGGAAGTTAGTCAGGATCCTTACCAGACTCATCCAAGAGCAAGAGGCCTGAGATATTTTCTTCAATAACCCTGCAAGCAAAAGTCTTTATTATGCCTGAGGAATGTGACTGGTACTTTGACCTTTTCTTTATATCTGCAAGCAGTTAATATAGATTAATTTTCTAGTTTTCCCATTCCAAAAGCTATAATAATCTTTGGTTTTTTTCATAGAACTCCTAACCTGGTGACCAGTGATTAGTATGCACCCCACTGGCATGTGTCTATACATTTAAGGCACCATCACACAAGAAAATAAGAGTGTAAACCAAAATTAATCAATGAAATGAAAAAGAGTCTGAAACTACTGTAATTTCTTTTTAGTAAGTTTGAATTTTTTAGGCTTTCAAGTTATTAACTTCGACTTTTGGAAAAAAAAAATAACCTAACCCTCCAAATAGTTTCAACCCAAGTGGAAAAAGAAATTTTTGGCTCACAGCTTCTAAAAGGATAATTCAGCCTAATCCAATCTTCAGGAGTAACTAAAATTGTGACGCCAAATTTCTGTTTCTAGCCCAAATTGTTTTGTTATGCCAAAAATGTGTCTCGAAGAATTAAACTGCCTGAGGTTGAAATGTTTTCTCTGATTTACTATATTTGGTTAAAAATGTATTTAGGCCAATGACAAGCAAAGCAGGGTGTAATTTAACTTGAAAAGAAGTTACTATAATGCTCAAAACCTCACTGAGAAATTTTGGATTTATAAAAGATAAAGGGAAATGCTGACAAACCAGAATTATCACAATGCCAGAGAGTAAAATGGTCTTAAATAATGTGCATATTTTGTGAGGTATTCTTTTTAGAATTGACAGTGGAAACATGTATACTTTGCAAATTCTAATCATGGCAAGTGCTGCAAGATCAGCAAAGGTTTATATATAACTTCATCTGCATAAAGCAGCTGCAGTGAGCTACATCCCATCTAAAATTAATGAATTTACAGACCAAGCCCAGTATTCAAATACCTGTATTTAAGTGCCTACCCTACTCTGTATCTAAGTGAGGTTTTACAGTGTGTTAAACCCAGTATCTAGAATTATTTTTCATCAGCCAAACAGCTCTTGAGATCCTGGGAAGGGGAAAGTCCAGCTGCCTGAACAGACCTTTTGAGATGGTAAATATTTCCTCTACTTAGACATTTCCAATTATTCTACACAGCTTCAGCTGCTGCAGCAGAATATCATGGGCTCAATCTGCCAGTCCCCAGTGGTGGCAGCCTTGGGTGCTGTGGGCCATCTCATTTGGCACTGACAGCCTGACTCTGGGTAACCAAGTCTCACCTTTTGTTTGCTGTGGTTGGTAGAGGCTCGATTCAGTTGTATGAACCAAGGTGGGCTTAAAATAGGCTGTTTCAGAGGACTCAGGATGTCAGGAGAATCTGCTCAGGTACCACAAATATGGGTCAGGCTGTAGGGGACAGCCGTGCTGTGCTGGCCAGGCAGCCAGCAGAGAGGCAAATGTCTTACCTAGGTCATTTTAAAAGGCACTGGGTGCTAAGCTGGGGCAACCGAATGGAGCTGTCAATTTTCATCAACTCTAACAGGAACACAAGAATCTGGAACTGAATGTCTGTCTGTGTCTTGTGTTTAAGCTGATTGTCTAAACTCCCTCCACGATCAGCGAAGAGAGATATTTCCAGGGTCACTTGCCTTAGATGTGTATTTCAATGTGGAACAAATCTTTCTGCAGAAAATCCTCACCCATTCTGTGTTGATTAAATGGGGAACCTATATGTAAGGCTGCAGGAAAACAACAAAGGGGAGATGAGAAAAAATGCCAACTACATTGTGTATTATTTTTTCAAAATATATTTTATTAGTCAGATAAGGTCTACTGAGATCATTGGAAAATCTTTAAGTTTTAATGAGAACAATGGTAGGTCCAAAGATACTTCAACTCAATGAATTCAGAAGAGCTTTTACAGTAATACAGCAGTCTGTTCTGCTTTTATAGCCCACCTGTTTTAAGTGAAATACTTGGTGGGCCTGTATTTGCAATACAGTGAATTTCTGGGCAATTGCTACAGAACCAGATTTCAGTACCTGAATAATTTTGTCTTTTATGTTCTTATAGGGCTACCTAGAGATTAAATTGTCCAGTTCTGTTCCTCTACAGTCATTCACTGTTTTCAGAAAATGCAGGGATATGTAAACTCTCCTGCATGAGCAGGTCAGATCAGAATTGAACATTTGGTTATTGCTGCTGCCAAGCTGCAGTAACCTTTTTAAAAGTAAGGTTTGTTCTTCCCTTGAAAGAATTTTCAAGGCAGAATCTGTGTTTCCACCTTCTGAAAACTGGTGGCTGGTATGGGGGTGGTGTTGCTATTTATTTTTTGGATTTTTTAAACAGAGAAACCCAGATAATTTTGTGACTGCTTCTGGACCACACAAGTCTTTCTAAGAGGTAAGAACCATAGCAGAAAATTGAAGGGGTTGTCTTTGTTTAATGTTTTTTGTGGTTGTAGTTGTTTTTGTTTTTTTTTTAACGCAATAAAAAAATCCAAAAGAAAAAGCTACTTGCTGTGGAAAATACCATCTCTGCCTCTCTCTCTAAGACATAGATCTAAAAAAAAAATGTGATTCCAGCTCTCTGGTGTTCGAGTAGCTGGACAGTTTAGGATGAGTATTGTCTTTTAGCTAAAACATACAGTTTCTAGGTGCCAGACAACTAATAAAAGAAATCTACTTATACTGCTGTGCTAAATTAAATGAAATTGCTGTGTTAACTAATTTTCCTCTGTACTCCAGATTAGATTGCTATGGATTTTCCCATAAAAATACTGAATGTCATCTGTATTTTACTATGTATTTACTAGTCCAGACTCATCCTGCCTCAGCTGTGAAGAATTTTGTTGTCAGGAAGACCTCACACTATTTGATGAAATGTGTTCACAAAACACAGTACTTCAAGTGATTTCTAAGCATGCTATCGTCACACTAGGTAGGAGGCACACATAGTTTAGGATTTTATACATTTTTAATGCTGTTTATCAGAAAGGGGTATGATATTATTTCACAGGGTAAGGGCTTTCAGTGGGTTTTAATATGTTCAGAGCTACAATTTACTGTGAAACTAAAATTATTTCATGCCAAGGGCATAATCAGTATGAGAATAAGATTGGGATTTGACAAAATATGAGTTTGAGAGAATAAATTGTACAGGGAGTTAGCAGTAGGGCCTGGCTAAAAATGGACATCTTAGCTTTACCTTTTAGGAAAAGGAGAATACTTAATTTTGATTCAGAGCAGATTCATGTTTCAGCTAAAACTTCAGGCCTCCTTTTGATCCATTTGAATATGACAAAGGACTTCACTGGGTAAGACAGCAGCTGAAAATAAAGCCTTCATTATTATTTACTTTCCCACGGTGATCAGCCAGAGGAGAAAGTGGCTTTGCAGGCACCAGGAGGACAAGGCAGCCCGTGCCTGGCTGGGACCATCCTCGGGGAGCATCCCTGGCAGCTGAGCAGGAGCTGCCCAGGCGCCTTTCAGTGCAGTTACCGCGTTTCCCTTGGCAGCGCATTTCACAGGGACCGGTGACATTTAAGGGACATCTCATGCCCAACGTGGACAAAAGCAGCAGCTGTGCGGTTGTGCTCAGTTAAATCCCTCCCCTCTATGAGCTGTGCCTGTATTGGCTCAGTTCTGAAATCTCAGTTTGGTGTTCTGACGTGAAAGCAGAAACTGAACTAAACTGTGCAGTGCTGAGAGGAATAGCCACAGCGTGCCAGTTTGCCAGACCTCTGTGTCCTGCCTCAGCTTTTCCTGCAGGCACAGTGATGGCATTCTGCTTACAAAAATAGCCCCTAAATTTGTTTTAAACTCATACTTTTGAAAACATTGCCCTTATGTAAGTCTGGACATTTTGCAAAACACATGTAACTGTGTTAGAGCCCCAAGCACCATATTTTTGTCCCTGAAGGTTGGATTTCCAGTACTTGAAGAGTAAAGCCCCAGCTCCATACCTGATACGTTTCAGTTTATCGCTCCGTTTTTCACTTGCCAATGCACACAAACGAAGACCTAAGGAAATCTTTTCAGGATGCTAATGGGGAACGCTCTGGTTTGACAGCGCTAGCAGGGTGCAAGGCTGGAGCAGAAAAGGAGGAAATTAGTCTTTCACCCCGGGAAAGCATTGCCTCCTGCTATAAGGAGACATCTAATCTCAATAGCCTTTTAAAACAGTTTACATGAAAAGAAAAAAAAAACCAAAACCCAACAAACAGAAGGAAGAAAGGAAGAAAGGGATTTCTGTTGCAAATTGACAGGAATGGTTGTATTGAGTTTCTGCTGATAAAATCTCTCCACAGCAAAGTTACAAGGAACAAAAGAGGCTTTATGACTTTTCAGAGGGAGAGAAATGAGGACATAATGATGAGGCTGAATATGCAAGAAAACTTCACCAAACTTATTTGGGGATTTATAGTTTATGTTTCTGCATACGCAACGCATGTACCTGGGTTGGTTTTTTTTTTTTTTTAGTTATTTTGGTGAGGTTTTTTTCTGTATGTGACTCAGCTATTTAGGAGTGTCCAAAAGAGAAATAGTACTCTACAATCAGAGATGTTAGCAAGTACCAGCAGTATGTTAGCATGCGCAAGTTAGTTTAAGATAGGCCATACAGATAACATTTATATGTAATAATTCAAATGTTTGTCTTTCCTGCAACAGCAGTACACAAAATGGAAGGCATTTGAGAAATCCCAGAAATAAAGAATAATATATTTAATACCAATAGACTGCAGAGAAGAGAGAGAAACTTCTAGATGATATTTTGGACATGAGATTTATATTAAATTGGAGATGGTAAAACTCTGAAGTTTAAAAAAATACAAATCTAAAATGTCTTCCATCATTCTGGAACTATTCAGGTCAAAGATATCTTAAAATTATTAATATTCATCCACTAACACTTACTAGGTCAGTAAAGCAGTGAATATGATTTGATAAACTGCACAAAGGATAACACACAAAACCCGAGAACTTAATTCATGACTATTATTTCCTAAAGCAGCTAGAATGCCAAGGAAATATCAGGAGAAGACTTAAAGCATCCAAAAAGGGACATAATGACCCAGGATATGTAAATTAGGTGTTCTGCCCTCAGGAACATACAGGACCCATGATTCCACAACATGAAGTCTCTGGCAGCAATATTGGCTGCAGGTATTCACATTACTGTCTTTTCCTGGTTTCATCTGCACATTTTCTTGGAACTCACTGCAAGCCAATTATTCCAATATAGTTTGTGGAAAGTTTTTAAGGTTCGTTTGTTTTTTATGGGGTTTGATTTATTTGTTTGTTTGTTTTAAGTTCAGAACAGCTGCACAAAGACTGAAGCATGAGCTGCTGCAACCAACTCACACTGTATTATGAAATCTATTAAGTTGTGTCTAAAAGCTTGATATAGAAAAGCTGGTGTCTTGTTGATAAGAGCAAAGATATTGAATGAAATTAATTCATTAAAACTGGTAAAACTGGAGAAAGATAACTACCCAGAATAATTCTAAAGGTTTGAATGCACTCTTGGTCTCTTACCGTCAGTCATCCACTTTACATCCTTAAATATGCAATTCAAGTTAGTGCTTCTTCATCCTTCACTGATAATAGTTCTGAGTTTAACCAGCCAAATTACTTTTAAAATGGAAGTTTTGCCTTCTTAATAGCTCCAAGGATTGGTGTGAGAACTTCAAAAGCTAATTTTATGCTTTCAAGAAAATTCCCAGCATCCCAGGTCTTCCTTGCCTACCAGATGTGTTTCACTCATCAGAAATGTTTCTCTAGGCTGCTACACTGCAAAACCAAACTGATCCATTGCATCTCAGAGCTTGTTGTTGCCCAGTTGTTTTTGGAGTTCTGGGCATGACAAAACTGGACCAATAACGTGTTTAGAAGTGCTCCTTTGGAGAACAAATTTCCTCAGGTGTAGCCAGCCATCTTAAAGCCTTAGCTAACATGAGAAATTTACGACATAAATAATTTTCATAATCACTGCAGGGATTAGAAAGTAATTATTATGTTTAAAGAGAAGTGTCTGCAGATAGATAAAACCCATGCCTATTGACTCTGGATTTTGGTAAGTTCTGTAAGGGTTTCCTACTGCTAAATTTCAACTAAAAAGCTGCTGGCTGTCAATGGGGATGCTTTTCTTCTAAATAGGATAATGCACAGATGCAAATTCCTTTTCATATATTTTTTTCCAAGCTGAATGATCCATTTCTAAGGAACTCTTGCCAGCTGGTGCTTCTGACTAACAAACTTTATCCGGGTGTCAGTTTTACCACATCTTGCAACTGCTGACTGCCCATCAGAGTGAAACTTCTCTTCTGTGTGGAGACACTTTTAACTATTTTTGGGTCAAGGTCAACAAGAAGTCTTGCCTGTGAATATACCTATTTTCTGAAGATAAATAAAATACCCTCTTTATGATATAGTATTTCTGAGTGCTACTCAAGACTTTCAGAGAACTACTGGCTTTCTAGGCATAAATTCAGTCACAATCTGTCTGTATTATTTTTCAATAAACAAATGAGAGTTTATATTCTTTCCAGAGCTCTGTATTTTTTTCATGTATATGTATCAGTGTTACCCTCAGTGTCTTTATTAATTGTCATCTTTCCAATAGCCATTAATTCTGTACATATCACAAATATCTTTTTGCAAGGAGTTTCAAATATAGTTTAGAGGTATGCTGCAATGTATAGAAAAGTGCTTAATTTTGACGAATTAATAATTATTTTTGCAATAATTAACTTAGACAAGTGGAAGATAGAAGATGCAAATGCAGAAATCATGATAAATAGGTGGTATAGCCTACAAGAGGTACTAATTCAAACTCTCTGAAACAATGTAAGTCAGATGTGAAATGAAGCAGAGCCAATGTACAGTAAGGAGCAGATGGAATTGATGTATCTCAGAACAAATCATCATAAGAAACATTTGGAAATGATCAGGAAAAACAAACAAAGAGGTTGCCTTAAATCCTAGAGCTTGCTAATCACAAGCTATTGATTAAAAGAAGCTGGAAAATAGAACTATTGTGAACAAAAAATGGTAGACTCAGTCCAGATCATTGATAAAAATAATAAACAGGAAAAAGCTGTAGTACCTCTACACTCTGAAAATGGGTTTCTATAAAAAACTCCTATGGAATATCTTGCTTGACCCATTCACTGAGAAGATATTCCAGGTCTTCACTCTACATTTCAGATTATTCTCTGAAAGCCAAGCATCTCACATGTATGTAACACCTTACATAACTTCCTGCTTTAGGTCTTCACTGACACTAGCCCTACCTCCTCTGTGGTTCTCAGACAAGGATTTTCTGAATGATCCTGGAATGTACANTCAGGCTTGTAATTCTGGTGTGAATCCAGAATGACTCACTGAACTAATAAAACTGAGAGTTTTCAATGTGGTTTCCTTCTCTAACAGTTGAAACTCTTAAATTAGGCCCATCGAGCATGAATAAACAATCTTTTCCCACCCTAACAATTAACTCCTTAGCTGTTGGTCTCTTACCTGACCAAAGCATACATTTTATTGTGTTACTGACAGACAATAAATGTATGGACATAGTAGTTCTGGTTTGAACTCTGATGCAGATTCCCAATAGGGACACTTAGGGTGTGTTTAGCTCTGTGTAAAGAGTCACATAATTTGAGTCACGCATGTTGTGTTGCATTCCTGAATATTCAAAAGGTCAATAAACTTCTTCTTCTGCTGAGGCCTATTTCTATGACTGTGCTGTTCAACTCTGCCACTAAGATTTTTTAAAGGCTCTGAGATCAATAGAAAGCAAGGCTGAGCTACACAAGTTAAAAAGGGGTGTATAGGGTACAGTCATTTACTGACAAGGAAATGACTCATTGGACTGGACTTTAATTTCATTTCCATGGAATCTCTCAGCTATAATGTTTTCTGTCAATGACTTTTAAAGATCATGACACACTGTAAGAAATTTGCTCCAGAAATACAATTTCAGTATTTCTGATAGGATACAAGAATCTCTGTGAACCTCAGAATCCCAAAGTAGAAAAAAAAAATAGCACGAGTCCTTGAATTTACTGTTCACTAATTAACAACCATCGTATTTGGGAGAACATAACAGGCAACTACAAATTCTGTGTTAGAATTGCCATATATATTTTCAATGGATAAATTTAATAGGTAAGATTTTTGTAAATTATTGGTGCTGTGCTTCTGTTGTCTTTGTTTGCTTGCTAATTATGGTTTTAGGGATTTTTTCCCTGAACAACTCAGAAAAAACAGATGAGATATTTTTCTTATATTTGTAAATCAGCAAGGAGTCTTCCAGAAAAAAAGTCTTGAATAATAAGACTTAAGCAATAAGACATAAGCAACAAGAAAGTTGACAGAGTTTTAATGTAACCAAAAATTCCTTAAATGTTTTCAGGAATATTCCAGTGGTGACTGGATTGGTAACGCCTACTTTGTTATCATTACGCCATTTGTACACTATTATAGTACATAATAAGAAACAAGCTGCAAGCAAACCCTGCAGTTTGGCTTTCCTGACTGCATGCCAGCCCAGTTGCTACAGAAAAGGTGATGAGGGGTCCCCTTCTCTCAAGGATCCAGTGGATGGGGTGCTCTCATTGGATGTGCCACCTGCTCAAACAGGCAACACCTGTAATTCCAGAGCCTTCAGTTTGCTGTAGAAGCCACATAACCTCTACTCTAGTTGTTCAGAGGAAGGAAATTATTCCAGGCACTAAATGCCATTTTCCCAGGACACCTATTACAGAAGCAGCTCCTTAGGTAAATACAGATGCTGATGCTCTGCCAGACAGGTCTGTCTTTGGTACCACAATGTTGGCAGTGGCAAACCCCTGCCTGAAAGCCTAAAGTGTCCCCATACAGGGTCTAGGTCCCTTCAGGCCTCTAAATGAGCACTATAAATTTGGATCTGAGGCTTTGGGCACTGTGGTAACAGCTGCCACATCACCGTGGGTCCTGAGCTGAATGCCTTATTGGATGTTTCCTCACGTGCATGGCACACGTGTGCATGTGCATGCATGTGTTATCATTTATTTGATCGCTTATTTATATGCAAAAGTATCTTCAGTATAACTACATTATTAACCTGCTACTCATACATTATGTATAGGCAAAAGAGCAAGGACAAGACTTCGAGCAGTGTTTCAAGCAGGTTAGCTTGAGTCCATTTCTCTGTCAGCATACATAAAATATATGATGGCATGACATAAAAATGTTAGAATTTTTAGGGAGAGGGGTTTGTCAGATGACCAGAATGGAGACTGAACTATTTCTGAAGAACACGTGCAGCTAGCAAAGGCAGCCAAAAGACACAGTACTTGGTGCAGCAGATGGTGCAGGAGAGTGTGAGAGAGGAGGACAGAAGCCCTGTACACATGCTTGGTGATGGTGGTGGCATTGCATGAGGCACAGTCCCAGCACACATGAGATCAACTCCCCCAGCAGAGCAGAGACCTTCACTCAGGGCAAGCTTCCCCAGGAGGATGGAGGTCCAGAGCACTAAAGGGTGCCCTGTGTCTACCTCTGGGGCCAGGGCAGGGGAAGTTCTTACATGCAGCCCATGTGCATGGGGGAAGGCTCTAGGTTAACAGGCAAAGAGCTGGGAGAAGATGTCAGCAGGGTGCATGACTCAGGGATGATGAAAAAGGGGGGAAATGGTAGACTGGCTTTTCTAAGCAAACAATACAGGGTGATGTGCATAAGATAGACTTTGTAATCAACAAACTGGGGCTTTGGAGTTCCAGCTCAAACACAGGCATGCAGGTAAAGACATTCCAAGAGGACAGCAAAAATATATGAACTATATAAATGAACAGAGATGTGGATTAAAAAGTGTCTGAACTGTCAGACTCAGATGGTTGTGACCAGCAGCACAAAGTCCAGCTGAAGCCTGGTCACAGGGTCATGTGTGTCACAGGATCAGCCACACTTAGTGCAAGTGCCTGTTTAGTACCCTCAGTAGTGGCCTGGATGTTGGGAGGGAGTGCACTCAGAGCAAGTTTGCAGGTGCAAGCCACAGAACTGGGACAAGTGGCTAATATCCTTGGTTGGTGTGCTGCCATCCAGGCATCCTTTTCAGCCCGGGCAAGGGGTCACCACAAAGACCAGTGCAAAGTCCTGGGGAATAATATCAGGCATTGGAGGCAAGTGGCTGAGAAGCAGCTTGGAAGAAGAGGACCTGGGTGACCTGGTGGACACCAAGCTGACCACAGTCAGTGAGGTAGAGAAGCTAAACAGCATCCTGGGGAGCGTCAGGCAAAGTGTCACCACCAGGTCAAGGAAGATGATCCCTCATCTATACTCAGCCCTGGTGAGACACCTCTGGAATGCTGGGTCCAGTTTTGGGCTCCACAGTATACGGGATAAATGGAGATTCTGGAGTGAGTCCAGCAAAGGGCCACAAATATGACTAAAATTGGCATCTTTCGTTTGAGGAGTTGTTGAGAACTGGGCTTAATGGTCTTAAAGGTCTTTTCCAACCAAAAGAATTGCATGATTCTATGATTTTATTCAGCTTGGAAATGGGAAAGCTAGGGGAATCTTGTAAATACCAGGTGGGGGAGTAAAGAAGTAGGAGCCAGACTCTGCTTGGTGATGCCCAGTGACAAGACAAGATGCAGTTGGCACAAACTAGAACACAGGAAATTCAGTATAAAGATAGGAAAATACTTTCTTCCTCTGGATGTCATCTGGCACTGGCACAGTTTGCCCAGAGAGGCTGTGGAAACATTCAAAATGTGACTGGACATGGCAGACTCTGCTCTGAGTGGAATGGTTGGATGATCCCCAAAGCTCCATTTCAAACACCACTGCTCTGATATACTTGCTTAAGTCAAACAATACTATTTTTTAGAAATGTGGTTTTTGAAAAAATGTCTGCAAGAAATGACATGACATTAATTTTGCACTTATCATACCTGTGTATGCTGTTATTTTTTTGCACGTATGGGAGCACCCATGCATAAATTGCTACAAACAGGAAATAGTGATATGCTCACAAATAATGCAAACACATATAGGCATGTCTTTACACATTTATTAACTAATTTCTTATCCTGAATTTGTAGATTGTCTAAGAAAATGGAGCTCAAGCCTTCTTTGGTGTCACTTTCCAATGATAAATAAAAATATTTTCTAGCAATAATGAAGAGTCATTCAACAAAATATATCTGATCATTATCTCTGGTGCAGCAGTTTTTTGTTTGTTTGGGGGTTTTTTTGCTAAAAGTGAGTGATATTAAAAGGTACATTTTTGCATATTAAACATTTTCTTGTTCAGTGAGAGATTTCGGTCAATACCCCATAAAGAGGTTAGGAAAAAAAATAAAAGAAAAAAAAATCTCATGCAATTTTTAAAGGATGCCAAGCAATCCAATCTCACTAGGAAGGGATTTCTCCATCAGCTAAGAAAGTATTCAGTTTTGGGTCAGCTTGTCTGCAGCTGAGGGCTTTTAATATTTCAGCTGAGTTCACCCGCCAATGTGTTAATACAGACTTTAAGAATCACCAGAAGGAATGCAGGAACAGTCAAAGCATCTGTTTTCTGGCACTTACACACATAAAGGCTTTCTGAAAAACAGGCTCACAGGAACCCTGGACTCTTACTGCAGTACCTAGGATAGAAGAGCAAAGACCAAGGCTTTCTTTCCTCTTTGTATCCCATTTGTATTTATTTGTAATTTCTTCTCTTATATAGTGTTTTCAGTTATAGCCTCTGCTCAGGTCATCTTATTTGCTTCTTTTATGTTGCAAGTACTTTTTTATTTCCTGCTTCTCCTCTTCTTCCCATTGTCTCAACCTGTTTTAAAACTAGGAATTAGCTAAAGTTCTGATTTTTATCTGGCTCTGATGCAACATCTATAGATTTTTGACCATGATCTTGAAACCTTGCTGCGACCGTTCTCTTCCTCTGGTGGGAGGGATGATTCAGAAACAGATTGAAAGCTGCTCTCTGCCCAGCTATGTGTCCACAGTCTCTGTATGATGTCGAGACAGTGGCTGTAATTGGGGATCTCCAGCATAAGGAGCACCACAGTAAAAAATGTACTATAGAAGTATTTGGGGAAAAAAAATTGAATACTTAAAAACTTCCTTGAAAAGGGAGTCCTATGGGATACCAGAACAAAAAGACAGAAGAAGGATGAAGAAAATGTCTGTGGAGAACAGAAGTGCCTGCAGGGACATGTTTTAAGGAGGAAGATGTGTGAGTGGAGTAGGAACTAACAAAAAGAATTATTCCCATCTGCCTTTCATCTGGTGGTAAAGAAAGGTCGAAGATATATTCTTTGGCACATTGTTAGACGAAAAGTAACTCAAAATTAGGGGTGAAAATTATGGCAGATTTACAATGTAGTTATTAAAAAACTCAATCAAAGCTGTGAAGAGCCACGGGGTAACAAAGAAGGGCAGCCATTGCTGACAGCAGCTGGATTTACTTTTGATACACTGTGGAGAGAAATGCCTCTTGTTCCTGAGCATAAGGCAGATTTTTTTACTTCCTTGTGCCCTGTAGTTCAGCTCACTGGAAGAATTCAGGATTGTTTTGCAGTCATTTCAATGAAGATCTCTAACTTGCTGAAAAAATCCTTTCATAATAACAAAAAGGCGTAAAAGGTCAAGGAAATCTTAAAAAAGCTTTGGAGTTAAAAGTGTAGTTTTAATTCCTTATGACGTCAATAATTTCTTCTGTAATTACAGGTGATAGAGGAATAAAGATGACTATCAGCTGAAGTTATCTAGGAGGTTAATTGTCCCCTGAAATCACACAAAGAAAACCATTTTGTATATGGCAAAATCCTGGCATGTTCTTTAGCTGTCCAGTCATTTATTCCGCTATCCCAACAATGTACCAGCCTAATTTGGTTTTGGTATGTTTTTAGCTGCAAATGTAAAAACAATGGATCCAGGCTTTGGTCTTTCATGCTGAGGCTGGATTTATTAGTTTGTTTTATGCCAATTTCTGCAGGATTATCATGGATTAAAAGATAATGTGTGTATTCTATTTGCCATCTGTTAAAGGTGTGACAGTTAATGTTCTGTTAATTAGGCAGTTTTTCTTATCTGATTGGGCAGTTTTTTCTTATCTCTTCCAAAATCGATCCTCCCTCTGGGAAACATCTCCCGTTAATGGGCCATTGCGTGTCATTCCATGACTGATAAAATTCCATCATCCCATTGGGAGATGCTCTGCCCAAGGGGTAGGAGCCACACACTGCTTCGTGGATATATTCCTTGGCTGTGAGACACTAGAGCAGCCTTCTCTACTGGATTCCTCAGAGGAGCAGCCTTTTCCCACTGGGTTACTGGAGGAAACCTCCACCATTCTCCAGGATCACTGCTACAACAGAACCACATCTGCCACTCCAGAGGACTGCTACCAGTACGCTCTCAGGTCGTATTCTGACTCTGTCAGTGTTGTTTTGTAGTACTGTATTGTTAATTTTATTATTTTATTTTATTTTATTTTATTTTATTTTATTTTATTTCCTCTTCCCTAATAAAGAACCGTTATTCCTGCTCCTATATCCTTGCCTGAGAGCCCCTTGATTTCAAAATTATAACAATTAGGAGAGGGGGGGTTTACGTTTCCCACTTCAGGGGAGGCTCCTGCCTTTCCTTAACAGACATCTGTCTTTTCAAACCGAGACAAGGATGTCCAAGGAAGCTGGGTGGAGAACAGCCCTGTTCCAGTGTTAACACTCCTGATCCAAGCTGCCCACGTGAACAGGCCCAGTTATCCTGCCAGAAAGACTTTCCTCTCTCCCAGCAGGGAGAGCCCTGGCCTCAGCAGGGTTCTTTGTGTGGTCCCAGGAAACACTGATTCCCAGCCCAATTCTTCATCCCTTCTGCAGCTCTTTAGCCTCCAATGCTCATTGCATGACTCCAGGCAGGGAATCAGAAGTCTTGCCAGTCTCGGTATTGCCTCGCTACATAACCCACCACAAAATGGGGAGATCTCAGTTCCCTGGGTCTGCTCTCTTTCCTGAAGGCGAACACAGCTTTTGCTGGGAACGCCAATGCCTTTCTGTGCACATTCCATGGCTGGCTGTTAGGATGAGAGCTAAATACCTTTTCCCTTCTGATTTTTGGCAGTGTGATGACAAGGGATATACCATGTAGAAACAAGGAACTGTGGACTGTAGGGAACTCTATGCGTGACACACCTGTGTAAAAGATGTCTTTGTTCCTGAGATTGTTAGATTGTTTCTGTCTGTCTATCTGTCTATCTGTCTATCTGTCTTTATCTGACTGTATCTATGATCTGTATTTTCCTTTCTCTTTAAGTATAGCATGACCAACAACCAGTAGAGGCCAGTTACAGCAGGCATTCAAAGACTGAGCATCCTTGAATTAAACCTAAGACCAACCTGCAAAGAACTCTCAACTTATTTTGCAGAAGAAGTAAACTAAATGTGGCAGGAACTCACAGGGGTAGAAAACTTTCAGTTGGTCTGGTAGATATTAACCACCTCACTACCCCAGCATAATGAAACTCCATTAAACAAAATGAAACTCTAGAAGCCCCTAGGATTATGTGAGCTGCCTTCTACAGAGCAGATTTGTATTCTCCCTGACTGGTGAAAGCCAGTGGAAAAACTACTGTCTGCTAATGGAAATTATCAATGTCTCCTCCAAAGAAGCTTGTTTGTCAGGCTGCCTGAAAATAGGCTTCATTTCAAAAAGAATAAAGAAGTTAGAAAAGCCACCTCACCCATTTCCCTTTCTCCAGTCTGGGAAAATTGATGAGAGGCAGGGAATGCAAAGCACGTGACACCATACTTTGTAACTGGGATGGCTTGGTCCTCAAGGATCAGTGATATTATTGAGGATCATGACATCCTAAAGTTCCTGTTGTTTGGCTTTTGTTCCTATTGTTTGCAGCTTCAGAACAGCAGAGCACGAGTTACAGAGCATGAGTTACAGTCACTACACCTGGAATAATTGGCATTAGTGTGGTTTCAATTTTAATCACTTAACAAAAGCCAGTGATACATGATAGACAACAGTCTTTCTAGCCTAAATGCTCTTTTTTAAATCTTTTTAATATATAAAGATATAATTTGGGATTGCAGGGGGGTGTAAGATGATGCCAGGCCCACAGAAGGCTGATGTTGATTTGACATAGCCAGCACCATCCTAAGATTGCTTTTCTTTCAGAGAAATGTAGAGATTTAGAAAAATCTAGAGATTTAAATTTAGACATTTAGAAAAAGTCACTGAATCAGATTATCCATGCCAGACTTCAATAATGCTATCTGGAAAAAAAGAAGTAATTAGCTAAATACCAGACTCTTCTATTTATAAGGCTGGATAGAAGCAAATGCATTTGACATTTGTCTGGACAATTGATGTCAGCATGCAAAATGCCTTATTTTAATCACCAGGAATGCAATTAATATAATCTAGTTTACGATGATTCAAAATAATGTTGTGAGTTTAGCTAATCATCCAGACTCCTGTATTCTGTGGAGATTTATAGACATTCATGAAAGGTGATTCATTCCACAAGGGATATTCAGTAGCAGTTGGAATAATCACTTTTTAGAGGTGTCTGTCCTTTTCCCTTGGCTATAGCAGAAAGCTAAGTGCTAGTTTAGACTAAATGATTAACATTTAATTGGAAGGCAAGATTAATCCCAGTTCATTTTAAAAATTCCCTGGCTACAACAGGCTTAATCCTGTCCCATGAATTCAGTAACATACTTTACTCCTGCCTAGAGGTGGAAATGAAATGTGTTTCAAGCTATGGAACACGGAGACAGATTTCTGTGTAGTGCTAAGTTACTGGAACCACATCAACCCTTTACCCCAACTTTCTCCTGGGTTCCAGTTTGCAGATATGGTTGGTTTGGAACCTAGATTTTACTTTTCAGTGGTCACAATTAGCTGGGTCTTACAGAAATGCAAAAATAGCCAAGGCAAAGGCCCTGAGGGACATGAGCCTTTTTTTTCTCGGATTCACTTACTCAGGAGCTTCATGCGGAGAAGGATGATGATTTTCCTTTTTCAGAGCATAAGACTGAACCACAGACATTAAAGCCACGACCTATTTTGCAGGATTAGGATTAAATATTATTCTAGATTGAGACAGGACTTTAAAAATTATGAACCAGTCGGATGCCTGATGAAGAATATAATACGAAAATAAATGCATATCACTCCACCTTCTGCTTCTAGCCTTTTCTTTCTTCCACTCTCCCCTTTCATTTTTAGCTCATGTACAATTCTCAGAGTACTCTAACAATTCCAAATTTCCTCCCAAATTCTTCTTCTGGTGAGAATCCACTTTGATCATGATAATAAAATTAGTTTTTCAATAGTAGGAGGTTAAATTGCAGTTGTGTAGTGCTGAGTTTGGATCACAATCCTTCCCAATTTTCTTCTGCAAATCTGGTGCTTCCTACTGTCATTATTCAGCAGCAAAAGAAGTGAATCACTGACCCTTCCTAGGGGAGAGTCATATAACACAGCTTCAGGTTTCTATTACTGAGTTTTATAACAGTAATAAGGTAAGAATTTACTGCTGACCTGATATGTAGGAACAAAATCTTGCCACTTAATAAAGCTATCAAACATTCTGGATTTTTCACATGTAAGAGATCAAAATTACAACAATACCCAAATTTCCCTGGCACTACAAGGTAGCATTTAATGCCATTATGCAGAATCATATGGTTTGTCCATAGATTTTATAATCCTGGAAGATACTGTGTCTGGAAAGTGGTTTTATTGCAATTCAATACATCCTAGATATTACCATCAAAGATTAAACATCACTCTATCAACAGTGCTTGTTAGGGAGAAACACCTGGTGTCTGTGCAGCAAAGGTTATTGTATTTCCCTTTCACAGTGGAGGTTTTCAGTCTTAACAATGGGCTAGCTTCTCATAGCTGAGATTAAACCTGAGAATATGACAAGCAGAGCAAGGTGCTCCTCTGTTTATCAAATCATCTGGTGATTTAAACAGGTAGGGAAAAAGTTAATTCTCCCCCCAAACTTTCTTTTATTTTCCCAAGAAATCATACATATAATGCCAAGTTCTAAAAACACTATTCTTCTAAAGATTTTTCCACTTCCATTTTTTCAGGTATACCTGTCTTTCCAAAAAAAACTATTTTTAATTTGTTTAAATCTTGAATTTTGTGTTTTCATGTGCAGCTGAAACTAGATTAATTAAAACTGGAATTAAGGTAAGACTGATTTTCCAAAACCATTATTCTGTTACATTGGTCACTGAAATAATTTCAGTATAAAGACTGTCCTACTGAAACCTTTAAACCCACCAAACCACCTCCAACTGGCCTGGAGAAACTGAAAAAAAAAAAAAAGAAAAAAAAAGAATAGCCTTCTTTAATTTAAACAGCTTCACAATGAAAACTGTGAGATTCATAGTAACTAGAACACATTTAAGAATGGTTATAATGTTCTAGCTGTTCATTGATCAGGAATCATGGCAGTCTCATGCCTTTCTAGTTTTTAGCATTGTTATCCACACACAAACTTTGAACAATTTGTTAACCTTTTGAATGCATTTTTCTTTAGCATTTTCCATTTGTTTTTCAAGCACAAAAAAAAAAATCTCCAAAACAGACTGTAAAGTCTTGTTGCCAGGACACTTACAAAATGTAGTTTTTTTGAAATCTGTTTTGTGAAGACTTAGCTTGTGTTTGACTTGCACTGATGGATGAGATGTTAATTGTTTGAAGTATGGATGAACATATGGATAGAGAAGACCCACACTTAGGGAATGTCTTCTGTAAGCCTGCCTCAGCTGGAAAGTGTATGGCTCTGCTAGCGTAGGAGTTACATTGCAAAAAAGCAAATGCAACTCACTGCTTCCACTTTGCCTCCTGATCTTGTACATTAACTTGGGAAAATCTGGTGTTAACACAGCTCTAGAGATTCCAGACCACACGTGGCTTGGATATGGCCAGATTAAAAACTGGACTTTTGCCCAGTGGACGTACAGAAAAAGAGAACATAATGGTGTGTGTAACGTCCTTGCCACACGATGCTCCCTGCTAGCGCCGAGGGCAGCGCGCTGATGTGACCCGTGTTCACCCCACACTGTACAGCCCGTGGGGGACAAGCCCCGAGCTGTGGCAGCTGCCAGAGCAGGAGCCTGGGCGGTGCTGCTGCAGAGACAAGGGGCTGCTGCAGAAGAGCCTTTGCTCAGGGTTCTCCAGGCTGTGAGCAGATGGACAGCCAGCCAGGGATCTGGCTGCATCCTGAGCACTTGCATGGGGAGCAGAAAGGACGTTTTGCCTTTCTCAGGCAGATTCCCCAGTGAATGCAAACCCATCTACTCCCCTGCAACACGTAGGGCAGGGCAGCAGCCATTGTCTGAGCACCTCCAGCCACTGCAGTAAGAGAGAGCTGGACTTAAATGGATAAATCACATGACAGAGATGGAGGAATCCGTGCCTTCTGCTTTGTACTTCTCCACGTATGATAAAAGCTGCCTGTTAGCTTCTTCTGTGTAAGTAAAAATAACTTCAGCTTTTTCTTTCTTTTTCATTATGCATATTCTTTCCTGATTCTAAGATTCCCCATTTGCATCACAGTGCTATCCTAATTCCCAATGGCATGAGATTATTTTCACATGTTCTTTTTTCTTCCTAGATTAACCTAGTGCTTTATTGTATCCACTAAAGGCCTTTTCTAAACTCAGACCAGTATGAGAATCACCTTTCTTTGCTCCCCGACTTTTAAAAACTTGAGAGAGCACCAGTAATCCAAATGCAAGTAGCAGTGCTGGGAATGGTTTCTGACTCACTGTAATTACTGGAGCAAAGGCAGTTAAATAGAGATACTGATAAGTCTGCTCCAAGGAGTATATAGCAAAGGGAAAAGGTTTTCCTCCTCCTTCCTCCTATATTTAAAAATATCTGTATTCTAAAAGGGCAGGAAAATACAAAAGAAAAAAAAAAGGCTTTTTTTTTTTCTTTTAGCCTGAGCTTCAAGATGATATGCCCAAGAGGGCCTACCAAAAACAGGGAACCAAAGTTCAGCTGTAGCATAAAACTGAATGAGCAGAGATTCCATTAGAGATTAAAATGACAAAATTAAGGTCAATTAATTTGGGTCAACCAAGGAATGACCCAGTTGTTAACTATGGGCCATTTTCCATGGTATCTTGCCTGCTGCTCTGGAGGAGCCATGTCTCCCATAGATTCTGTGGCACACCTGCCAGTCCCTGTAGCTATCTGCTAAGCTCTGGGGTTTCCCAAATGGCAATAGATGCCAATGCTTAGGCACTAGTCACTTACACGTGGGCATTTAGGTGTCTTAGTTTTGAACTGGACATCTCATAGAATATCTGCTTCCTCTTTCATCTCTCTGGAATTATAGGGTGATTTTTTTGTGGTTTACATTGCACATAAGGCTGAAGAAAGCACTTAGTTATTGGAAAACGAATCACACCATTTTTTTAGAAGAGCAGTCATCGTTGTCAGCCCTTTGTGTGCCTTTTCTTGTAAAATAAATTGGCAAGCACCTAGAAAATAGCTTCAAAATGAGTGTAAGTTAACAGGCATTTGTCAAGAACAAAAATATCTGACAAATTGTATTTGCTTGTACAGGAGGGTAACCAGAACCAGAAAGAGACAGGAGGCAGTATTTGTCACATAGTTAGTTCTCACTGAGGCTTCTGGCACTGTGACCTGTGGCACAATCTTACAAACAAACAAGGGAAATGTTGCCAGACTGAAACTACCACAGGCAGGTGTAGGAGCTGCTGGGAAAACTCTGCTCAGACAGTAGCTGTCATTAAGCACATTGTCACAGCAGCGGCACTGATGGGTATTTGTCAGAGGAAGAGAAGGTCCCTCACAGGCTTAACAATTTTCCATTAGCACCCAGGCACCCCAAAATATGTGTGGAACAGAGGATATGTTTATTACATTTGCAGCTGATGCAGACTGTAAATTCACTGCAGCATAGGACTGAAAACAAACATGATCCTGATGAGGTGGGATTGAATCCACACATGTTCCTGACAAGGTGAAGACAGAGTGGAGGTAGCTTTCCAGGGTCCCCAGGGCTTGCACTGGCTGTGAGGGGTATGTTATTCAACTTTGACATGGTGTCCTGAGAAAGGCAAGCACTATATTTGGGTTTCAAGACTTGAATGATTGTTTTTATCCTTTTGCTCCAACAGCTGATAAAGTCTTGCACTGAATTTTGGGTTCACTTTTGGACACTGCCCTTGCAGTAAAAGCAATGTAGGATGAATTGAAAAGAGAACATAGGGAAGCAATACGAGAAATCTCAAAAACCATGACTTACAGAAGAAGACTGAAAAAAAGACTGGGGACTTTAAACCTGCAACAGAGACAAAAAGATGGGGGCGGCATCGGTCTTCGGGCACAGCAAGGAAGACATTGCCTGCTGCCACATTTGGGTGCTGGAGGTTCAACCCCTACCCTGACCAGAGCAAGGATGCTATATTCAGCATTTCCAGCACTTGGGGCATGGCCTAGCTCTCTTGGGAGAGCTGATGGGGCATCAGAACAGCACTGCAATAATTGTAGGCTGAGAGTTTGTCTTGACTAAAGTGATCATAAAGCATGCTAATTCAAGCAACAATTAACTATTTATCATGTCCGGAGAGAAGTTTACAGTTTACAAATCTTGTATCACTGTTGGCTCCTGTATTTTATATTTTTTTTTATTTTTTTCAGTAATAAGAGATGAATAAAAAGGTGTGATTCTTTTAGAGTGAACTTGATGAGTAGTTCTGAGCAAGTTTAGATGGGTATCTCTGAGGCAAGGCTTTGGGAATGTGGTGGAAAACTGTCTTTCAGTTAAAAGTTATTTTTTTATGCTGCTAATTGGAATTTATGACTCAGAGATAATCCCAAAACTATGTTGATTCAGTAAGAGAGAAGAAAAATCTTCTGAACTTCATTTCAGTCATCTTTTCCACAGCACATTAATCCAAGTAAAATCTCTCTTTGTTCTCTCCTTACCTGTGCACCTTTCCAAATTTAGCTTTGCTGTTATTACCCTTGACTTCAACAGTTCTACACCACAAAATAATTTTGCTTCAGAACTGTTTCTGTTCCTATGAAATTACATGGAGGATAAAGCTTGTTTGAGAAGGAGTGAGTGGCTTTGTTTCAGGGAGTCATCTTGATCTAATGCAAAGGTGTGAGACTGGTAGCCCTTCCCTTTGCAAGGAAGGCTGTTATCCTTGATTAAAAAAGTCAGGGAAATCCACCCATTGGTGATCTGTTGTTTTTCCTCAATACAGCTTTCAGTGTTTTCCTCAAGGTTACCTCTGGGATGAATTTCTGGAAACCTGCCTCCACCTGGGTATGCCTTGTGATTTCCCTGCAATGGGATTTCCTTAGCAAGGCTATGATTCAATTATTTGTCTGGTGACAATTATCTTAAACTGAGATTAGATAAGGTTTAATTACCACGCCTGGTTTGTTAAGATCTATTCTGCCCAAAATAAAATTGCTACTGAAATTCACAGGTTTACCTTAGCAGAAATTAAGAGGTAGAGTTAACATTCTTTATTACAAAAATCAAGACACATTCATACAATCCAAAACTTGCTAATAAATTGTTATTTCTTTTCATATCCAGAATTTCCTTAGCCTGGTAAAAACAAGTCACTGACAGATGATCAAAGCACCATCTTTTATAACCCAAATAATCTAGATTATACATTCACTTATATATATATCCCACAATACATCTGTAGTATCTTATCCCAATAACTAAACATCAGTTCATTTACATTTACATAAATTCCATATTTTAACACCATTCAGAGCGCAATAACTTTACAAAGATTTTGTCAAATTCCTTTTGAATTAGTGACTGTGGTTACATTTCACTAACTTCTTTGGCAGTGACACCTCACCAATGCCTTGGCAAAACTTCCTCATCCTCTAGCATCAAACATCTTCACCACCCTTCAGACACATTCCATTCCAGCAATTCAGCACAGAACCCTCTGCCATAAATTTTAATCACTTAATCAGTGCCTGCTTCCATGTAAAAGACAAATGATCCCTGCTTCTGCCATATCAATCCACCAAGCTCCCAAACCAAGAGGCCTCAGTACCTATCAAGTTACATCATTTACCAAAAAACTTTGGCAGTTTCAACTAGAGACAGAAAAAAGTGTCTCCACATTCCCTGCTGTGCTGTTGGAAGAGCCCAGATTTTGTGAGGAGATAGGACTAATTCCATGTTTCTGTGGATTGGGAAATACCTAAGGATGTAAGGCCTTGCTTGCGCATAAATCAAGATTGAAGGCAGATAGAGATTTAGGCACCAGAAACAGGAACATTTTTTCTCAAATAATTAAAATTAACAGAAGTAATGAATCATCTTGCCACAACCTGTGAAAATAAGTTACAGTTTAAAAGCTGTCTCCATTTCAATACTCATCAATGTCACAAATCCAACAGTAAGAGGGCTCATTTTAGAGAAGTTTTCTGCTAGAACATCTAGAGATGTTCTGCTATTTTCTGTTCCCAGTTCCTTCTTTCTTGACTTGTATTTCAATTCCATTGTTTTCTGATTGTGCTTCCAACTCCAAGACCCCTAAGCAGTATGGGCCAATGTAGTTTCACAAGCTATTCCCATATACTCTGTGAATAGAAATCCTCACACATCCCTCCAAAGCACACCAGGCTATCTCAGTCACCTTTCACCTTGACTTTAACCCCACTAACTCCCTCTGTGTCACGCCTTTTACAAGATGTTTCCCTAGTTTCAGTGATTTTCTGACAGTTTTCCTTATTTGACCTTCCTGGATTGTTAATCCTTTCCCAGCACAGAAAGTGCTTCCCGCAGAAACTCTCACCTTTTATTTGAGAATTCTTTTTCTATCAGCCTGAAGAGCATCAACAATCTTAACTTCAAAATTTCTCCAGCCTGAGTAATTTCCTTCCCTTTTATGAACAAGCAGTTAACAATACTTTGCATGTGAAGGTTTTTTTTCAACTGTGCACTCTATTAACCTGAAGAATGAAGCATACCTCACCACAGCATCATTAGATAAAAACTCATGCTGTTCAGAAATAGATAAAATGAAACCTCTGAAAGTGACCTATATAATATAGAGAGGTGAGTCTAAGTTAAAACCCTGAAAAAAGGGATATTTACATCCATCTACAGAATATATTTTTCTTCTCATTAAGATTTTCTGGACGGCAACCATCCAAAACAATCTACCATGAATATCAAAAGTCTTTCCAGTTATCCTTCAGAGAACCAGTCCCATTTCCTTTGCAGAAGATGTAAATAAATACATTAAAAAAACAAGTACTTTTGACCTCAGCATCCAACTTATATATTAAATAGCCAGCACTTATGCATTTCTTTTAACTTGTAACTGTTGGCTACTTCTCTGTTAGAAGACAGTTTTGCTGAGCAGCTTTTGGTTCATTAACACAACCCAATCCTTTGGCCCAGGACATGCTATTAATGAGTAGCATTTTTCAGCATTGTTTAAGGAAATCAATTTAAAATCTAAAATACTTGTGTACAGGATCAGTGCTATAGAATGCATATGAGCACATATCATTTCAAGCCAGTTTATTTTGTAGTCAAATAAAAGTTTATTGTTGACACTGCCGGAGTGGCCATTTTACTGAAGCATTATTATAAATGTCTTTTGAAAAAACAAGGAAGGGTTCAGTGGCTACAACATTCCTTGTCAAGAGATGTTGTTGAGAGATTTAATGTGACTTTGACCTACAAAATTTCACCTTATTCATATTTAAGAGGCAAAATCGAGGCTTCATTGAGGTCAGTCAAAAATTGCCTTCATACTTCAGCACAGGATTCAGTAAGGATTTTAAGACAGCAACTGTCTATAAATTCCTGTATTGTATCCAAGGAAATGAATTTACTCTGTAATCACCACTATAAAAATGTCAATATACGATTTGCTAAATATATAGAGTGGTAGTCTCTTGGTCTGACTTTAGCTATCTAAAAGACAGATACCAAATACACTCTAGCTGTCTGTGACTCCTCATATGACCAATGGTGAAAGTTCAGGCATGGGGTGAGATTCTCCCTGTTTTGAGTTAGGTGGCTAGAATATCTGGAATGAACATTTGCAGGTGCTATGTTTCCCCTTCCTTATGGAAGATGCCTAGAAAATATGCTAGAAAATATGCCTAGGTGACTAGTATTTGCTCATTTAGACTGAAGTGTGATTAATTTCACACACAAAACTTCATCTCGAAATAGCAAGATTTCTTTATTCCTCTTGCCATCCCACAAAGCAACCTTCTTGATCTAACTGCTCGTAAAAGAGCTGACTGAATTTATTCTTGTATCTATTTTAACTTTTGTTCAGAACTGTGACTCTCCTTTACTGGGGCTATACCTAACTATATATTTAAAAGCACAACCACTTTGTTATCTCTACTCAGACAGTAATGGCTACACTGCCACATTTACATCTCCCCTTATTACACAGGCTCTTCCTTGGCTTTCCCTTAGGATGAGCCTTTGTCTGATCCTGTGTTGTTAAATATCATCTTTCTTTTAGACCAGCATTTTGCAGTCTTCCAGATGAGCTTCTACCAGACTCACTGCACTGTGGTAGCATTGCTTTCTGATTTTACCTTCCTAGGTGTATTTCTCAGGGATGTTCTTTCTGCCTTCAACTTCTATTTCTCTGTTTCATTGCTGGAGTTCCAGTCACGATAAATCCTCCACTTTGTTTCTGCTACTATCATATCAGTACTATTAATCTGCTACTGTTTTAATAGTAGCAGATTAAAAATATGTCAACTATGTCAGCTGTAACAAATAAAAGTTTTGCACACAGAGGTTTTGTTGCATTTTTTTTTGTTAGTTTTTGCATTTTCTTTGCTTTGACAATGAAGATCAGTGGTATGAGCCCTTGTGCAATGGAATTTGACAATTTTTCCTTCCCATTCATCAAACCTTTAGGAGAATGGAAGAAAAATCGTGGGAAAATGATTTTTCACTCTTCAAATGAAATGAGGGGCTGCCTGCCCATAAGCACTGCCAAACCTGACACATAAGGAGGCAACTTTCCATGCTTCCATGGAAAAATTAATCTATCCTCATTATGCAGACCTTCCTATGAGGATGAATGACAGTTAAAATTTTCCCTTTGATCCTTTTGGGCATGCCTTTAGAAAACGTGTCATCCTCATAGCCTGTCCTGCAGCAGATTTCCCTTTCCTTTCCTGACTATGGCAGAAGCTGGAAAAGCTACTTAAGAAATGTTTGGACCTTGTTACTGGAGCCAGTTCAGCCTCTCTTTCTGTGGGGTCAGGTTCTATGCCAGAGAAGCCTGCTTAAAACTTCACAGCATAATTCTGCTGCCACACAAGATGTGGCCATCCTGTGCCTTTACTGTTCCTGCCATGAGAAATGTCAGGGCAGAATTAGAGATTAAGATCTTTGGAAGCTGGCTTGCTTCGCCTTCTACTTGTGGGGGAGCCAGAATAACTGGGACAGTGGGGACACTGGGGTGAGTTCTACTCATACAGACCAACCAGACACTCAGCAGGACTTGCAGAGCTTTTGAATTCCAAAAATAGATAAAAGGTTGTCAAGACTTAGGGCTTCTCTGTGCGTGAGAATCAGCACGAGTAGAGGTCCATAAAAATATTTTTCTTTCCCTATACCAAGTAGCAGCTTTGTAGTTGATTGATCACTTTTTTTTTAATGCTACATGTTTCTACTGGCACAGCTAAATACACATGAAAGCATTCATAACTTGATGGTAACTCAGCCTTAAAACTGGCTAATGGCTTATGCAGACTTCAAGATTATTGAGAATGCTGTACTTGTTCATATGAAATTTCTTCATCCTGAGCGATTCCCAAGTAACACTAATATGGAGCAGTGACTTCATAAAAATGGAAGGACAAATCATCCCTGTTTCATTCCTCCCATGGAAGGAAGTAGGAAAATATGAATTACTGCTAGTGAATAAATAACTTGTTTCTTCTCTTTTGTGTATGTAATTCAAAGGTTTATCCTAATTTCTTCAATTTTTTTCTTCAATTTCTTCAATCTTTTAGAATTTACAGCATAACTCAGGGCACTTTCTTAATAATAAACCCTGTTTGTCTAAATATATGCAAGGTAGTAACTCCATGACTACACTGTTAGAAGAGAAACAGTATTATTCTGTTCTGAGCTCAGTTTGTACCTCTTCTGGGTCCTACATTGTTCCTCATCTCCACTCTCTGCCATAACCAGCTGACATTGAATCAGCAATGTTTGTTTTAAAAAAATGTTGGGTTGTTTGACTAAAACCTAACATGTAAAAAAAACCCCACATTTTCAACACCAACTTTAACAAATGTTCAAGAAGCATGTGGATGTAAACAGACTGACAAATTGAGACAGAGGCCACAGTCACTAGAAGAAATTAAAAGGATATGTGACTGATTGTATAAAGGAACAAATCTCCAATAATTTGTTTGTTAATTTCTAATTCTGGGTTGTGTGTGCCACCGGTTGCAATTATTAATGCAACAAAGAGGCTTTCCACATCTTCCTACACCTACAAATCTGGATGAATCTGTTTCATCCTCTGGTCATCACTACTGCTTGCATAAACAAGATGACAGAAATACAGAGCAAACAATCCTCTGCTGGTGAGAGATGTTCTCACTATGTTGGCACCACCTTCACACCTGCCACAGGGAGGACTTCTTTGCTATTCCATAAGGGATTGGAATCTATGCTTCCCAAGAGAGACACATCTAGGCTATGAACTACTGTTAGTGAGGACACACAATTTATTAAAATAAAAGAACCCCCAAGCTGATATTAACGAGGTTGAATATATATATTGCTGCTATTAAAAGGAGCTGGTTCCAGGGTTATCCTAAAATAATCTGCCATCTCTCTGCTTGTGCTACTTAATCAGGTCTCCTAGTGCTGTTTTAATTAGAGAGCAATGCTATTAAGCTCAGAATAATGAAATCAAATAATTCAGTAATTGTAGAAGAGTGACAGGTTTATCTGCATTTCTTCTTCAAATTATACTTAAAAAATATTCTCAACATTCAAGCTGCCATATTGCATTCATATTTTGACTTCTTGTTTCATTTCTTGTGTACATCCTGAAAATTTTTAAGAAAATAAAAAAATAAAGCCAACTTTTTGAAACACACACTTCTTGCAACTCAAATATTTAAAAACTAAAAATGAGACTGAAAACAGAAAGAAAGGTGAAGGAATAGAAGAATATCAGAGAAACATTTTCAAGTGGAATTGTCTGTTTTCTGAGTAAAATATAAATGAGGGTGAAATAAAAAATTGCTAATGAAAACTTTTCCCATCCTGTCATGCAGCAGGAAAGCTGCCATTTGTTACCTTTCTATGATCTAAACAGCTACAGCTGGTTTTTTCCTATTCAATGACTATTCAAAACACAAAGCCTCCATTTGCTGCCTTTTAAGGGCTTGATTATGAACTATTGTAAGGGCTCATCATTTTCAGGAATACTCCTAATTACTATCTGTCCATGTATATTAACAAGAAATGAGGTGCTGTTCCTTAAGAGGAAATATCTCCATGAATTCAAATAACTATATAAATTAGAACAGTTAAAGGAAGCAGACTTCTAAACTTTTTAGCCGTTATCCATTTTTAAATGGAAGTCCAAGAACAATAGTCTTATGCTAGAGCATTATATCATAACTTGTGTATCTCAAGATTTTTAGAAAAGTAACACAGCACCTGCTAAGAGAATTGTTCCCACACTTGGAGGAAACAGCAAAGCATTGCCCGAACAATTCATCCAAGAAGAATGTTACTGAGCCATACATTTTAAAGAACCAGACATTTTAAAACACACCTGTGCTGGCCTTGGGAAACAGCTCATGAGAAACTGCAGTTTTGCTAGCAGCTAAAGTGCTTTCTCCAAAGACATGATTTAATGGGAAGTCTGAGCTGTTCTCATGGGGGCTCCTGCTTCACTTGGGTTTGACTCTTTGGAAAGTGAAGATTCATGGGCTTATACCTACCTCTGTGTAAATCAGGACTATCTCCTTTGAAGTCAGCAGATGTAAAAATCCGGGTGAATAAAGGGAGATCAAGGCCTGGGGCTGTCATCCTGCCCTGTTTCTTTTATTCAGGTTAGGATTTCAAATATGTAATTGCAATATTATTTTTCCTGTCATTTGGGAATGTGGGTTGAGGCTGAGCTGGAACAAAAGGATGAATAGGTGCAGGCTTGCTTTGCAGAGCTGCAAGCATGGTGCCAAGGAAGGCAGTGGTGGCAGGTTTTCAGCTGCCTGTCACTCGGAGTGATCTCTCTTAGCACTGCTCCAGAACTCCCTCTTTTGCTACTCCATCCCCCTCTCAGGCAGCAGCAATAATGCCACTGTCAATCACACTGTAGTAGAAGTCTTCATGACTTCCTAATATATTGTTCCTCTTCTAAACCAGAAGTGCCTCAACAGTGATGGTTTTCTAGCCCATATCTTTTCTATATCACCCTTGTGCAATATATGTGTCCCTCACCTTTAACTGGTATCATGATTTGTGCTGAAGTTCCTTACTCAAAGCAAGATGAATCCCACCTGGGAAAGTTACACACTTGATCGACATCTTAAGCATCAGTCCTCATGTGAGAGGTGAGGTTGTAAAGGTTATGATTGCAGCTGAGCTGCTCAGCGACCTGCCAGAGGCACATGATATGGCAAGGCTTGCTAAAATTAGTAATGTGATGAATGATTGTATTATTTACAGTCTCATTTAGTGGGTCTGCACTTGAATCAGAAAACCAATTAAAAAAATTAAAGAAACAGAATATTCTACTCAAAGAGTGGAGTTAATGCAAAAGCCTGCCTCAGAAGAAAACACTTGCACCTGCACTGTTCAACTCCCACATGAATGACAATTTAATCTGTTCTGGCACAGAGATTTGATTTATATACACAGATGCCCTAAACATCACAGTCCAAAGAGTCCAAGACCAGGAGTCTTGCCCACACTGAAAGCATTATTAACATCATTGATCTTTAGTCTCTTAATTTTTACATGAAAATTGAGTACTAAATCAATAGTTAAAATGTAAAGTAGGTTTCTTTAATTTCAGAAAGCACATTAAATACAAATATCTCAACATCAGCATTTGGAAGTGAGCAGGACTCTCCTCAGTGCGGAGAAGACAAAAACATTGTGCTCGTTTCTATATGGGCAACCAACTCAGTAAGACTGGAAAATGTTGTGTTTTACATGCCTCTATCTCAAGACACACTTCTGCTGTTACAAAGATCAGTGTGTGGAAATGTGTCAGAAACGGTGTAACAGTTACACTCCCAGCACATCGCTCCATTAGCAACTTGGGCACATTTTTGTTTATCAGCAGCTTCCCAAAGCTGCCCCACTGAAGGCCAGGTGTGCCCTGGCCAGTTACTGAGGTATTGGTGTGTACTTCCTGTGTGGGTCCAGCTCTTCTTCATTCCTAAACCACAAACTAAAATGAACACCAGCTAAAATGAGTTTTGGTGACACAGATGAGAGCCACTAGCCTTCCTCACTTTGTGTTGTTGCACGGCCTTGTCTGAAAACTGTGCTGCTGCAACTAAAAGCAGAATCTGCTAACTACTAGACATCTGTTCTATAAGAATAATAAAACAAAATATTTACTGTGTTATTAAATAATATTTTAATGGAATCTCCCACAGTCCTTCATGATGCTATAAATGCTGGCCGTCTCAAAATGAGCTGGTTAATGAGTTGACATTTTAATTTGTGCTCTCAATAGTGTCCTGTTGCGTTTTCTAATATGTAAAGAATATAGTGTTTGCAATTAAGACACAGGACTAAAACAGATTATGCACACTGGTGTTTAGTGACCTACTATTGCTAAAATAATGAAGAATGTGTTTCCACCTGTACTTGCAGATTTTCTGCTTTTCACAGTGTACCAAGACCTGAGAGACTTTTATGCTTTATACCCTTGGGACCCTCTGCTCACTGAGACTCTCTTTGTTGAGCAATTGAAAAATGGGATACCCAAAACTCATAAAAAATAAATTAATGGCAGAAAAAGCAACAATTTTATTGCTCTCTGAAAGCCAACAATGAGAAAATACAGTAGACTGGAGACAGTCTACTAAATAATTTATGGCGTATATCCCATTTCAGAATAATTTTTTTCCCTATTAGGTGTGCATTAACACATAAAAGTCAAACACATGGAAAATCTTATCTGGTCTCGGAGAAAAATAGTCCCCCACCCTTTCATTTCCTCAAGCTCAAAACTACTCTGAGCTGCTACTGTCTTCTAAAGAGACTGTATTATTGTTTGCTCTAATTCTGCTGAACCCCAAATTGGATTTTAAGTACACTTTTGAAACAATCATTTTACCAACACAGGCTTTATCTACCACTTTCATTGCTTGCATCTCATCAGATTATTCCTCAAAAATCTGTGCTTGTTAAACACAGCATTACACAATGTTACCTCATTTCTAGTCCCAAAACATTTTAAAAAAAGGGAAAAATCCTCATCTAAGACCACACACTACATTAAAGTACTCTGTTTCATTTTCATACAAGGATTACCTGTTCCCCCGATTTCAATTCATTACTATGGACCATGCAAAATGCCACAGACCACAGAAGCTACATTTTCAAACTGAAGTTTTTATTGATTAATCAGGCATTGAATCAAGTATTGTAAAATAAACAGATTTTTTTTTGTTAAAAAAATGTCCAGAAGAACACTGTTCATAGCAAACTTGTTCCCTCATTGTCATACAGAATACGAAATTGTCCAAGAAACAAGCAAAAAAGGAACACCTGACTAATTGCTGTCACTTTGTATGTGTATATACATATGTGTGTGTATACACAAATTGCACACTATATCTGTGCATATGCTGGTGTGTGTATACCCATACATATGTGTCCATATATACACAAACATATATGCACAAAGAGTACTGACTGAGTTAATAGGACATTGGAGAAATGTGGCTTAGCTCCAAATGAAGTATTTATTCTGTGTTAAAATCAAGATGATACAGCAAGGTCTGTAGATAAAAGACCATCCTTTTTCCATTGGCCAAAACCACAATCTGTCTTTAGACTCATGCTCTATCTTTACAATGAAAATACGTGAAACCATTTGGGACCTCTCCAAATTCATGGTATTATTTCCATCCAGCTCAATCTCTGCCAACATTGTATAACCAAACACTGAGCAGTGTTTCCAGTTTGTCCACTACTGAAATCAGCTTCTAGATCTAATATTTCTTTCAAAGAGAAGATACACAGTCTTGCTACATGTACTTTGGTAATTCACTCTTTCCTTTTGGGCAGAAACTTGGCAATAACCCTAAAATAAAAGTCCTTTCTTCATGCATTCTTTTATCACTGCTTGGCATCGGACATCTTCCGTCAACTCATTTTCAAAATTTTCATACCATCTCAGCTAGCTCCCAAACATCCCAGGACAGATCATCTGGGCATTGTATATCGGATTGTACCAGTAGCATTGTACTCAGTTTCAAAATGTAATGCTTGGGGACTGCTTTACTTTTTTTCTTTTTGAGGGTATACATTTCTTGAATATTAAAGACACTATGATAAACACTGAGGTTCACTATATGTACACACTTTGCCTTTTTATGTCTATTGGGAAAGATCAGTGGCTCCTACCTGTGAACTGTGGGATTTGCCCAGATGAAAGCCATGGTATCAGCAGTGTACTGCCAGATTTTTCTCCATTTTATTCAGCAGTTAGAAGGGCATGGAAAGGGAAATCAAAAAAACATGGAAAAACATATATTTTCTATTTAAAAACCCCCAAACAAACAAACAAACAGGCATGTATAGGCGTCTCCCTGTCTTGTTCATAAATTTTTGATATAATCATAAGGCAAACTATAGTAGAGCTTTGTACCTGGAGAGTCAGTATTTTAAAAATCTGAAGCTGAGCTTGGGACCATTTTACTTTGGACCCATTACCGAACAAAGTGCATTAAGGCATCTTTTTCAAAAGACACCTAAAGCATGGTTATAAATTACTGAGCAAATCTTTAAAGCTGATATTCAATTTATCTTTTCTCTACACAGGCAGATATTCACCACTTGCATAGTAACAACAAAACACTGCAGGAAAACCATTCTTTTGAAGTTGTCGTATGCCTCAAGCATCTCCCAAAATGATCATTTATACATAAGCATTGCAATAATTACAAAAAGCTTCTATCTGTAAAGGGAAAGTGAAAAAATGCGCCTGATTGAGCTCTGAGATAAAATACATACAACCTCTATTGCCTTCATTGACACTCTTCTACTAACACTAGGATGAACATAGGGGCTCCCTATGCAGATTTCCACTGCTGCTGAAAGCTTACTCTTTACTTTTCATTCACAAAGTGAACTGTGCTTTCCCAAACAAGCTGGGACAATGATAATTATGAGCAAACTCCAGCTGCAGTGTTTCTCCATACAGCACATGTAAAACAGATTTCCTTGCTTTGTTATAGACACTACGCAGTGTATGACAATGAAACATTTGTATTTAATTTAAAACCAATGGTAAAGTGGTGCATGTCTCACTTCCGAGTTGTTGGCTGGGCTTGCTGTGTTGAACCTTGTAAAATCAGCAATAAGCATTCACATGTCTACCATCAGAACCATGACATCTTCTATTACAATCAATCCTTAAATGATGCCATGCTTTATCAAATTAGTCAACAGTCAGACCTTGGACTGGCTGCTCTCCTCCAGTGCTGCTAATTCTCAGAGATGGTATCGGTCTTCCACGTCCTCAGTGTTTCCATAGTGTTTCCCAAAGACGAAAGCGAAGCACTGGTATATGGGAATACTGCCATCAATAAAATAAATCACCAAATGATTTATCCACTCATATTTCTAGGAGATATTCCACATGTTTTTTATGAACTGAGAGAGCACTGCCCTGTGAACAGAAGTAAATTAAACCTTATTCTTTCGCTGTGTTGGTGAGCTCCACTTCCTCGCTTGCTTATTTTTGTTCTTTTGGTCTGCACATTCCCATGTGCAAAGTAGAAATTGGGAGCTCTTGCTCTCAACAAGGCTGGTAATGAGACCACTAATGTTGGTACAAGTAAAACCTGCAGTAAACTGACTTGTCCAGTATGCAGTTTTCATATTTCCGATTTTCTGCTATTATCCACTGTAAAATAAAATTATTCAAAAGGCTGATGAAACTTCAATTAATAAGACCACCAATGTGCAAAACCCTCCAAAACAACAAGAAGTCATTTCCCAGGTGTCCATACTACGCTTTCAATTTTCTCTCTTTTTTTTTTCCATTTTTATAAATAATTTATAAATCTTCCTGAAGGAGATGAAATAGAAAACCAACCAAACAAAATCAACTGAAAAAAAAAAAGTTCTAAGATATTATTAAAGCCACTTCTTGTCCTTCAGTACAAAATACATAGAAAGAGATTTTCTCTCCCTGTCAGTTTTGCCCAGATTTGGCAGCATTGTCTGGGATGCCACATGGATCTGCCAGCTCTGGGTAAGTTCCTGGTGGCACCACCTGGCCACCCTGGGAAGATGTGTCATCCTACCTTTTGGCTTTTAGCAGTCACGCGAGCTGCTCGGAGGAGTCTAGGTGGTCAGGGATAGGCAAGCCAGTTATAATGGTCAAACATTTATTCCACACCGTGAACGTGGGGCACACTGGCTGGCCAAATGTAATGTCAAAGGTGTAAAGGTGTAGGGAGTTCAAAGCATCATAAAAGGCAAGGGAACCGTTGTCGTAGTCCAGCAGAATCCCGACCCGCCGCAGGTGAGGCGCGGGCTCGATGGGGATTTCTTTGCTGTTGTGCCGCACCACCCACGTGTTGTTGCAGCGGCAAAGCACCCAGGAGGCAGAATTCTTTCCAATCCACTCGTGCTTTGGTGCTGACTTGTAGGAAATACCAATAGCATACCTGCAAAACAAAAGAACATCTCAAGGAAACAAATGCTTCCTGCCATTCTGACTCTCAGTGAAGTCAAATGTTAGCCCAGAGGACTCTCTGGAATGCCCCCGCCTCTTACTGCTGGGAGTTAAGCTCTAATTAAATGACGTTTCACCACAACATCTGCACAGGCTTAATTAATGGTTTTCTCTGCCTCTCTTTTGGGTCTAAGAGGTCAGGGAAACTCATAGTATTATTTCTAGTTTGGCAGCTATGGCAATTTTTTTGAGGGCTTGCCTCTGGTACTGAAAAGGAAGATTGTTGAGTACTCAGCAACTCAGAGTTTAAATCACTGGACCTCAAATTTCCATTTCCAACAGATGAATACAGAGGAATTCATTGATTTTAAAATACACTGCTATCTGTCAGCTAATCTGATCTCTCCTTGCTCCTTTAATACATGGCTCCGAAATAGGAATGCAAGAGTAAACATCAAAGGACACATTAAACATCTTCCCCCTCCTCCCATTTTGCTGTTTTCAAATATGTTTTGCCAGATGTTGGTGTGGTTTTCAGATTCAAACGAACATTTTTGAGACTGGGTTTCAGTCCAAGTTAAGCAACTGTAGGTGAAGACATTTGCTCTGCAAACCATAATTTATGGCAAGATGTGCAGGGCAGAAGGATTGTGAAAATGTTCTCATTAATGGATACTGAGGAAAAATACCTGATTTGTCATATATAACAGAAATGTAAAAGTTCCTCACGTTCTAGAGACACTGCAATATTTGTTGGACTTTCAACCGACAGAGATTAATGAGCCATAAGGTTTTTCCCCCCATTCCTTAGCACTGGCACAGACAAGCAGCATTTTACTTCTTTGAGACAGTGGGAAATACCTGAAGACCCTACCGATTTTTCCACTCCATTAACTTTCATCATGATGTCTTTGAATACCAAAGGATAACATCTCTTCCATTGATTAAAGGCCATTAAAGGCCCTCTGAAATACACCCCTGTATGACACAGAGGATCATTCAGAAGTGAAGGAAAGCAGTCTTCTGTTTCCTGCCCCTTGCTTCATTCCCTGGGGCACAGACCTACAGCTCTGCTGCTTCATGTCCCCTTCCCAAAAGTAAATCTGACCTCTGCCCCTGTTAAACTGGATCATCAAGTTGTCCTCAGTTTTATTTATTTTTTCATAGTGAAGAACAGAAAATCTTTTACATTTAGTAGAGAAGTGATCACATTTACAAAGTTATCTCTGTGTAAACAAGATGAAAGTTTTCGATCCCTCCAATTAAAAAAAAATCTTAATATATACTGTATGTGGGTTCAAAAAAACAACCAACCCCAGCTGGAGAGTAAAAGTCCTGTGAAGGCTGCTAAATACAAAGATGCATAATCAGACAGATTTATTTCTGGAGTCCAAAAGTGCTGGAGATTGGGAAACTCATCTGACAAACTATTTGAAAATACATGCTTGGCCTGCTCTTATACTGTTCCTGATGTCTCTGCTACCCGTCCCTATCAGAGAAACCGTGCCAGCAGCTGCATTTTGGGAGCTAGTGATTCCTTTCACATACATGTCCATGTACGTACCACGTGCTCCCGCTTATGACCACTTCCCAGTAATGCCGCCCGCTGTCGATGAACACGTTGCCAGCCACTCCGTAGCTCCCTTGGCTCGTGAATCGCTCTGGTGTGTGACTCTTTTTGGATGATGTTTCATCCCGTTCCACCGTCAGGTTATCATGAGACACTTTCAATTTTCTATGAGCAGATTTGGGGTCCAGTTTAAATGGCTGACCTAGAGATGCAGAGACAAGGATGACAGAGGAATGGTTTAGCTTTGATTTTTAAAAGGAGAGTGGATTAGTAAGCCTCTAAGAAGCCCACAAGATTACATAACCATATTAATTTTCTCCTCTCTAGTGTTCTTGAGACAGACTAACCTATCCTGCTCCCTGCAATAGCTGGTTTCCATTGCATTGTCAGTTTACTGTCAACTTCATTGTGCTCTAACTTCCCCGTGTTGATAATCCCTGAAAAGAGCCCTGCATAATCATCGTGTCCATTATCTCTGACCTAGAGGTAACCAGAATACTCTAATTCTTGCGTGTAATTGAAACCAATATACATGCTAATAAAGGTCTGAGGGTTGCTTTTTTCACAGCATATTAGATTTAGAATAACTTGTGTTCTAATAATTCTCTAGGGATAAAGCTCCGTAATAACATCTTCATCATTCCTACAAAAAGTATGTTTTCAAATCCCACAAAATGAGCTCAAAAATAAGAACTAGACTTGTCTCTTTGTTCACTGACAGCTTGGTTCGTAACAAACACAGTCAACAATTCAGGATTGCTTTGGAAGGATGCCCATGTGGTGCTGGATAGTGTGCATTAAAAGGAAGGAAGTGAACTACAACTTGGTCCAACTAATATGGTGCAATAACATTACTCAGGCTGTTGCTCTTGGCAAGTATCTTCGGCCGTAGCACAGGGTTTGTAGACAATAACAGGAAGCTTTTTTGGTAAACCAAATGTTGCAGATATATAAAGCCCACCACAGTTGTGACAGGCTTGCTCATTGTGTCAGAAAGCAGAACGATCATTTACCTCCACCAAGAGACAACTAGAAAAGTACAACTCCACAAGCGGTCCAGTAAAGCACTTTTCTTACTGTCTTTCATATCAAGCGGAAAAACATGTAATCAGAAGATTTGATGGCATGCACAGAAAATTTAAATTAGGTCTCTCATGAAGCCTGTGTGAGGCACTGGCACATGTACTTAAAATAAGATGTAGAATGTTCAAGGTTATATACTTTTGCAATGTGCATTTAGCTACATATTATGACAAAATATAGAATAAACCCATTGCAAAGTACTTGGGGGCTATTTCTTATTTCCTCACAGCAGTAACATAACCTCCTGCCCGCCTTTCTGATGGCTTGGTAGCCTTTGTGTGCTGGAGCAGTTCCTGAAGGAAGTCTCTGTACTAAATTGTGCCTGGTCACATCACACAGGTTAATAGCAAACAGGAGGAAATCAGAAAGGTGTACATGCCATTCTCTTCAGACTCCTTCTTGCACCACTCACTATCACCCCTCTTCAAGCACCCTCCCCTGCAATAAGAAGATGCACAAATCCCAGTGTTTCCTTTCCACTCCTCAGAACTGCCCATGATGACTACATGACTGAAGGATTAGCTGGGGCAAGAGGAAAAAACAGCTGAACAGCAGTCTTAAAATTGCTATTCTACATCTGCTAATAATTTGAGAAACCATTGTTTTTTTGAAGTGGGATCTCTGACTAGTCTATCACCTTGATGAACTCCATAATAAAATGAGGAGGTTGAAGCTAAGAAGTTTTCCAATGTCCTAAAAAAGAGATAATTTTGGAGGACAAAATTAGACTAGCAATTATCTTATGAACACTACACAAAAATAGAATGTTTTACTGCAAACATAAGAAAAGTTTTTGCTTTGTAGAGGAAAAAGAATAGAGAGGATATTAAAACAAAACCAAAAAAGAGTATTTTCAACCATTTCACATGTGATGGCTTTTCGTTCCTATATGATATTTCTAGTGACCAAACTACAGATATATCTCTCAAAAAAAAAAAAAAAACAACATATTTTCTGCACTACAGAAGACTAAGACTAATCCTGAATTATGTTAAAATAAGTGGCTCTCATTTTGGAAAGCACTTTAGAAAGTTGAACTTCTCTGTCCTCCTGCATTTTCCAGAGATCAGACCTAAAAAGGAAGGCCAGAAAGGAGAAGAGTTCGTGCCTCCTGATCTCGTGTTACTCACTGTTTGTCTTGAGCTTGCCAGGCTCGCTGCTCCGGCTGCCAGCCTGATTAATGGCCTTGACAATGAAGATGTACTTCGTGCCACTCTGTAACCCGTGCACCGTGTAGTGGTTTTGTTTGATATTGGGAACAATCATCCAGCTGTCGGCTGAGTTGCATAAACCTGCAATTTTGAACAGAGCGCATCAGTCATAGCACATGAAACACTTTGTAACAGAGGGACATTTAGAGCATTCCCAGGCACCCAATGACCAATATGAGCTTTGCTTCTGTACCTTTTAAAATGTTGTTACATTTACTGAGCCACTACTTAAAGTCACGAATTCATTTTATCAACCCACAGCCAAGGTACCTTTTAAATTCTTACTGTGTGAAGTGAACCATAAAAAGTGGGCATTTAAGAAATGGCTCAGCGGAGACACTAGCAGTCTGAGATTTTTCATATCCCAGCACAAGGCATTCTTTATTGCTTAAGAACTGGAGGATTATGGAGATCCCATCAATCTACTGTTTGGATTAATGAACTCAGTTTAAACCTCAGAAAACGAACGTAAGCAGTAAAGCCAGGAGGGCTGGGGAGGCACCTTTGCTGACAGTCCCCAGGTATGCATTCTTCAGAACTTGAAGCAAATCATGGGAGGCCAAGCAGGGTAGAGCATGGGCTTCAGGAAAGCCTTTGGCTCGTGCACTTCAGACTTTGCCAGAAAGTAATCTAAGCCAGTAAATTTAATGGATGCAACTTTTTGATTTATGTCCTCATGCTGAGATGCCAGCTGGGAAAGAGTTGGAAAATTTTCCATTTATAAACCTTTTTGGTTTATATTTGGTTTACATTTGATGCCTTCCACAGAAGTACAATACCCAGGAAGTAAGTAAAATGAAGCAGTACCAATATCATAAACAAAACAGGAAAATACCCTATTAAAATGAACTTTCTAATCTACATAAGTTTTTCCTACTGTGATATAAATGCAATGGCAGTCAATCATCCATACATACAGTTCCATCACTGTACATTTGGAACAGCTCCTGGTCTAATGGATTCTCCAGCCTCTTACTGTAGATGTTTACATAAAGAAAAAATTTAACATTTATGAAAAGTGTATATATTCACAACATTTTATATGGTTATACAGCCAGAAATAGATAGATGCCAGTGGAAGTGTATGCATATGTGCACATATGTAAGGCTGGAAAACGTAACAGAGAAAGGCTTGACTGGATTAGGAACCTGACAGGCTTCTTGGTCTCTGTCTTTCTGGGCATAGAACACTTTATGGAAGCTGTTGTTATTTACAGACAACTTTCAGCTTTTAACTAATGCTCTACCAGCAAACCACTCATGAAGACAATCTTCTGGAACTCAGTAGTAATTCAGCTCTGCATATCAGACAATATGAAAACTTTATGTAAAATAAAATTTAGAGGCTACTGGTTACAAAACCTGAAAGAAATGGATCTGTGATACAGGTTTGCAGACTCATAGACAATTCATGGCCATACTGTGAGATTCCTTCCTAATGTGATACATGCATTTTGTAACAAAAGAACATTAGGAACAGAATTTAAATTCCAAATTTCAACCTAAGTATTATGAAGTTTACGTCTCAAAATTCTCTTGCATTGCAAAGCATTTTTGAGAGGCAGGCAGAAGAGAGATTTTGGGTAACTGTGGGATAGTTACATATTAGATTCATACTATCTTGCCACCTAAGGAAGAGCTACAATGCCTAACCCATTTTTCTGTACCCTGACTAAGGGCAGAAATCTGTAAGTAGTTTCTTTCACTTCCCCAGTCGTGAACATCCTACCAACCACAAATGCCTCTCTTTTCTTGTCCACAGAGGAAACCTAGGTGATCAGCATAGGTGAGATCTCAAATTTCAGATATCTAACATAATGTGAGATGACTCACCCATCTGTAGATAATTTATACATATATATATGTATAAATTTTATAGAACAATTATCTACCTTTCTCATGAAGAAAAAGAGCCTCACTTTATACTCCATGGTAACCCCAGCTGGGCCCAGCACTTGTAGTGAACTGCTTAAAGCAACACCTGTCCATGTCTTCTCTGATTGAGCCATACACACCAAATTATATTTATTTTTTTTAGGCTGTGTGTGAATGGGTTTCCTATGAAGAATAAAGAAAATAAAGAAAGCAGCTTCCTGACATAAAATATTTCACTGACTACTCAGAGGAAATCTCATCTTTTCCACAGGTATTAATTGCACACTTCTGTACCTGAACTACCACATTGATTTTGCATTGAGACCATCCCTTACTGGGCTCATAAGTGCTATTGCAAAACAAATTAAAGTATGTTAAAAATAAAACAAAATGAAACTCTGGATTTAAAAGGAATTCGATATGGTTAAGGAATCTCTAACTAAAATGCCTCTGATGGGATACCAAATATAATATGAATGTATAAAGCAGGATGAATACAGACAGTGGTCCTAGAAGTGTCTTCTCCAACCGCAACCACACTTTGAAAGCAAGTTCTGTGGTATGTACAAGCCATATATACACTGACCATCATGCAGACACAGAAATGCCCAGAGTTTTGCAAACTCATCTAGAAACTAGTTTTCTATTATTCACTACAACTCTCTAAGGGGCACATTTTTAAGACACTTTTTACAATATCCTCCAGAGGCCGATTGCTCCTTAACAAAGTATAAAACTTTGATCCAAATAAGTAGATAAAGGACAGTAAAGTTGCATTGCTATGAGTCTCCTCTCAAGTTCATCCCCTCCTCCTAGGTATGTGGATTTATACATACCCAATAGTCACTGAAGGCTTAGCTCCCCTAAACACTCTGCACAGTCAATAGAGAGAGCCAGAAACCTCCTGTTTGTCCTGACTCATGTTCTAGAGGAAAGCTCTATCCTCTTTGATGACAGAATACATCTTAGGCTTCTTTTTTTTGTCTTTCCACTCTTAGGCATCCCAGACTACTGATGTGCAGTAAATGCTGGATGTGCAGTGACTGATTTGATTACTTTGCTCGACAAACCTTTTTGTCTTAAAAAGCTCAGCTCTTGTTTATGCACTATGTGCTTTCTGACTGTAAGCTCCTTGATAATAGGCTTTAAATTGTACTTAGATTCAAAAATCCTGGGAATGAAGTATAGGTGATTGCAAACTACAAGTCCAAACTCCTTCAAAAGGGAGAACAGTTACTAGTGGCAGCCAAGTTAAGCATTCACATATGAAAGAATAATTTGTCACTGCATCAAAGGAATTTGTCTCCAGTTATGCCCTGTCAGGACAGCCTTTCTTCTGTGAATACAAAAGAATATGATTAAGGGAGTTCAGGGAAATGAGCAAGCAGCCTGATCACACTGGCATCCAGGGGAAGTGTTTGCCCCCTCAGTTCCCTGCCGGTGGCAGCAGGTGAAGTGGAAAAGTACACATCTCCTCACTGGTGCAACAGCAGGAGCCAAGGTCTCCTATTGTACCCACTCCTAATCCAGGCTGCATTCAGGTCTCTTGTTTCAAAAACCCAGAGCTTTTTACAGGGCTACACAGATGGTAAAACAATGTATTTTAAAACTGTAGCCTACAAAAATGTAGAGAATTTAAATTACATCCTGGAATGGTGTAGTGAGCACAGTGATGTCCATACAGGATGTGTGAGTTTTCAAAACAAGTTTCTCAGAGTCTGGAGGTAATAATTTGTAAAGCTCTTTCCCTGGTGTTGGCTGTTGATGCACTTTAGAAAACAGATGGGAAAAATCCCAAGGTGTAAATCCTCCTAAAATTTACACTGATAGATTTTAATAAAATGTATTTTCTTGAAAGCTGGAAAAGGAGCACAAAAGTCATGAGAAGGTTATTTAATCACTTGAGTATTTTAATTATTGTAAAATGTTTTATTTAAATAAATTATTACCAATTCAAATTGGTAGAGCAAATAAGGTAGGTGAAAGTACCAGATAGCTCTCCACCCCCACTCTTCATTCCCATCTGAAAAAATATATGCAGGATTTCTGAAAAACGCATTGATTTTTTTAAAGAAATACAGCCTTTTTATACCTTTAAAGATGCAGAAGTTTCCCTAGTTTTATCCCGAATTTGCTTTTGTGCTGTTAAAAGTTCTCACTCAAATCTCTAGTAGAACTCTGAAGACTGTAAGGAATCTGTTTTTATTAAAATAAAACTTCCAGAAAGAGGCAAAGTCTAGAATATTAGAAGATGATTTGGTGAATAATAAATTCACTATTTTTCAAGGAAGCTTGGGCTCCTAATTGTCTTAGGTCCTTCCAAAAACTTTTATCCTCTCTCAAAGGAAGAGAAGTCCAGTAACAGTGAAAAGGTTCTGACAGTAGTATACTGTATCCTTCATAGAGTGATTTTTTAGAAATTAGGCTGTATAACTAATTTTCCCTGATTTCTTTTACTGGGTGAGAGAGAATGATTTACTGCTTTTTGTCAGGAAGGGAGAGATGTATTTTTCCTGAAGAATCTTGTACCAGAGCTAGAGAAAAATTTGAACCATCCTGAAACACACTATAACAAATCCACGATGAAAAAAGGGCAGACTCAATGAATACTTCAAAATCTATTGAAATGGGGTAATGAAATTATAATGCATGTTAGTTAGCTAGTGACAAAGTAATTTTAAAAGCTTTTACCATATTCAGATTGCAGGTGATTAACTGCCTCTCAGAAATGCAAATGTACAAATGGTTTAACTCTGAGAACAACTGCTTTAGTAAAAGCCTACTTAATCTAAAGTTCCATACTGCTCTTATGCACAGAGCAAGTCTGCCAAGCATTCAATAGCTGAGAAGTTTGGCCACATTTGGAAATAATCTTTCCTGTATGAAATAGAATTCAAATGAAATACTCTATTTAGACCATGTTAACTTTCCAATTTTTTAGTTAATAAAAAAGAATATAGTTGATTATGTTGGATAGAAAATATACTAAAAAAACATAGTCTTGCTTGTTTTAGTCACTGAATTCTTAGCAATCTCTGGATGATATATGCCTCTGGTGGGGAAAATGTACTGTGAGTGGAAAGTGCAGTCAGGCTGGCTATGTGGTTTAAGAAACAGATTCCAAAAGAACAGCCTCCATTAGCACAGTAGGTGGGTATGTATGCAAAGTGATTCCTATTGTCTCGAGGGAAAAAGCTTGTTGGTTTAATGCAGTACTTGAGCTACTCCCTGGTGACTAATTCATGGCTAAAAAACCATGGAACTGAAGTCAATCTGTGAGCCTGTTTACATTATCTGCTACATGCAACACACAATACCAATGGAAATTTTTGGGATGTGACAGAGAAATAAAAATACAGTTATGTGCAACAGCATGTATATGCCATAAATACAAAGAAATTTTTCTAACTCAAAGTTTAAAACAGGATTAAAAAAAACCCAAAACACAAATCTATCTTCAGTTCATCAAAACTTGAAGGCTTCAGTGCAGCACCTGCTAATGCCACTTACAGTGACAGTAGCTCTCTGTGTTCAACAGCACTCCAAGGTACACTGCGCTATTCTAAGAAGAGCTTTGGAAAGCCATTTGTTAGAGGTGTAGTGTTAAACCCTTCTGCAGGATCAAGAATAGAATGTAATAAAGTGGATAAGCATCCAAGTAGTGTTCTGAGTAAAATGAGCATGGGATTGACAGGGCAAGGAGAAACGGTCTCAAGTTCTACCAGTGGAGGCTTAGATTGGATATCAGGAAAAATTTCTTCATGGAAAGGCTGCTCAAGCACTGGAACAGACTGTCCGGGGAAGTGATGGTGTCGTCATTCCTGGAGGGATTCAAAAGTCATGTGGATGTGACATTTAGGGCCATGTTTTAGTGGTGGACTTGGCAGTGTTAAGTTAATGGATGGACTCAATGATCTTAGAGGTCTTTTCCAGCCTAAGCGGTCCTATGATTCTATGGTAAATCTCCAATACCCGTGTAATTTGGAATGACCTGGAAGAGTCTCATATTTTAGAAACCCAGGCAGATTTGTAACATGTTGGCAGGAAAGTCACCATTGGTGTTCAAGTTTATATTAAATAATGGTATTTAAAAAAATGTTTTACAATATTTAGAATGGCCTTTCACCTATACTTACATGTGCATATATTTAGTTTGGGTTAACATTATAGATTTGAATTAAACCAGGATATTTGCATAAGAACTAGCTCTGTTAAAAAAAAAAACAAACAAACAAAACAAAAATCCAAACGAAACAAAATAAAAGCAAAAAAAAAACCACCAAAAAAGAGCCATTCTTTCATTTCTTTCTACTTTCATTTAAGGTCTTCAGAGTATTTCGTAAACAAAGATTCTTACAGTGTTAATTTGTTTTCTCTTCAAAGTTTTAATTACCTATTTTTGCAAAATAATAATTTGAAAGTTCAGACTGCATACTGAGCACTTCATGCTATGCTTAAAAATTATATTGCATCCCTGAAATCAGACTTATTGATACTTGTTTTGCAGATCAAAGCTTTCACCCCCACATGGGAAACGTACACTATAACCTAAAATAGAAAGACCTTGTTATTTGTTCACTAGTAAGCAAGGAGTAAAATCCCACATCCCATGGCTGTGGAAATGGCACACATTTTGCTGCTGTCATGTTCATACATAGTGCCAAAAATTGGCTTGCACAGCATAAAGCCGTAGATAAAAATGGACTAGAAAACAAGCAACCCACTGGCTTATCATTGTTGTCTCTGCTTGGTAGCAATTAATCAGGGAACGTTTTCCTTCCTTACCTACCTTGCTTCAATTTTTGAAAAATTGCTATTAGACCTTTTTATTATCCAGCTTGCTCAGATGTAGAAGCATGTTACTGAAGTTTATTTGGTCTTTCCAAAAGCCTTAAATTTTGCAGTGTGTTCTTCAAAATCACACCCTTAAGGGAAATACTAAATGGAGGTTTTGACAAAACATTCATCAAATTTTCAATAATCTGTCTTCTTTTTTCAGTCAGTCCTGAATACTGTAACACATTCACAGTATGCTACTAAAAAAAGGTATTAAGATGCCAGCACATGAATCCTCAGATGTCCTTTCAGACGGCTTGGAAAATAAACTCCTGTTCAGTGATGGAGAAGATGAGGTGCACACAGTAACGGAGGAGTCAGTGGGAGAGTTTGGCTCATTACTCAAACTTGGGATAGACCATACCATTTTTCCACTGACATAAAGCATGTAAACATGCCCACAGCACTGACTTTCATCAAACTATCTCAACAAATTTTCTTCCTACAAAAAAATTTTGCAAGAAGGTAAACACTTCTGCCGTGTCTCACAACTGAGCCTATCTAGCTCAAGCACGTGGCCAGGCTATTTGATGGTGGGGAAACAGCAGAGTGTACAAAGGTTTCAAGGAGTAGGATAAGCACACACTGATCATTTCTCACCTTGCTCTCCCAGGCATCAAGAGCTTACAGCTCTGGGACTTCCAGAGCAACTTCATAGCACTTCATTGCTCTCAGTGTATTTTTCTTGCAAGATCTGTCTAGGCATCTCTTGAACTCAAAAACACACCAACCCCCTGTGGTGATGAGTTCCCTATCTAAATATGTGTTGACTTGAACAAACTCCACATTTTGATTGATTTGGCTCATTTCAGAATCATTGTTTAATAAAACAAGTATGTGTCAGCTAGTGATATTCCCATTAAATATACAGGGACCATGAAGAAGTTGAATGACTTCTCCAAATTCTTAGTCAATGACCCCAATGATTACAGAACACTGAATCCAGAAACGTTGACTTCCTGACCAAAGATTAGACAACATTTTTTTTTCTGTGAGGAGTAGTTATTTAACAATAAAGCAATCAAAAATCTAATTGAGTAAATTCAGTCATTAAAGAAAGTAACAGATTTAAAACATAGAGTGTACTCCTAAAAAATATCCTATAATACAAAATAGACAATGTTTGTTAATCTCATTTTAAGTAAAACCAAGTTACCATATAAATTGTTGTTTCACTGATGTTTTTTGACTTAGCCTGTAGTTCACTGAGACCTATGCTTTGTAGCCTTAAAGACAATAAAAATCAGAGAGAAGGACTTAATCTGTATTTCAGACAAAGGTCCAGATGTCAAGTTTATATAAATGACAATGGGCTGCAGTTCTGACTAATGACCAGTTCGAAACAGGCTCCCATGTGCACACTGCCTGACTAGTGCAGAGAACGGAACTGAGGTCTTTGAACTTGCTACATCTGCACAAGGGGACTTGGGATGCTTTTAAAAACCATTATTGGTTTGGATAGAAAATTTTGGCTTTAAATCTTTCTAGAAAATAATTTTTCCTTTTGTTCTTGACATAGGAGTATATTTATCTTTAAAGACACTTGGTTTTCATAGAAACCATAAGGAGACAACAAGAAAAGAGGAGGTTTATACTCACTAACAACGTTGGCTTGTCCAGTGAAGATGGTGTACTGCAGCTCGTAAGAAACCACACTGAACTCATCATCAGACGTCCAGTGCACAGTGATGGTATCATAGGAGGCTGTGCAGAGCTCCTCTCGAATGGTGGGTGGGTTGGGAGCTGTGAGATACAACACAGGAGGCACAATCAGTGAAGGGTTTCCCCTCTCCCCTGGGATTAGGGGATGCAGTTGATGTACGAGATTGTAGAGACATCATCCAACAGACTTTTCAACAATTCCAGTACTAACTTTGATTACCAATTAACTGTTAGGAAGGGGTTCTTAATAACAACATCACCACCTAGGAATTTGATTTTGAATCTGGAACCAGATTTTGAAAATATTTTGTATTAAAGTAGCTTTAGTTCCAGATGCCATAGAAGAAGTGATGTACCTGTAGTCACATTAGTTAGATACAATGACAAGTTATTTTTTTTAAGGTTGTTCTGATCATTTCACCAAACTTATCAAAATTCCATTGAAGCATATCAAGATGGAGGGTCAACACTCTTCAATGTTGACATGAAAGCAGTGTTTGCCTAGCCTATTTTACTAGAGATTGCCATAAGTGGTATTGTGGTGGTGCATCCTTCCTGGCTCTTCTCTAGGCTGCACTATGAACTGCCATTCATTAGCAACAGGTATTTTAAAAATATGATTTTGGGGAAGCTCCCAACACTCATACTTTCGTGCTCAATTTTCTCCTCTCTCCATTTTTATTGATCTCCTAGCTATCTTTTCTAACTTAGATAAATATAATTTCTGCAGGTTATAAAACTCACATTTTTCAGCATTAAAAAGAGTTCTTATCATAACATAATAGCTGTACAAACATTACAAGTAAATAGTCACCCAGGAGCCCTCTTTCTCTCTTTTTTTTCTAATCGACAGACAAGATCTTTGTTTAGCAATATATACAATCTTTTCCAATATTAACACATGAGTTTGTTTTAAAGACCTATTTAAAGAAGTGAAACTTGAAACAAATTACTGGAGTCTAAATTTTCCTGTTTGCAGTCTTTAAAAAGCCAAACACCTAAATAACAAAGAAATGAGTCTCTCTTTCTGAGGGATCTTCCTGCATGCTTGTCTCAGTGGGAGCTTCACTCCAAGTCATCTTCCCTACAAGCCACATCATGAAAAGAAAAATCACAAATCCTTATACTTTAATAGTGTTTCTTCCAGCTGTCACAGAGTTAAGGAGGGCACTCAAGCTGAAATAACCAAATTATGTCTGTATTAAAGAAAAAGGAAGGCAACTATAAATGTTTGTGTTTTTGTTTTGGTGGGGTTTTTTTTCTGTCAGCTCTTTAACTTCTGATAGCCACAAATAATAGTCTCAAAAAAAGTCCCTCTAAAGGAATTCCACCTTTACTTTTGCAGGATCTTATTTTTATGAAACATCTATTTTTTTCCATAGAGAATTTTTATAGATCATGTCTCTGGCTTACTGATGTATGTTCCCAAGGATTAGAGTGCAGACAGGTTCCCAAGCAGCCTCTTTGAACCAAGGGGCTTAAGGAAAAGTTCAAATGTGTTTCATGATATGACCATGATTTGTGATGCTCTAAATATTGAATCACAGAAGCCTACCAATGTTTTTTTTTTTTAACTTGTCAGAGGAACCCTTGGGGCAGAAGAGTATTAACAAAAAGAAATACAAATAATCTCAAGTAAGAACAGCTATCTGTGAGAAGAATATAATCAAAATGTGGGGGGGAAAAAGGTCCACAGTTTTCTGAAAAGATTAATGGTAATATCAGCTCTGTTCCAAAAGTGCATTCTGTAGAACAATCACTGGAGGTTTTAATTTTTTTTATTCCTAGCTGGGGCTTAATTTCAATATTTTGCCTGTCCTAAAAAGGCCAAACAAAAATTGGAACAAGTATTAGCAAATATACAAGTAGATCAATGTTTATTTGTCTGATGGTGTTCAACTAAAGTTTTCTTCTGTCATCTCCTGCACCTAACAGCAAAATATTTCACTTGAGAAATGTACTTGTTATTATTTCAACGCAGAAAATAAATATTAATTTATTGAAAGCAAAAATTACTGAAGGTTTAATTAACTGTGAACTGCATTTCAATAACACTTCAGAATCTTCAGCTTCTTTGAAAATGGTATCCTCTGTTTGCTCTTCGTATGCACACCTGCCCTTATAGTTGCAAATCTACAGGCCTTCATGTAATGAAAATGTCTGAAAGAGATTTTTCCTAAGAAAGACATGTTTTCCCTGGCTTTTGTGATTAACCCACACTCACCTGAGACTACACTGCATGAATTCAGCTCTTTGGCAACATTCATTTCATCAACCACTCAGAATAAAACAAATACACCTGCTTCTCCTACAGAAAGGCAGGCAACTCTACATTCAGATGCTTTGTTATGACAAAATAATGTAGCTGTCTGCCAAATTTATCATTCCACAGCACATACTCCTTTGGAGAGTGTAAATTTGTAATGCAATTAAAGAGATTGACCTCAACCAGTTAGCTTCATTCAGTATTGGATTTGGTAGTGTGTGATTTGGTGAATTACTGAATTCACCAGTACTGTTACAGAGCTCTGTGCCACCGGGAAACCTCCTCAAAGACTCCAGTGATCTCAAGGCTGCACCAGCAACTTCCCCTTCCTGACTCGGGTGTGCTTCACCACTGCTCCAGAGGGGAAGGCCAGCACGCTTCCAGCACAGCAGAGGAAGCATAATGCACTTCTCCATAGAGGATCAGAGCAAATTTCTGGGAGTGGTAACTGCTTCAGACACTCAGACTTTCATTCACCAGCTTTTGTGAATCAACACTCTCTCACAAGACAGAAAAATCATTGCTGAAGGCTGTTTTACTTCATTTTAACTCAAAACTGAGTAAACACACTTAAAAAATCAGTAACCACACCTAAAATGCCTGAATGGCACTAATATTAGAAATGCAGTTTCTCAAATTTGCTCTCAGGAGTAACTGATATCACGAGCAGAACTACTCCCTTTCAACCCATTTAGTTTAAGGCACCTTCCTTTCTGTGTCATCTGCATGGCTTTTGCTCTGGAGCAGAACAAATGGCTCACAAGCTCTACACACCTGAGGGACAGTTTAGGGACACTGCCACCTCTCCCTGGTGAATTCCAGCATTAATGCAATGCCTCCTGGGTGCCTATTCTATCTAAATCCTCTCAGCATAAGGTCACAGAGATAGACTAAAACCACCTCAAATTAATTTTGTTTGCTCAGTTTCTCTCTTCCTGCTGTCATGCAATGACTGGCTTTGTAAAAATGCCTTATGGATTTTGATACTGAGTATCAGGACCTGAAAGAAGACCTAAGCAATCTGCTTGAATTAATGGTGCTAGAAATATCCATATTGCTGGTATGGCCATGAGGGAGTTGATGAAGCTGCTCTGAACCTCTCTTTTAAATATTCATTACTAATTCCACCTTGTATCATGACACTGGGCTGAATCAACATGGAGGAATTTGAAAGGCACAGTTACATCAGATGTGGATACAAATTTTATGTATTATTAACTTGTCATGTGTGAGTTAGTACCGAGGGCTTGGTCATACACACAAACCATTTCAATCTAGTCTTTGGGCAGACCAGGACTGCTCAAAACCAACAGAATGAGAAGAGATTACACAAGCGTTGTCTGGAACTGGTCTTTGATATTGCAGTGCTGAAGGAGTTAAGCAGTAAGACAGGTTGCCAAGAGTTTCCAGAACGAAGTTTTTTTCTGTGTGAAAAAATTGCTGGCATATGCTAGGCAACACATATTTCTTTGTACAGTCATAGGTGAAGTGATGGATGAAGAAAACTTATCATTGTTACAGATAGGATTTCTGAAGTAAGGCAAATTGCAAGGTCAAAGAATGGATGCTCCTGCAATTGATTTCAAACCAAGCGTTTTTGATTCACAATGGACAAAAAGGTCCTTATGACAGTAATATTGTGCAGAGAGTTTGCAAGTCATATGTATTGCCTAGATCTAGCTAGATACATGTTCAGAGAAAGATGTTTTCCAGATGAAGAACTTGAGCAACTGTTAAGATAAGAATGCTTTCAAAAGACATCAAGGCTATATATACAGAGAATAGAACAGCCAGATGAAGATTAAAAGTATTGTTTTAATATACTGAGCTTGATATCTCAGTGTCTGTCTGGCAACTTTCAGAAAGATATCAGATTTTATTTGGATAGCAGAAGCTTTGGACAGACATCTATGTAAATGATAAGCACAAACTAGTTAAATTTATTTCTTCAGTAAAGAAATAGCCTAGAAAAAAAGAAAGATAGGGTTGGGGATATGGAGGATGAAGAAGATCTGACAAAGATTATACTGGGAAGAACCAAAGGAGAAAAAAATCTCCAGGAGACAGTCAAGGTCAATTGTTTCAAAAGCAACTGACAGCAGAGATAATGAAGCTGAAATTTAGGTTTTGACATTTTGTTCAGGAGCAGTACAGATTAAAGTCATAAGGTAGGCTTCTTCACTTAATTCACAGCATAGATCTATGACTAGGATGTACAAATGGACTTTGTTTTACTTAACTGTGAAATGTGATAAAAGTAAAGCTTAATTCACTCTGTCACAAAGTGTTCAGTTTATGATCTATGAAAATTCCATGCACCAATCTGAAAGGAGTAATAGAAATCTTTTTCTGGGGTTTCTGGACAACAGTAGAGAATAATCAAATGCATTTTACTCTTGGGATTATATATATGTGTGTGTGTATATATATACCTATATCTCATGTATACCTATTTACATATATTTACATAAATGTATTTTAACTGTCTGCATAGGTTGCATTTTATGCTCACATAATGTGGACATGTGCTTTGCATTTTGCCACTGCAGCCATATGCTATTTATTAATGTGAAGAAAAACCAGTTAGAACTGTTTTTCACTGGGCATCAAGGGCAAGGATAAAAATGGTTTGTTAGGAAAAAAAAACCCGCTAAAAGTCTTGATATATATGCAAGTTTCCTTAGACTGCATTGTGAGCAATTTTTTAAGACTGTGCGTGAGTTAGGAAAAAGGCAGAGAAGGAGTTATGTAAATGACACAGTCATCATGATGGATCACAGAAAATAACTTTGTAGCAAGACAACCCTTCATTTTGGTACAGATATAACCTTCGTTTTCTGCAGTGTACAGCAATTAAGTTGATAGTATTGACATATGATGTACAAAGGGGAGAAGACCTGAGGGATGCAGGAACAGACTGCAAGGCAGAATTCACCTCATATAACTTTACAGATCTAAACCACAATAAGCCCACCTATCCTCTCTTTGGAGATAACTGGAAGAAATAGACAACTCCAGAATGGAGTCCAGTGACTCAATATGTGTGCCTCAGAATGGGGTGGTTATTTCTCTTCTTTGACCATAAAGGAAGATGAGACTGATTATTTTAGAGGTAGATTGCTAGATTAGGATGGGTGAGTCTGTTTCTTGTTTTAATCCTTCATTTCCTTGGGTTTTATAAATTTGGGGTGAAGGCTCAACATGATGACAAAATTCCTGCAGATTTGGAGAGAGGCAGACACCATAATATTTCACCGGTACTGTATAAAAAGCTGAAATTACTCTTATCACATTATTGTTGTGTTTTATTTACTTGAATATGTGTTAGATGCTGATTGTATTCATCTGTCACACAGTGATAAAGAAATTCCTTGCAGATTCAATTTCTCTTTTAGATATGGCAAGAACCCCACAGCTCCATCAGGCAAGAGTGCTGCTGCCCTGTGCATGCACCCACTCTTGTGCTTCCCAGTATTAATCTATTCACTATTCGTAGAATCACAGAATCAGGGAATACTTTGGATTGGGAGGAACCTTTAAAGGTCATCTGGCCCAATCTCCAGACAGTGAACAGGGACAGGTTGCTCAGAGTTTTGTCCAACTTGACCTTGAATGTTTCCTATGCAGCCTCTCTGGCAACCTGTTCCAATGTCTCACCATCTTCATTTTAAAGATTTTTTTCCTTATATGTAGTCTGAACTTACCCTCCTTTGACTTAAATCCATTACCCCTTGTCCTTTCTCAACAAACACTACTAAAATGTTTTAAGTGCTGAAAGACCACAATGAGGTCTCCTTGGATCCCTCTCATCTGTAGGCTGAAGAACCCAAACTTTCTCAGCCTTTCCTCTGAAGAAGAGCCAGAAGCTAGTCATCTGCTTGGGAAAGATAGTGGTTGGCAATGAAGAGACTGCACCCTCACATTCTCCTGAACTAGCACATGTATATCCTCTGAAAACTGAGACAAGTGAATGGACCCAGGAAGTGTTTTCCAATGCTTTTCTAACAGTGCTTTGTGCCTTTCATTGCAAATTCTTGCTGCTAGCAGCAGATGCTTGAAGACCCTGCAAAATAAAAACCTACCACATCTCTTCTGTTTTCAATTGAGCTGGAATGAATTGTTCTAATTCTGGCATTGAAATCAAAACACCCTAAATTACAGTAATTTGTTTCTCTTTGTGAGTCATTGTACACTCTGAGACTACACATTACTCAGGCTTTCAGTAAGGGTCTAATCCTGTGGGCTTCCTCAGGCCAAAGATCTCAGTCAAGCGAGGTGGGGCTCTGCTGTGCAGAGAACCCTCCCCACAGCCTGGCTCAGAGCACACTGCATGCTCTCCAGCTCCAGACACAGCCTGAGAGAGCCTCCAGCTCTGTGATGGGAAACACACAGTGTCACAAACGTGAGAAAACATCTTTCACTGCTCAGCCTGTGATGTTGATTGCTTGAACAGCTTCTGATTGCTCACCGGAGCTCTGCCAGGCAGCAATCTGCTGCAGCACAGAGGCAGCCCCAAGGAGAGGGTAGCACCTGGAGCATCCATCTCCTGGGAAATAGGGTCTGGTCCCTGCTCTCCCTCCTCTGGCTGCTCCAGGCCGAGCTCCAGCTGTTTTTTCACTTCACTCTGCTGCAGTGGCTTTTAATAATTTCTTAAACCTACTTCCTCACACTCTGATGGTGAAGAATGCAAGGAGGGCAGGTGGGAAATGCATCCCAGTTGTTTGAAGCACCCAATGCTTCCTGGGGTGTTCTGGGGCTATTGGAGATAATACATTCAGGATTAAGAGGGAGGGTATATTTGGTTAATGTAGCAATGTTTTGGAAGTAGCAGGGCTGCAAGGGTTATCTCTCTCAGAAAAAATCAGGAGCTGACCCAGTATCAGACACAGACAGTTCTAAGAAACACCTGCCACTGTCCAAAGCTGAGCCCATCACGGGTGCTGATAGTGCCTCTGTGCCTCACTTTAAAGAAAGGGAAAGAAAGGTTGTGCAGCAGTGGAGGGAGACAGGAGTGAGAAAATGGGATAGAAACAGCCCTGCAGATGTCAAGATTGGTGAAGAAGGAGGGGAAGGTGTGCTGGAGCAGAAACTCCTCTGCAGCCTGCGGTGAAGGCTGTGGTGATGCAGGCTGCTTCCCCATAGCCTGTGGATGACTACAGTGGAGGAATAAGCACCTGCAGCCGTGCAGGACACACCTGGAGCAGGCTGATATGCCCTGGAGCAAGCTGCAGCCTGCAGAGAGACGACCACACAGGAGAAAGGTTTCTCACAGTAACTGTGGTCCACGAGGGACTCACACTGGAGCAGTTCACTCCTGAAGGACTCATCTGGCAGAAAGGACCCACTCTGGAGCAGTTGTTGGAGAATGGCACCCTGTGGGAAGGGTCCATGTTGGAGAAGCTTGTGAAGAGCCACATTCTGTGGGAGAAAGCCTGTGCCAGAGTAGGGGAAGGGCACCAGGAAGGAAGAGTGGCAGAGATGATGTGTGATGAATTGACCACAACTTCCATTCCTCATCTCATCCACCACTTGGTGGGGTGCACGTAGAAGAGCTGGGAGTGAAGTTGAGCCCAGGAAGGATGGAGTGGGGGAAGGTTTTTTTTTAATTTATTTTTATTTCTCAGTGTCCTACTTTTACAATTAATTTGCAATAAAATACATTAATCTTTCTCAGGTTGAGTCTGTTTTACCTGTAGCAGTAATTCTTGAGTGATCTCCTTGTCCTTATCTCAACCCATGAGCTTTTAATCTTATTTTCTCCCCTTACTGAAGAGATGGAGTGAGAGTGGCTTGGTGAGCACCTGGCAATCAGCAAAATTACAACCACAGGGAGAACTGAAGAAAATGCTATCACTACTATTTTATGAGGAATATATAATAGTATCACCTCAAGAAAAAAAAAAGTACCTGTAAGGTAATCAAGGCATTCCAACAATTTCTTCTCCCTGGTAAAATCGAGGGCAAAAGTATCAAAAGTATCATTGAGATTAATCTCAGGAATTAGAACCTGGGAGGATGCAGTTGCCATGGAAACCCTGTAATGAAAAGAAAAATGTCTTTTAGCACTCAAGACACAATGACTTTTATATCAAGGTGGACCTGATCAATATGGTTGTTATAGCTTCTCAAAAAGCTTGAGAAAAGCTTATAAACATATTTTATTTATATGGTTTAAGTAGAGAACTTCTCCTGCCACTTTATTTTTGACAGCAAGATCTCCAGTATTTTTTTTTTTTTACTGAGCTTAGGCCTATTGTGCAGTATCAGCTATTTTAACAAAATATTGTCCAAGCAACAATATCCCTTGAATTCTTCTTTTTAATCATCCATTGAGCCAAAGAAGAAAGAGCACTATAATTAGCTGTGTTTAAGCAGTCCTGACAGATGCTGCATCTCTCCCAACCCTTTTTTCCCAAGCAGTTTCTTGCTCCAGGCTCGCTTGGCACTGCTGTCCCAAGGGCTTGGTGCAGTCCCCACACCTCCTCAGCTGTTCGCCACAGCATACTGCTGTTAACTTCAAAAGGCACAGGAGGGAGATAAAACAAATAGATGTCAGCATGGTTTATTTTAAAAGGCTTTTCCCTACAAAAATATAAGTATGCACACATGCTACAAAGCTTGTGTGCATACTTATATTTCCTCCAAATCGGAAAAATTTCCTCACCTACCTCATTTCAGGACCTACATTCTCATTTGTTCAGATATACTAATATAGAGAGATGAACTTTCACAAGAAAAATGCCATCAGAAAGCATTTTCCACACCATTCAGCCTGATTTCTCCAAATGCATGTTTCTGGAGAGCTGGATACTGGATGTGTTTACAGGAAGTTTGACCGGTTTAAGGAGAGAGATTACTAAACCTTATGCTATACAACAGAAATTGGGCAAATCGTTCAGTTTGGAGATAAACAGACAACTGTGCATGCAATCTATGTCTGTTATCTGTCATTCATGACATGTCTGATCAAAATATTTGTTTGCTCCAATTTAAAATTTTCCCATATTATTCTTTTTCTGTAGACAGGACTGAAATGACTCCAGGACAAATGTTTGCTAAGGACTATTTTTTCATATATTTTTTGTGTTGTATTTTAGGAAAATACAATAAGGAAAGTCAAAACCAGAGCTGTACATCTCATTGTCTTCAGCACAGTTTTCAAAAGCTGAGCTGGGGAGGTTTCCTGGTCAATATTCTTGTTATACAGTTTTCAGCAATATTTCTCTTGCAGTTGTTGATGTAGAACTTAGTTTAAAGTAGATCCTAGGACAGGTTTTTTTGTTTTTTTAAATTTTATATCAGCAGGCCTTTTTGGACTGTTTTAGGGGATATGCAAAAGGTGTTCTGTATTTACACATGTTACAGTCAGTTTTTGGTGAGATCAATAATTCAAAATTTCAGACACCATGTAACCATAGTATGTTCAGAAGATTGAATTTCATCCTGTAATTCTGCCTACCGTTGACACTGTAAACACTGACACTGTACTTGATTGGAAAGGGTTTTTCTAGCATAAATGCATTTTACCCACTGTAAATAATGCACAACTTAATCATCAGAGTGTATGTAATGACTTTGCTTGTGCAGTTACCTGTTGTGCTTACAACAGAAAATATTTTACTGCAATTACTTTGAAATGTGTGGATGAAGAAATGCAATGAGCATGATTTCAGGAGACTTCTTTAGCTGCTGGGGCTCAGTGCCCTGGTGAGACTGTTACATGAGCAGTCTAAAAGCAAACAAAATGTTGTTCACCACAGGAGAACTAAGATACTTACTTGTGAGGAATAATTTATTAATTTTATTTAGCCTCTTTTTCCATTTGCAATTTGTCTGCAAGCACTTGGTGTCTTTTTTACCTTTGGTTTTATTCACTGCTTGAAATGATTCTCTGATTTTCAGGGTGTTCACAGCCATCTCATGGCAGACAGCATTCTGTGATAGCCAAGAATTAAGTTTGATTTGGCATATATGCCAGCTAGTCTCATTTCTACTGTCCCAGCATCTCTCCTGTGCTTGTATTTATGATGCAGTTGTTCATGTTTACAGGTGCAAAATGGAGCTTCTCTGAATATTCTGTGGTAGTCAGTTAGAAAGCCCTGTGTCTCCACAAGTTTCTGCCCTACTGCTGCTTCTGCTGAATACTGGAAAAAAGGGCAGACCCTCACCCTCAGCTTTTGATACTCGTATTTTATTACTGGCTTCAACTGGGATGCCACAATGTTGCTTGGTGACAGAATATAAACCATAGTCTGAGAGACAACATATAACCACTGCCTTGCCTGGCCTTGTCTTTTCCAACTGATTTTCAAATCTCCAAATCTGTAATGGGCAACCCAGTGCTGTTGGCTTATTTATAAATTGATAATTAGCTTTGATGAAGACTGATGCAGCAGAGTAAGTGAAAGACTTAAAAAATATGTAATAGGAACAGGGAATTTAATGTTTTGGATTTGGGGAAATTGGCCGGAAAATGTGAAGATATAGTGTGAACCCAGAAATAAAAAAATAGCTATTAAAAAAAAGCTATTTAAAAAAATTAAAAAGAGTATAGTTTTGATGTCTTTCTTTATTGTCCATATTCTCCTTTCTTAAAACTGAAAAGAATTTTTGAAAATTTTTCTGATTGCTAAACAACTGATATTCCAGCTGAAACTCAGTGGGTATGTTTCAGCATTTCACAGCATTGCACTGAAAACCAGACCACATTTTCTGATAGCATAGTCCTTGTCTTTGGGATCCTTGACACATCTGGCATGCTGAAGAGGAGCCAGGATCCTGAAAGGAGTAGAAATTCCCTGTGCCCAGCAACCCAACACAACAACTGATGTAACTTCCAAACCTCCTGGACTGTTGAATCTCCATCTCTTCAAGATGTGTAGTGGAGGTTCACAAAGTTACAAGTTTCATTATCTTGTAGCTTGCTATTTTGAGAAGAATATGAATCCATTAAGATCATTCCTAGTTTTTTCTAAGGAATGTACTTACTGCCTGATTTCTTCCTCAATATCAGAATTTTTAATGAAGTTGGAATTTCAGCCATAAACCCATTTTTTAAAGCAGACATCTGCTTGGCAACCATTCTAACTCTCACTTGTGCATGCTGTTATTGTTGTAACTCTTAATTTGCACCGTTTTTTGGCTGCTCCTCTTCTCAAAGGGATGTTTTGATTTAGTAAGGTTAATAAGACATTACAGTAAGGTTCTTCCCAATCTGGTATTGCACAAAGTAGCATTTTGGTGGAATATGTCAACTACCCCCTGCCTTTGACCACATCTCTGATGTGACAAGACAGTACAGCAACTACGGCAACCCATCTGCTGTAAAGTGAGGCTTTTCTTTTTACCGAGAGAACGTCTCCTTTACCTTTCAGTGATATTTTTAGCAGTTTGCAGGAAGCGAGCGTGGTCGTTCTCCTTCAGTGACTGCTCAGCCTGAGAGATGAGGGATGTGGAGCGCTCGATGCACTGTTTGCAGTTCGCAATCTGCTGGGCCAGTTTTCTCAACCTCACCACCTGGAGTGGAAACACAGAAAAGCAGTCACGTCTCTAAGGTCACAAATCATGGTTGGGTTTGCAGTGCAGAGACAAAGCTGGGCAAAGGAGGAGTTAAGATGAATGGCTTTGGTGACAAGCTTTGTGGTGAACTCCATCTAGCCATGTAACATTTTAATAAGGGACAGGCCCAGCCTTTCTGCCTGGATATTTTCCACATGGAAAACAACAGGGGAGAGCCAAAACAAGCACAGCTGGCCTATTTTCCAGCAGAAGAAACGTCATTTCCTGGTAATTTCTGCTTACATGATAACTAAGGTCTATTTAGATAACCATTTCCCTGAAATTATGAGATCTGTGTTAAAGGCTACTTATAGATTAACTACTTTTTTCCTATTACTTAAGTGAGTTTCATAAAAAGACAAAAACTGAACATAAAAGTTGACAGAAAAGACTGTTCAATTCCATCAACAATACATGCCTGAGCTTATTTTGTGCTTTAAGTGCTTTGTGCTTTTAAGTGTTTTCTTGTTGGATATTTTTAGCTGGACAAAAGCACAGTAGTGCTGGAGAGCTGATTATTATTACTGCAAACATATGTGCTGGAGATAAACACAGTAGATGTGACTGTAATCATTACCAAAAAGGTTAGGGAAGGGCAGAGTCCTCCATTTAAAGACAATGTTGGCTAACAAAACTTCCAGGAACTATAATAGTTCCTGAAAGGTCTGGGAGTCCTTCCCTTTGTTATCACATCAGGATCATAGTTTGAACAGGAGTAAGAAATAGGAAGGAAATTAAATAACTCTGGAGTTTAGAAAGGCACATTAAGACCCAGATACATGAAAAATGAGGGAACTAACAACCAAGTGGGTTGGCAGAAATGTCCAAATTTATAATCAAGATAACATTCCCAATCTCCGGAATTAGGGCACAGGTTATGAAGCTGCTGATTTGACTTGCAGATATATTTGCATCCTAAGCAGTGATGAGGGTGTCTTAGTGCAGCTATCTGACAGCAGAAACAAGTAGGAAAATAAAAATTTGTGAAAATCTTTCCAAAAAAGATACTGGCCAAATGATTTGTGTCATGTAATATTTGTATCTCTTTTAAGATAGAAGCAGCATAGAGAAGAAAATGCTGGGAACACACAGATTTTGATAATGCTAATGTTTTGATCAGCTTCTAGGAAGAATTAATGCCACAATGTTTCCACAATGTCACATGTAACTGTGCATTTGCAGAGATTACAATTCAGTCTACACCAGCCTAACCAGGGAAAGCTTCACTGCAGTGTTAGGAAGTTCATCTCTTTATTTACTAATGAATTAACAAGCAAACAGTGAACTGAAATAAATGTTAACTTATGATTTTTTTGCAGCAGAAAGCATGCCATGATTTGTGACGTCTATATATGAGCTATAATTTTCACTTGATTGATTCTTTCTTATATCTGCAAGGAAAGGAAGATGATAAATTGAAAAAGCAAGAGTCTCATCTCATTCAGTCCTCACCCACTCCTGCAATGGAATGACATCTGCCCTAGGTTTGTCTTACCTAGCTGATACTTGCTTCTTTCCTGTTACATGTTCTGTGGGATTTTGTGGGGTTTGGATGATAGATTGAGTATGGAGCTGTGCAGGGTGTTCAGACTCGTGTAACTGAACCTGCAGCCTTGCAGGCATAGCTAGAGCTCAGTCTGAGTTTCCAGCTCTGTAGCCACACCTACAGTCCTCTGGAGAAATTTGTCATGCTCTGCCTCCCAGAAGGACTCTTAGCCATAGGCCCTCTTAAAAGAAGGTACATTGGGCAGAACTTCCTGTGGCTTTTCACATGGGTCTCTTGATACCTTGAAATCTTTCAACATCCATCACATTTGAGTCAAAGCATTCCAGACCTTGACTGCACCTCCACTGATATAACTTCCCAGCTCATCTGGGGACAGATTCTGGTAACAGCTCTATTCAAATAAATTTGGAGCCAATTGTATTACAAATCTTCCATGCTAATGGACATTAAAATACATTTTTGTAAGGAACAGAGCTTTTAAAAGCAATGTGTTTATTGCACAAATCCAGATGAATGGTAAGTTTTCTACTTCATTGGTAGCATACCTGGTCTCTCTGCATAGAGAAAAGGAGCTGAAACAAAAATGAAGGCCATCTATTTCATTTGAAGGGAATTACATTTTGTTAACAGCATGAGGAAATTCAGGTTTTTTCACACAGTGTACAGGACCTGTGGTTTCAAACGTGTTCAAGTTAGCCCTTGCCTACAGACTTTTCATTCCAAGTTAATTGGAATATCTTGACAGCCACATGAACCATTTAACCTGCTCTTGACATTATTCCTTTCCTGAGCTTTTCCCACACAAGAAGAATGAATAGCTGACTTAGTTAGTTTAGGAGTTAAACAGTAAACATCATGTAGAAAATAAAAACGTTAATTCAACTCTAATACGTTTCTGAGTTAACAGCTAGCAAAATACGTTGAAGCTTGATTATCAGAGACTTTTTCTGCTCTATGTGTTTGCTACTAATAATCATGGAACTTTGGGAATGAGAAATGCATACCTAATCTAATTTCTAACACACTTTTGAATAACTTTTTTTGTAAATAAGTTGAGACTTCATATTCTCATGGATAACAATGACTGGAAGAAAATTTTTATGTGATAGTATTTGAATAAAAACTTAAAGTACCCAGAAAAAAAACCAAAGAAGATAATTGTGAGATATGATTCTATATGCTGTGACATTTTGTGAAAGTTAACACTTTGGGGGAAATACTGTCAGGCACATAACAGAGCCAAGGAAACATTAAGTGAACATAATTTGTCATTTACCGATCATGACAACATTTCTGGTTTTATCCTTAAAATCCATAATCACCAGTAGTAAGAGAAATACAAATAAACAGTTGAGGTCTAGCATACTAATCCTGAAGGGTTTCATTCTTATTTACATGAAAGTATCAGTCAGCAACCAAGAACTACATAAAGACTTTTACAAATTTTTACCAATAGTATCTGCAGTCAAAAAAGCTGCAATCAAAAGGAAACAGTGTTAACCTACTTGTGATCTAAAGAAAAAAAGCTTTTACCTTTCCTTCTTTGATTTTGGTTCCAATTATTTGCCGTCTTTGCTGGATTATTTCAATGAGTTGGTCACATTCTTCCATCAGCTTGGTTTCTTGGCGGGATGCATTTACCTACAAAACAAAACAAAACCTTATGATTAGCAAAATCTTTCTTTGACATTTTCCTTTTCCATCTTCTAATTTAAAATTTAAATTAAAAACTGCATTTAAATTTAAGTTTAAAAACTGCATTTTCTAAAATATTGGGTTTGGCTTTTTCCCCCCTCCTTTCTGTGTATAATCTGTGCTATTTTCAGTCACCTCTTTTGGATTTTGCGAAGTACTGAATTGAGTCTCAATGTATTGTTTGCAGGAGGCAGGACTTTCACAGAATTCACAGAATCACTAGGTTGGAAGAGACCTTAAAGACCATCGAGTTCAACCCATGCCCTAACACCTAAACTAAACCACAGCATTGAGTGCCACATCCAGTCTTTTTTTAAACACATCCAGGGATAGTGACTCCACCACCTCCCTGGTCGGGTCATTGCAGAACTTTACCACTCTTTCCGTGAAAAACTTTTTCCTAATATCCAACCTATATTTTCTTGATGCAGCTTGACGTGAAAATAGATAATCAGGTATTTCTAACTCCAGTGAGGAAAGTCTGGTTTGGTGAGTGGTGACTGGTGCTGGCTCTAGCACACGCCAGCGAGAAGCGAGGTCTCTTCAGGAGGCGCTTCACACGTCACAGCTTGCAGCCACACAGAGCACTGCAGTGAACACCAGCGTGCTTAAGGGCACAAGTACTGATCAGAGTCCATCTGGTGCAGCATCCCCTCTCACTGCTGCTAGTGCCAGCATCTGACAGCAAGGAATGCTAGGAGGAAAGAAGTCCCAACATGTTGTGGTGTGTTATTGGGTTTTATCGGGTTTCCCCTGGGCTGTGGCTGTGTCTCTGCAGCCTCATCCTGGTGTCTAGAGAATTCCAAGGAAGCTGTCGAGAGATTTGCCAGGTTCTCAGCTTCTCCCACCTCTTTTTGTTCATGGTCTACTGATGTTCCTTTTGTTCTGGGTCGCTCCCCCCCCTGTCCTGGATTGGTTCTATGCCTGTACCCTTCCCCTGTCCCCACCCCTGTTTTTAAGGTGCTGCAAGGAGCTCACTTTTGTGTGGGCTCCTGCTCTGGGCAAATAAACTAGAGCTACACCCTGCAAAAGTCCTCTCTTCATTTCCTCATCACTGCCGTGCTTCTGCCGAAGGCGAAGACCCACGAAACCAGAGGAGGCACTGAACTGTGCCCATTAATGCTGGGTCGGAGCAAGAGCTAACGGGAATGAGACGCGCAATCCCGGGAGCAACATCCGAACCCCAGCATTACCAACACGTATGATGACTCCCATGAATGATTTCTCATCCTCCAACCATCTGTAGCTTGGTCTTCTTGAACCAGACATAATTTATACATCATTACTAATATGCAGAAGAATTAAATAACATGGATTTATTCAGTCTCTCCTTCAAATCCTGGAAACCTGAGGAATCTGCATTGCTCTAGGATGTGAAACTATCTCCTTCCAGCTGCATTTAATGATCCAAAGTCTTTTTACTGGAAAGGACAGTGAACTGCTGATACCATATATATCCACATATTGGTTCCTGAAAGATTCAAATTATCAAAGATCCGTGTGACAATACCAAGACATGTTGACTGTCTTAATTATTCCTGTTTTGCCTCAGCAATGAATCAGAGAGAGAAAATAGTGTGCTCGTGAATTTTTCTAGAGTATAAATATATGAAGAAATTATTTTATTTTTGGTGCAGAAACCCTCACAAATATTAGCTTTCTGTAGAAAGTGTTGACTTTTGTTAAAAAAAAAAGAAGAAAACTTATAATAGAAAAGTTTGGGTTCTCAGATGAATACGTTCTGTTTCTGAAGAAGAGTGTTTTTTCAGTGCAAAGTCAACATTCTATACAACCAGAAGAAAATACTTGCCCTTCAGCAGTTGCATGTTTAGCTTACATATATGTGTAAAGAGTCAGAAAAAAAGGTAAAAAGTCCTAATCATGCCTAGAATAAAAAAAAAAGAAAACATATTTCAGAGCTATCTTTCCATTTGCAGTTTGCTAAAAGAGGGCAAGAAGGTAAAGCAGCTTCTGGCCCTGGCTCATTGCCCCCACAGCCATGTCACCTTTTCCACTGGGATAGTAAGAGTCAGTGGTGAACACCAAGAGGGAACACTTTCAGGTGACAAGTAACTATATTGCACCCCTTGGTTGTTTTTTCAGTCTGATGAGCCCCGTGATTCTGCATCAGTATTCTTTTCTTCCAACAATGTGTTTAAGCATGCGTTTACCTGTAAGCACATTAAGCTCATTAAGCTTAAGCAAATGCTTATGAATCTAAATTTGGACCAGAACCAATTTTACAAATAACCTTCTTATGTGAAATACACAGTATCCTCCAGGCAAAGAGAGGACTTGTTTATAAAGACCTGCTTTCATCAGGATTTTGGATTATCTTTCTCAAATCTTCATAAAATTAAAGTTTGTTTGCACATTCTAGAGGCTTAATTATTAATTAAGACATCAAGATTAAAAAGAGAGAATGCATTTGTTTCTGGAAGGGGTCAGATGTAACTGCAAGTGCTGATGAAGGTGTAGAAGGTATTCCTATGATGCTGGTTTAGGTGCCCATGGTTCTCCCTACCTTTGCTGTTTGCTCTGCCTGGCTTCTCACCACAGTCCGTGAGGAGAGACAGCACAGAACAGCCCACCCAAAGCCTCTAGCAGTGCCACTGTCTCTTCACTGATAGCTCACCTAGAAAAGTTAGTCAGTCTGCACTGTCCCTCCTATTCCCTCTGTTCCTGTTGTCCCACCACCTCAGCTGCATCATGCACCTTCCTTTGGCATGAAACTGTTTCAACAAGCTGTACCACACACCAGTTTCCCAGCCCTGATTTCAGTTTCACCGCTGGATTGAAATTCCACCAGAGATCAGGGAACCCTACCCAGGCTCAGCCCGAGGCAGCAATCACATCCACTGCACGTGGGCACAGCTCCTGTGTCAATACCAAGGCTGGCTCATGCCACAGCCAACTTCAGCACTTAATTACAGCAACACTTTTGGCACTTAATTATAGTAACACTTCACGGGATTTTTGAGTAGCTTCCACTCAAAGTGTTACTTCTAGCACCACTTACATCACCAATTTGCTTGGTGAAGAAGAACTAATTAATTTTTGGGATAACTGTCATGAAACATAAAGTTACAGGAAGGTTAAGTCAACATTGTTGCATTTAATACTCTGGTTGATTTGAATAATGATGTATTAATTGGTTCTTAACCTAAAAAGCTCTAGACTAAGAAAAACAAAATGCTTGGAAAAAATCTCTGGATTTCTTAACACACTGACTGCTGACTTCTCTTTTTCTTTGAAATCTGAAAAGTATACTATTTTTTAGACTCCATTTGAAGACATTTCCAACTTTACAGCTTGGACAAGCTTATTAAAAATGAAAATAATATTCTAAAATTACATGGTAAGTCTGAACTTTGTATGAAAAAAACCCTCAACATTTAATCTAGGGGCTTTTCTCCAGCTGAAATACTCCTTAATCATATTTTCAGCCCCCAAAGCCTCTGATTCAATAATAACTTTATAATTGAGCACATGCCTAATTTTAAGTGCTCTACATTAACTATGGCCCTAAAGGGAGTATTTGTGAGATTACCATTAAATATTATTTACTTGTATGTTCCCGAGGAGTCATATGTCAGCCCAAAGAGCCACAGGCACGGATCAGGCTCCGCTGTACAGGTGCTACAAAAATAACAAAATAAGGCTTTTCCTTCTGCTTGAGTCCTTTGATGAACAGCGACCTTGACAATAACTTCCAGCTGGGCTGGCCAAGGAATGTGAGTTCTGTCTGGTGAAAATATTTGAGGTTTTACATTCTACATTTTTTCCACATTAAAAAACAAGCCCTCTTTCCAAGGAGTTTGTTAAAAGAGACTGATAGCTGCCTTAATAAGTCTGGTGACTGTGTCATACACTTTATGAAAGTCTCCAAATCATAGAGAGAGCTGACTTCAGTCTGGGCTTCCTCCACTCAAGATGAAGGTTGATTTTTTAATCTGAGGAATCTATTGCCTGAGAGTTTATGCTAGAATTGGTGACAACTTTCCATGGAAAATTTCATTGACATTAATACATTTAGTTTTGGCATTAACCGGTTCCTTTAACATCCATGTCCAGAAATACTTTGAACCTAAAGCTTTCTGTTTTATTGGTATATCATTTTTATAAATTTCTTTTCCATGCCAGTTCTAAAATTGACTAGGAGGCCTTATGATTTAACAAGAACTATGACATCTACAAAGAAGAAGGACAGATTCTCATTCTCCTGCTTTTGTGGAGAATTTATTACCATTTCTGTAACACATACAGACCTCAAATAGTTTACTGAAAAATCCAACAACCTTACAAATTCCAGGTTTCTTCCAGGTTTTCCAGACATATGGATAGGGACTGTTGCCCTTTGCCTCAGGAAGTAGGTATAGTTAAAAAAAGAAGAGAAATGAGGGTTCCTCAGATATCTGTCAGGGAGCTGGAAACAAGAAGCCCTCCCAACCCAAAGGGGAGAGCAGGCAGCTGTTCCCAGCTCCTCAAGCTGAGAACTGATTTGGAAAGTGTTCTGCTCTCTGTAGAGACTTCCTAGGCTTTCATCTTCAGAGACCTGAGTTAAATTGCAGCTTAGCTTGTAAGAAAATGAATGCGGTGGTTTCAAAGTCCCCAGCAGATGTTTGGGAAATCACAAAACTACACCATTGCTAGAGATTTGAGGTTACAGTGCAGCTTCTATGGTTAATATAAAAGCAAACAGTCAGAAGGCTGGATTCATACCCACAAAAACTCTTCAACTAATATACTGAAGCAAAGGATTTTTTTAGTGTCTCAAAAGAATTTTCCTTGCATTAGCAAAACTCTTCCTCTGAGATTCCTTATAGGTGAGGCAATCCTCTCCATAAGTGGAAATCTTTATGTGTCTTTTTGGCAAACAATCTCTAAATGACAAGCAAAATAAGACAAACTAGAGTGGGGCTGCTTTTTTAAGGCTATGCTCTCTGTGATAAAGTCATCAAAACCAGAGCAATTTTTATTTCCTAGTCATCTGTTGATTATGCAAAATGGAAGAAAGTAGGCTGTAGAAAGAGTCTGATCTTTGGAAATTGAGGTATGAATTTGAGTTTCAGCTTCATGATTTAACAATGGCTTAAATTCCTTAAAAAAAGTTCTTTGCTGCTGTGGCTGTATGGGTGAAGAAAAGGCATAAATTTTTCTTTATGTGTTTGAGTTGATAGTTATAGAACGACTATATCCTATGGCTATAGAATGACTATATACTCACAACAATTACTGTATACTCAAAAGAAGACAAAAATATCAGAAAAGTAAATTGAATGATTTCACTCAAAACCTGTTACATCATTGCCACATACTTTGCTTTAGATTTTAGCCTGAATTTCTTCTGGCACCAAACACAGAAACTGAGATTAAAAAACCTAACATTTTTACATATAATGTCAAGTACATATTTGCACTAGAAAAACTTTCTTCATTGTCATATAGATGTAGAACACATTTTCTTGGATTAGTGTCCCTAGATGAATTAAAGGATTATACTCTTTTAAAGAGAGAAGTCTGTTTATTTTACTCCATGTTGTAAAGTGAGTAACTTTTCTTCATAGAGACAGAGTACATTGAAGTATTATTTTAATGTCATCCATATGTAATTTATTTAATGGAAATACAAAGGACAATCATTAAAGCATATTTATGAAAAAATTTCTTGCCTTTGTTTTTATGGCTATGAGAGTCGTGGATTCAAACTTCCTTTATTTCATATCCCTGTTTGATATTATGGGTTGTTCAATTTAGTCTTCTACAGAGCAAAAGCAGAACTCTTGGAAAATAACTTTTTCAGGTTTTCCCTAGTCTAAGCGTAAATGTGATTTTATCTGTGCTGACAAACCGTGCCTTTGGAAATACGTGATATTAATCAGCTTGCCATCCGAATGCAAATCTTTTAGTTCAAAATGGTGCAAAAAAAAAAAAGAAAAAAGAAAGTAATCTTCCATTTCGAGTGTGCCAGAGGCTTTGTTTTTGTTTGCATTCCACATCTATCTCTAACCAGGAGATCTGTGTTTAGAGGCAGTCTCAGAGCAGGTTAAACAAAGGTCAGTGCCAAAATATGCCATCTTACTCTGGCTACGTAGGAATTTTGTGAATGAAGGATCGATTAGGCTGGGATAGCTAAACCACTTTGGGTCCAACAGATAATTCTATCTGCCCCAATCCTGACTAAAAGTAAACCTTTCTTAGAAGACTGAAGTACTCATTTTGCTTCCTAAAATATTGTTTTAAAGTTTTTTGTCCCACTGTGCTTTGAAGAACATTGTTGAGAAACTAATCAGCAAGACACATAGAAGTCCTCTATTGACATTTACAATCTCATCCTAAAACAAAAAAAAACCCCAGAATTTCATGGGGAAAAAAATAATTTCTAGGAATCTCGTTGTTTTTACTCTTTTTTTTTACACTTAATGTTAGACCTTTCTTTAAACCTAAATACTTTTAAATTGAACAATATTTAATTATTTATTGTTTTTACTTTGTTTTTCCTGCTGATATTAAGCTTTTGTTCCACATTGAGCAAAATATTCCACTTCATGTGTTTCATGTAGGATAGAAAAACAAAAACTATCAAATAATCACTGAAGTTCAAAGGACTGCCCATCCTTTTATGATGTTGAAACCAGTGCACTTGTAAACAATAGCTCAATACTTAAAGCTGTCATCCAGGATCCAGGGTTTTTAGCCTGGTGTTTAACATGCTCACAAGTGGACCAGTGCCTTTGGTCTCCCTGCTGCTCTAGTTGCTCTTTAGCTGTTTATGTTAGGCAGAAAAAGAAGGAATTCAAGAGTATTTTGTTTCCATGATGATAAACGACTCAGAGATAGAAGGTTCCATAAATTGACAACATTTTGACTGACAGATTACAGACTCTGACAGCAGGCATGCAATATTACCTGCTGCATTAATTAACCAGTGGTTAATAGTGAGCTAAGTTCCATTTACTAGTCTAAGGTCAAAGTCTTGCAAGAATATCAGTCTGTCAGAAATCTGAACATCTGGATATGAGAGAAAGGGAGAGGTGGAGCAAATCTGGACTGGCCACCTTAGCAAGCAGTGGAAAGCTCTACTGTTAGTTTGTATACAATCTGTGTGACCTCTTACCATATCTACAATTTACAGAAGGTACAAAGCAGTTGTAGGTGCAATAACATATTCCAGCACGTACTTAATCTGTACATAAAATGTATGCATAAATGCTGCAGTTCTATTTGTATAGGACCAATTATACATTTAATTAGTAATTTTTGAAATCAATTTAATACTGCTTTAGGGAAACAGTATTTGACTACCAGGCTACAGCTTACTAGGCATGCAACTTAGGACATCCTTGAATGAATATTCTGTATCACCATATGCTATGCAGCATGTTTTGTCAGTTTTTATTTCTGAAGTTTCTCTTTTCAGATGCTACATAAATTTAAGATTGACTAAAGCTTACCTGAGATTTCCATTGAATGAAATAAACTTTTATAAGAGTGGAATTAAAAATAGAATGAAAGTAATTAGAAGTCAAAATAGATCATGACACATATTTAATCAAAATAATATTAATAGAGAAAGAGTCTCTTGTACCTTCTCTCATTAGAGACTGTCTTAGAAAAAACAAATGCTGTAAACTCTGTCTTAAGGTTTTATGCATGTAATCAGGTTTTCTATTAGTATCTTACTGAGAGTGAGAACTCCTAATTTCCTTCAACTCATATTTTTCTGTCTATTTGAGAAATCAAAAAATACCATTTACTTTTAGCACTTAAATATAGCAAATAAATGTAGCTGCTGAACAAGCATCTTCACAAAAATGGAAGATAATGGGACAGAGGAAAAAGCGAATTTCTGTGGAGCTCCTTTCCAAGTTATCTGCCAAGTTATCCCACATATTCCACAGTAATGGTAAACACTTATCTAACCCATTGCTCCTTTCCCAGAAAAAAAAAAAATCCCAGCAAAGTAGGTTCCTTATTCCAAAGACTTTGTATTACTCTGAAGGCCATTTACTGCAGTTCAGATGCCAGGATTTTCATACAGGCTTTCCAACCAAATTTTTCTATTGAGAACTCAGTTTACTTGAGTTTTGACAAAAATAATCCCAAATCTCAAGGAGTGAGTACCGTGAAAATTTGTGAAAACAGAGTACTTACTGTTTTTTGTTGTGACAGACAAAGCCTCTTTGTTTTTCAAATGTCCTTTGGGAAATGTATTGACAGCTGAGTTTTGATTTTGCTGTCTCTCAAGTAACAGAAATGCCATACAAAAATTGATGGAGACATTTTGTTGCAAAATTTGAAGGAGCTATCTTGTTGCTGAAGTCTCAAAATTCCATTATTATTAAATTTCCATTTCAATAATTCCATTATTATTAAATTTTCTTGTTTGACTAATTTTTTTTTATCAGCCATACACAAAAATAGCAACAGCAGGAGTTTTTAGGTGCTGCCATATTCTCTTCATTTGTTTTGCACTACTGCTTTACACAGAAATGTAAAATGTATCTGATAAGTGTGAGTGTTGAGTATCTCTGCCAGTGAAATAAAGGTTGTTTCAATGAACTACTTTTTATTCAGGTGATTATATAACATGACTATAAAAAACACCATTTGAGACTCACAAACCCGATTTTTGACTGGGAACTTTGCACTGAGGTTTTGCCTGCAGCAGATCTTTAGAAGTGAGGTAGAAACTGAGCATTTCTATTACAAAGAGCAACGGATGCAGCAGTCTGAGGGTTACACAACTAAAGGAAAACGCCTCCTCTTTAAGCAACCAAAAATTGTTTTACAGTGTTGTCCAGAATCTGCTTCCTATGACGTTTGGTGAATTCAAAACAAAACAAAACAAACAGAAGGACTGAGATACAGATGCTATAAAGCTGTCTGCAAGCAAAACCTATTTCCTTTCTCCTCCCCCCTAGATAATTGCTTCAATTTCTCCTCCAGCTGAGTTCAAATTATATTTCTGTCTAACAGATGAGAAGCTTCATGGTATTGATGATATAACAGACATTTAATCATGCATTTCCTAGAAGAGATGAGAAAAAAACCCCAAAACAAAACTCAAATTGCTTAGAAACAAAGTAACTGGCATAAGAGGCTCACACTCAAATTTGTGCCTTATGTCAATGAATGCCATGCTCTAAAAGACTTCTACAGAAACCTCTCACATTCATAGAGTGGAAATTATGACAAAGAAGCAAATTTTCCGTGTCACAGCACCTTATCAGTCAGAGAAACCTGTAACACTAAAAGCAAGGGGAGAACCTAAACACTGACAGGATTAAATCCTCCCCTGACTGGACTAAGAGGGGGCTGAATCCCCAGCTGCTTACAGCTGGAAGGGGCACAGCCAGCAGAGCAGGCTGCAGCCCCCATCACCCTGCATGTGCTGCATGGTGTGCAGGGGAGGGTGGCAGGCCTGCAGGGCTCACAGGCAGGGCAGGTGTGCTAAAGGCCATGCTGGGGCCCCTCCAGCACACAGTGGGACAGAGGGACACACCTGGAGGTGTGTTGGTGTGGCCACAGGGCTGCTGTCACCCGGGGATTCACCTATAGGGGCCTATCCTGGGCCTGTCAATCCCAGCTTTACAACACTGGGTTTGGAAGACTTGTGGATGGCCTCTGCAGAAAATTTAAAGATAAAATTATCCAAGACAGTTTTTAATCCTCTTAAAAAGCTTTTCTACAGATACTATCAGAAGTGTAAATGCTGTGAGCTAGGACTACAAGGAAATACATATCCAAGTAGTAATTGTTTCTATTCCATTCTTTCAGTTTGCGGAGAAAGCTCTATTTTATCCTTTGAATCAGTTTATCATTTTATGCAGCCCACCCTGCTGTGCCAGGGGAGGCAGCCACAGGTGCCTTCCCTGCACAGAGTGAGCAGCAGAGCTGCCTCAGCAGGGCCAGCTCTGCGAGCTGCCCTGGGCAAGGGGTTGCTCTGCAGAAAGCAGCCAGGCCAAAAGCATGAGGCTGTAGACTTGCCATGGTCTCTAAGGAAGGAAAACAAAGCTTGCCTGACTAACAGCCTTCAGGGTTTCTGCAAAACCAAGCCATGACAGACAGGATTACTGAGCGAGAATGGAAAGACAGAAAAATCAGTGTAAAACAAAAAACATGTTGGAGATATGTCTGAAAGATGAGTTGAGCAAATGTGTCAGCATGCTCCTAAACAAGCAAAAAGATTTGGGACAGAAATGAGTGTTATAGTCTCAAGCAATCACATTTCAGGGTGTGGTTCCCTTTGAGAAAATGAAATTTTAAAAATTGTTGCCATAAGCTAATAAGCTAATCCATGTTAGGCATGAAAGCAGACATTCAGATACTAAATTATTATTATTATTATAAAATGCTTAACATTATATCTTGCTTAAAGCAGTAAAGAATACAGGTTTGGCTTGATTTATTCACAAATATTTTCTTGCTGTTATGACCAGAATCCCACAGGAACACAAGACTGGAAGCAAACTTCTTGAGTCTCCCAAGATCAGGTTCTCCATCAGGATAAATCCTGTCATAAATTGATAAACTCCATCTAAATATAGGCAAGATTTCTGTCTCCGTTGCTGTGATGAGAGGCCAAACCAGATACCCCCTCCCCAGAGGCTGGAAGACCTCCAGCTTCCGGATTATCAACATCACTGACCAGCCCTTGTGCGCTCATGGGGGAAAAAAATGAAAATAACTGTTTCAGAAAGGAATAAGCATTAGTTTTAAAACATAGGGAGATTGGGATTTGGCCTTTGCTCTGGATGAAAGTACAGTTGGGAAGGATGCATGGGTGGGTCACTAATCTGCCATAAAGCAGGTTCCTGGGAAGCCACTGACAGCTCACTTGAGAGGAGAAACAGTGGCTTTGTGACAACATTTGATTTGGCTGGCAAGGATTAATTTATTCAAAACACACAGAGCCAGTTTTTTGTTCATTTTTGGAAACATCAGCTTCTGCTCTATAGCAAACCAAAAAAGACATTCTTTTTTCATTTTTCATGCAACACTGAATTTTTTGGCTTATGACATAATAAAGACTTAAAAAATTATTACTGTTTATAGCTACAAATAAATGTTAGTGAGCATGACTTTTAAGAGTTTATATATATAAGAGTAAAGTCTTAGTAACTTTAATACAAGAAATAATAATAATTTCCTTTCCTTCCTTGTTTTTCAAAGTTCAAACTATATGTGAAACTGAAAGTTTATTTCCTTTTTTTTTAAACCAGTTTTAAAGCCCCCAAAATCTAAATCAAAATTATTTCAAATTAGGTAAGGAAAATCAAAGTAGGTAACAAAAGTCTTTAAATTTTTAACTACCTGTGTTTTTATATGTTTACAAATTATATACAATGTATCTTACATTATTATCTGTAACATAATATATCTAATAATGAAGAAGAAAGCATTCATTGTAAAACTAACCTCCTGTTCAGTTTCAACATTTCAATGAGTTCATATGTAAAAACTAATAGAGTCATTGGAAACTTTTCCTAATATTTTGTAATTTTAAATTTGCATTGTTAGTGTTTTAGCCAATATATTGTTTAATTTATTTTTTAATTCAGGTTCCTGTCTTGGGTTGAATTTCTCTCCTGAACAAGCAAGAAGAAAAAGAGTGTACTAATTTTTCAAAAATCTATCTAAGCCACAGTTTCTCCAGCGCTGGAGATATGCACATCATATCTGAAGTTTTCACAGGGCTCTGAGAAACAGAGATAACTTTAAATTTTACTTCCTCATCCCCACTTGCCCAATTTCCAGCACGGCTGAGGTCCAAGGTTTTGACTGAACCTCATTCCTTAATAGTTAGCTAATTTAAATGCTAATTAGACTAATTTGATGAATAAAACATGGAATGGAATTCATTAACAACTATGTTGTGATTGCTTTATGTCTACAGAGGAATTTTCTAAAGCAGGACTCCAGGGACAGTAGCGCATCTGTTACTGGTTGAACAAGTAACCCCAAGCTTAGAGCTGGTAATGTATTGCAGAACTGCAGAGAAGACAGAGGAGCAATTTTGAATTTTCCAGATCTGGCCCATCTTGGACATAGGCCACTGGTGAAGAAGAGGCCTTATGCTGTCCTGAGCCCCTCTGCTTCATGGGTTTTGCTCTGAGTTTTAGATGCAGAGGAAGAAATTGTGCCTTATCTCTGTCTCTCCATGCCTACCAAAGTCATTCCAGCTGTTCTGCCTGGTGTTATTGGTGCCTATGTAAAGGAATTAAACCATTCACCTATTGACCCGTACTGTGACTTTTATGGCTTTATTGGGCTCTGTGAAGCTGGTGAGGTTCTAGAGAAGTGGAGCAGATACAAACATAGATAAGATGATCTCCTTGGAAGAATAGGAGGTTGTTTGGCTTTGGTTGATTGGTTAATTTAGGTTTGTTTCTTTTTTTTGTTTTGGTTTTGTTTACTTTGCCCACTTTGGGTGAACTTTTTTCATATTTTCTCAGGGGTAAAGTATAGGTTCGGATCCCACCCTGCTAAAATTTTTTTTTGATACTTAGAGTGGAACATGTAAGTGAAGCAACTAAAAGGCCAGTAAGAACCTGTCTTCTTTGGAAGATAAATATATTTTATGTATAACATTTGAGTACTTGTATGTATTTAGATAGTTAATTGTGATTAAAAAAGAAAAAAATGAAAACAAAACCAATGGTAAACAGAAACCTAAATGAGGTTGGGAATCTGGGTGCTCCTATATTTTTGCCTTCATTTTCCACCTGTAAATATTTCTCTGTCTCACAAAGGACACAGAAAGACAAATATCACAGGTAGTAAATGATGTGTTCAAGTGTAGTAGTGGTGGAGGCCATAGCAACCCCTCATAATTAAAACAGGACAGAAAGGAATGTAAAGGAGGTTATCTCTATTGAGAATACCACTTATCAGTGAAAAAGCTTTAAGTCAGTTTACCTTTATTTAAATTAATTTCTTCACTTGTTTGTTTGGTTTTATTTATTTTTGTTGGGATTTTGTTTTCTGGTTTTTTTTTTCCTTGGTGTTTTTTTTTTTTTTTTTTATTTTTTTGTTTGTTTAAATGTTTGATCCTGGATGCTAGAAATGAATGTAATTAAGTTTATAAGCATTTCTAATGGAAGCCAGTACTCACTTCTACATGTTGACAGGTCTGAATGAGTTTTGCCAGAAGAGTTTCCAGTTCAGTGTTCCTCTTAATAAGGTTGGTGAGGTTACTCTCCAAATTTTGCTGTTAAAATAAAAGAAAAAAAAATTAAAGAATTTAATATTTTGGTGAGTATTTGAAAAATCTAATTACACAGGTATGAGCATGAGACTTTCATATTGATATGTTCCATTACATGTTTGATTAGATTGGATGTTTTGTCTATGCAAGACAAGAGAGCAAAAAAGTTCAAGGTAAGAGTGAATTCTGAAAAATAGGTTTTCTAAGGACCTAATAATAATCAGATTAAGCAATTAGTTTTATCCAGGAGGAAAAAAATGAGTAAGGAGAAGACCAGAAAAGGCAAGAATATTTCCCCCCAAAAATATTTATTTTAACTGAGAACATTTTTCACTCATATTTCCTACTTTCAGTCTAACATCTGAATTTAAAAGCCTGCTGCTAACTGAGGTCTCAGAACTGGTCAGCACTTTCTTCTTAGGATTTGAAGTGCTGGGGGTGTTTTGATCTATTAGATTTTATTCCCTAGTTAAGCAGAGTTATATTTTTTGATAAATAATTCAAAAGACAAACATCCTTTCTATGGGTAAGAATGAAATACCTACTCATAAACTCTGCCTTCTCTAACTGCTCTTATGAGACAACTTGTGACATGTTTCTGTTTTTATCAACTGATTATGGCTGCCATAAATATCTGCAACTGTGGTAGAGCAAAGCTCACAGATCTGAGGCTGCATCCTGGCTCCCTGCAATTGCATGGGAGATTGAGATCTAGCAACAAATGTTTCAGCCTCCCTTCTCCTGCCTGCATCCACAGGAGAGGAGCCCAGGCACAGGAGGAGCAGGTCTGTGACAGCTCTAACCCACTCCCTGCAAGAATACCAGAAGTCAGTCCTGTGCCTTTCTCCTGGCAAAGGCTGCAAGTGTCTCTGCACAATGTTCATTAATTTCAACCTCCTCATCTTTTATCAATGACCTTCTTTTCTTCACACCACTGCTTTCCCTCTGGTGTACCTATTCTATCATTTCAGTCCCTGCAGCTACCATTAACTTACCTGGCTTGGAGAATCCTCTCCCAACTCCCACCTCCACACATACATTTAGAGAGTGTGTGTGTGTGTTTTCTGGTGTTGTTATTCCCTACCTAGTTCATGCTGTTTAAAACACCTTGTTCTTTGCCCTCCCTTTCTGCAGCCTTGCAGTTCCCTTCCCATTTCTGCGTGTGGCTACAGACAAATGAAGATGGCAGTATTTAATTGCTGGATGATACACACTTTGGCATGTGCCAGGATGGCTGCTGTAAGCACTGGAGAGGCACTCAGTTCTGTTCCACTAAGGAAAACACAACATTTTGATGGCTTCATGTATATGACCCTTCCAAGAAGCGTGATTGGTGCTTGAAATACATAATTTTGGCATTTTCTTCCCAGCAGTGCCATGCATATTGTGTATGACAAAGTCTGGCTGTAAAAATACCTCCTACACTACATTTATTTTATAACCCATTAAAACAAAGAGTAAGAAGAATGGGCATTTTTACTGAACTATTTATGCTGGACCTTGATTTCCATGAGCCATACTGTGAACAATCTTAATTGCAAAGGCATGTTGGCTGTGCTGTCAGATGTCCCTTTGCAGGGCTGAGGCTCGCATGCGAAGTCAAAATATCATATATAGTTACAATATCAGATAACTTTTGCCTTCAATAAACAGTTCCTTAAGATGATTCAAATGAGCAAATATGCTTGAAATTTTATTTTTAAAACTTCTTAATCTTATACATTAATTTTTTATGTGCCTTAATATTTTACACTAAAATGTTTCAATGAAAATAGCGTATTCTTGATTGAGGTTATCTAATTTAAAATGTAAATGTATTATTGAACATAAAAAATACTAGGAGTTGATACCTATATGTACTATGAAGAAAAAATGTATTCAAAATGGTTGTGGAACACTGAAATGCTTTCAAATAACTGAAAGTTATTTCTCTTCAACTAAGGCCGTTAATACATGAAGAGACAGCATTTTTCTTTGAAATAGAAATGTATTGACCCATAGATTATATATAGATTATTATATTCAGGATATTTCCAAAATCTATATATAATAATCTATATTCCTGTGTGTATATATATACATATATATATAGGATAAAGAACAAAATCTTAGAATAAGTTTCCTATCCAGGGACTATAAATATAAACCCATATATATTGTTATGGCTTCACACAGGTGTCTTGATATCTTCTGCATTTCCTGACTGTGAAAATGGAAGAAAACTCTGAAACAAGTGAGTTGCCTTAGAAAAACTGGAGTTAATCCATTCCCATGCTCTATCTCCTTGAACTATGTAACTTTCAATATGGGAAACCTGGAATTTTGTTTCCATGCAGTTCGGTATGCAAGCGATTGTTTTTTTTTAAAGTCAAGAATAATCAGAATTTTGTTAAATTTTTGTTGAAGAACGTCGGTTTCTATCAATGCTTTACCAGATGACAAGAACCTGGTGGCTGCTGTCTGAAATTAATGTCAATCTTTCTAGTTTCATTAGGGCAGTACTGAATGGCAGCTCTTAAAAGTGGCCTGACTCAAAAGTTTTAAAGCTCATAAAACTTGATCAATTCCTGCAGTATGTTTACCCAGATTTACTCTTGTCAGTATCTTCCTCTAGTACTTTCCCCTATTATTTTCTCAGACAGACCATGGAGCCACTTTAGCTACCACATGATAGTAAAGTTGCAGAGTTTGAGCTCTGCCCTCTTTCTTTACTCCATATAGAGGGACACAGAAAAGGCCTGAACATTTAAATTTCAGAAACAGATGTTTGCTCAGAGACCTTCCAAAGTGTTGCACCCTCATTTCTCATCCACACCAGGAACTTCCCCAGTTGCATAAGACAACACTGCCAGATTTGGAGGTCCGGCCAACTTGGAAAATTAATCTAGCTGTTGTAGACCAGAATTCCTAGGAGAGTGAATTTTAGCCAGGTTTGAAGTCTGAAGGAAGTGTGCTCTTACATTATGATGAATACATGTGAAAATGAGTAGCAGAGTAATCTGATTCCAAGTACCTTCCTTCTTCCCACCTAATCTTCTGCTGCTGTTTTGTTGGGCAAACCAAATTACAATTGAATTATTGGTAATGTTCTAGGTAAATCACAATTTCTTAAAGATTCGCATATTCCTTATCTTTTTTTTGTTGGTTGATAATTTTCATTGTTATCTGTCTATTAAAAACTGATCTTAGAAACTCTGGTGTTTTGTTTTTTAAAAGAAGCACAGTGGTAGCTCTGCATTTGCTCTGTGGACAGGCTTCACTATTTTAAATCAGTAGATGCAAACTGCTCTTATAAAGCAAAAGCAAGTCTGAATGCTTCCTCACTTACCGATGTAGATCTAGTCCAAGATCTTGACATTCCATGCATGCTTTGAAACTGTTTTTACAACATCCGGTATAAAGTGAAAAGAATGCTTACTGTCCATTTAGCATGGTCTGACAATTATACAACATAAATATTCCTATAATCTTGGGATAAATCCAAGTAGATGAAACCATAGATATGTAATTGAAAAGGACAGTTAAGGATGATGTTTCATTTTGACTCTGCATGCCTATAAAATGATATGATCCTGGGACAGGAGTCTTAGTTGGAAAAATTAATGCCAAAACCTAGAGAAAGGCAACTCAGTATTGATCACATTTTTTAAGCTGCTGTCTAGCTCATGATCACGTTGCTGCTGAAGTCATGACCATGTTCCAGCAACGATTGCGTGAGGCTTGTGCCCTGATTGAAGTGGGAGGTCAGACTAGATGATCATAATGGTCTCTTCTAGCCTTTAAATCTATCAGCCTATGAAAACCAAATGTGAACCCATGCCCTTTGCCAAATTAACAGTCTCACGCAAAGCATTGCTTGTCCAAAATAAGAAGGTAGCACAAACAGATAATCTCAAGCTACTATATGAGTTGGAAATGCTGTCAAAATAAATTAATGTAAGATTCTAAAGAAGAGAAATGCTGAGTTGTGGACTCCTGCCTTACATCACAACAGACAAAATAAAAGCATCCCCAAGATCATCTTCTCAGAGACATTTTCCACAAAAAAATCTATTTAAAAAGCCAAAAAATAAAACAGATAGCTATCAGGTACAAGGAAATTTTCAATTCCCTTTGAAGTAAAGCAATGGTATTTTTCTTATTAAAAATACTATTTTTCCCCCCACTGGTAAATATAAGCAGTCATTTGAATTTTCCACTCACTGCTTGCTGGAAAGCTTTGAGAACTGGTACACTGAAACTGCTGCGTGTGCTAAGACATGCACTATGGGATATTATATGTAACAATAGTCCTGATCACCGTTTATATCAAATCCACCATGACCAAAGCCTCAGCAAGCATTGTCTGCAGTTTGCATTTCCCTTGATCCTGGGGTAGAACCGACCACAGTAAACCACATTTTGAGGCTGTATCCTGGTTTAAAGAAAACAATCTTGAATAGTAGAAATTCAGTAATTACATAGGTTTCTTGAGAACCACTGCCCCCCTCCCGTCACCTCCTTACAAACAGTCAAAATGAAACAGTTTACACATTTCCAGACTGGGTTAGTTAAAGTGTGTAACTTAAAGCCACACAGTTAAGCTTCTGTAGATGAGGAATAAAACATCACAAAGCAATTCTGACTTACTCAAGCCAGTGGGGAAACCAGGGTGATGTTGACATGGCAGATCAATATTTAGTACTTGCAGGCTGGTTAGAGATCATAAATACACTTCCTGTCACTAACACAGTCCATGCAAACATATCCTCACTGAAATGTTTTCCTCCAAATTCAAAGGCATTATGCCGCATGTGCTCCAGTTATATTTTCACCTCGTCATAGTGATGTGAACTAGGCCCCCATGAGCTAGTCCTGTTGCCTCTAGGACTTGTGTCTAACCTATTAAAAAAGTTGCCAATCAAATCCAGAATAACTGCCAGAATATCAAACGTGGTTTTCAGCCAGGTTTGGAATATATGTGAGCTTAATGCTTCATTTGGTGTTCTTTATTTAAATGGACATGCCAGGTGCACATGGAAAAACTTAAGCTAATTTTTATTCTATGTACTTGTCCTGAAACAGATGACTACTCTTCTGTAGCATTCATGTGATCAACTCTGTATTTCTCCAGCCAGGGAATAGTAACACTTTAATAGGAATGACTGACCTCAAGTCTCAAATGTGCAGAGCCTGACAACTGCACTCCACATTTCTATGTGTAAAGAAATAACAGCTATGATGTTGATAGGCTCCTGGGAACTAGGATTTTTACCTCAAGTGATTACAGTATATCACACGGAAAGACCCATGAGATACTGCACTGTTAATTAATTGTCCAGGACTATTTTTATTAAAAGTGCAAGGAAAATATCTGCATGGGAAGCCATTATGACTCCAATGATGTTAACTAAGTTGAGTATTGAATATTTCCATATTTCATAGGAATGTCACAATTTTTCATTAATCTCTATTTAACATGGGACATTGTGGAAATTAAAGGAAATCCAAGCACTTCAAATTCTTGACCACATAAAATCTTTATTAACTGAGAAAGCAATATTCTGGGGAGAACCTCCAATTACACTCTTGTGTCTGCAAAGCCATGCCCTCAAACATACAAAGGGTTCTTGCCATTTGTAAGTTCAGCTCTGCCCTTTTATTTAGCTACACTAATCTGTCCTGTGAGTTGCTCTTCAGTCTTCCTCCATTGCTTCTTCTCTTTTGGAGAAAGAGAAATTTCATACCTGGGGCCTCTGAGGAAAAAGAACAGGACAAGAGCTATATATATAGCACTCTCTAGCAAAAGTTTTCCATTGATGTGTACTATGAGTTTGGAAAAGAAACAATATATATACTTAAAAACTGTTTGCCCATAGCAGAGACCATGTTTACCAAGAATACAGGTGAATGAAACTTTACTGCACACTTATTTTCATAGTTATTTTGTTATTGTAATTGAAGGACATACCAAAATGAAGTGAAAATAGCATTTTCTCTTAAACAGAGGCATTTGAACTTGCTACAAAGAATTTTGTTCCAGTTTAGACAGTGACAAAACTGACTATACAGGACAAGTTGGGATTTTTTTTTTCAATTAAGCTATTAGAAGATATCCAAATGTTAACTTGGTTGGGATCTAGGGGGTTGTTTCAGCTCTTTTTTTAATGAGTCATTAATCAAAGAAGGACTAGAATAATAATCAGGAATCAAGGATCAAGAAGGAATAGATTTAGCATCTGACCACATTAAAAACTAAAACACAGTTTGGACTGATATGTGAGTTAATAAAGGTTTGCAAAAGTGTAAAAATATATTTGAGGCCACAATATATTTGTCTTTTTTTTCCTGCCTCAATGTAGGAGTCAAACTGGAAGCTGAAGTGTTAAAAGAGCAAAACAAATACCAGACACCCTGAATTTAATGCATGTCATTAAAGACTTATTGTGGCCAGCTAGAGGGCTTAAAAACTCATTCTTTTCCCCATGGGCTAATCCAGTGCAATGAAGGGGGTTAAGGACAACTTGAACTATTGCACAGCTGTCCTGCAGCACCCTAGCTAAATGTACTTCCAGCTTCCCAGGACGTGGAATGTATTTAAAACCAGGAGTTCGACATAAGCTCCTGCCCACAAGATGCATAATGTAATCCTGCTCAAGAAAGATCTGGGAAGTATTCATTCTAAAACCTGAAATTCTAAATTTTCCACAGAACTAATGACAGGCATCTATACAAGAACAAAACAAAAATATTATCTAAAGAACCAAAATTTATGCAGTGTTATTAAAGTCCTGGTTTCTACAGATGTCTGCCTAAACATTTCTGAAAGTTGTATTTATTTAAGAGGTTTTATTGTGGAAAAAAATCTGGGTTTAATCAGTCAATACATATTACTGCATTTTGTGGTTGAAAAATTCCATCTTATCCAAGCGGGTATGTGTAAAAACAATTCAGTATTATGCAAAGCCGGCAGGTTAGAAAGGGCAGCTAGATAAGAAATGGAGAAGGTCATCATGATGATTTGGTCTGCATTAGGCAACAGAAGTGGAGCTGTCACAAGCCTAATTCAGCTCTTTCTGCTGGCCTGTAATAAAGCTGACACTTGAGGCAGCTGCACCCTTCTGCATTTGTTTCTCAGTATAGCAAACAGCACATTGAAGGATATTTATTGATTGCCCTCCTGAGGATATTAATTGTCCATCCAGAGGATGAAACTGTGAGTCCACCTCCTGGCATGGCTAGGAAGTCTGGCACTGCCAGGAGTCACACTGGCTTTGTCTGTCACTAGGCAGGCAGTGTGTAGCAGCTGGGCTAACACAGAACACAGCAGCTCCTATTCCAGAAATGGGAGAGACTGTCTGAGCAGTTCCACTGCAGGGAGGAAACAGATGCATCTGTGAACATGACATACTCCCAGCTGCTGTCCCAGTGGCATTAGGAGCCACACAGGCACCATTGGTAAACCCAAGGGAAGCCAGAGAACCGCACATCTTTCGGAAAATGTGGATCTAACTGTCCAATGTCATGGTGTATGAGGCAAGTGTCACCAAGCCAGCCAAGCAGAAGCCCCAATTCTGACACAGGGTGAGTTACGCTAATCAAAACACCACTTACAGTTGTGTTTTATGGGGGTTTGTTTCTTGTGTTTATGAACCCTCTGAAATTTTTCCAAGTACACCATGGGCTCACTACAACACTCTGGGGCACTCTGCTTTTTCCTCACTGAAGTCATTGATGGCTCCACCTTTTCCTTGCAGTGAATATACCATATACCACACCTTGCAGACTACATACCCGGAAAAAGTTGGCATCTGTCCAGTTTGGTACTCATTCTGTCACATGGTCAATGCCTTGCTGTCTAGAGCTTGCTCTAGACAGGAGTGTAAATCTCTCAGTTTTCTTCTCCTCATTTGCTCTATTTCTGTATAGCAAACTAAAACCATGAACTAAATTGAGTAAATACCCTGAAGGAAGTTTGGTGTGGGGAAGCTGAGTTTCCCACAGTTTTCAAGTTTAGATATAAGTTTAACTTTTTTGAATAGAAGGCTTAAACACTCATCGAAAATACTTGTCAACCTGACCTGGTAATATAATTTATCAGTATTTTTCTATGTAAAGGCTTTGACCATGCACCAGGTCTCACATTTAGGAGTTACAAAAATAATTATCTTCATGCCTTGGACCGGCTACCTAGAACAGAGGCTAGACAGAGTTAGAGAATAACGTAGGTATTTATTAAAGGCCTTTAATAGATACACCTTGGGGAGTGCAAAAGCCTCCCAGAGGCTACACCCAAGATGGACAATGGTCACAAGTATTTCAGGGTTGTTTTTTTTTTTTTCTTCAACAGCAGCTCTGCTGTATCTTTGTAAAGAGACACAAAAGATTAAGAAGAATAAAAAGGATCTAACAATATATTAAAAGATATTTTTCATGATTATTTAAATGATGAAAAATATCTAGAAAGAATAAAAACAACCAGATCAGACTCCTTGATAGCATGTGTTTCTATTATTCATGCACCTGGAGCATTTATAATGTGTAAAACATTCATTTCATAATAAATATTGTAAAACTGCCTCCTTTACTATTATTTTAAATGCAGTTCCCTATAAGGAATATGATGTGCATTGGGCTGTCTGCAGCACATACACATGTAGAAATAATGTCTAAAATGGAAAACAGAAATGCCACATTTACAAGGGACAATAGTGTTTGTTCAGTATTTGCCATTACTTTATTCTCTAGCTCTGACTAGCCTCTGTTCTAGGCAGCCAGTCCAAGGCATCAATCTTTGGCTCAGATTTCAGGTATAGAGATGTTATTATATTTGAATCTTTGACTTTATAATCTGCTATGGATAAAACCAGATAGCAACATTAAACACTCTTAGTAGAATTACGTACTTAGGGACTTACTAAAAGAATATGATGGTGGTGAGACAAGCTTAAACTAAACAGGGAGTATAAATTGCAAAATACAGACCATGACTTGGAAGCAGATATTGTTTCATATTTCTGTCATAGTCAGGTGAAATTTCTGTTCTGACCTGTGTAGTCTTTATTTCCAATACTTCCTCAGAGATCAACTCAAGATTTCAAATTTACTGACTACCACTATTACCACCAAAAAAACCAACCCACCCCAAACCTAAAAAAAAAAAATTAAACCAAAACAGCAACAGATCCCCTATGAGTTTTAGCTGGAAACCTAAAATTCTGAGTATATTTTAAATACTGATGGACTAGAAAAATAACCACGAAAAATCTAGCACTTAATTTTTCCCTTGCATTTTGCAACTGATAAATGAAAGAAAAACATACCGAGAAGACACTCAGCAGGCACAAGTATCATCCTCTCATTTACTGTTCAATACTAAAGGCTTTTCCTTTCCTCACCTTGTCAGTGTGTCCAACTCCACTCCCAGACATCCTGATCTTCCTCACGACTCCTACTTCCCAAACATGTTAATAATTTTGCTCCATTTTTTCTGGTCATGATGTGACCTCTCCAGCTGCTGCTGCAACATGCCCCTCACCTCCTGCTAGGCTTTATGAACCTGAGTTGAACTCAGTTTCTGGCTCTTGCTTTGCTGGCCGTGTATGGTGCCAAGAGTTTCTGGGAGGAAGGTCTGGAAGTAATGTGGATGCTCAAGAAAATCCTCAAGGGGTGAGGGATGCATGCTACAGACAGCAGAACAGCTGATGAAGCAACTCCTTCCCATGCTAAGGTACTACTTTTCACTCCCTAATGGAGCACACTTTTACATAGAAATAAAATAATCAATAATCCAACTATCATTTGAGAGGCCAATAATGCAGGGACACATTATTTTTCAGCAGCCCTCTACAATGTATATGCAATGATTAAAATCGAACCAGCCAGAAGCAAACATTCCATGTGGAAGCCACAGCAGACTTCCACGTTCACCTACCTCAGCTTTGCAGACGGTCACAGACGTGTTTCGCTTACTAATGTGAATTAATAAATTTGTATCAACTAATGAGTTGTTCATGCTAGTATGAGCAACTGCATGAGGATACTTCAAAGTAGTGAGTTTTAGCTCAAGAAGGAATGTTTGCAAGTACTCTTGTAGTATTTTTTCACTGTGCTCCTATAATCACTTGCAGCATGCCCGACCATAAGACGTAACTCAAGCCAGTGCTACTTCATCGATAATTGAGATCCCATTACTATACATTTTTTTCTATTTTTTATTTCTGATTACACACAGTTTGAAAAAGAAAACTGAAATAAAACTGCTGTGAGTTAAGAATTAGTGGATTGTGTCAGAATGTTTGTGATATCACCCCAGAACTCTGTTCCCACAAGAAATTTTAAAAATGCATTAAAAATAAATCTTCTGCTGTAGTTTGCAAGGTGAGAGATCATATCATATGAAATCAAAGAATGGTTTTAGGGAAAAAAGTGCAAGTACAAGCCCAGATATGTGCACCTGTAAGATTTCAAACTCACAAACATAGGTCTGTTTCAATTTCTAAAACATTGTTTTATACTCTTCTGAGTTAGAACTCTGCTTTCTTGACATTTCAGATTTTCACCTGAAAGGCAAAACACAAAGGAAAGGCCTGTGTGTTCTCTAAGAGAACTGTACCAATCAATAACAGCTCTGTATCTTTTATCAGGAAAATACTTTGAACATTTTACTAATGAAATAAGGATGAGATTCTTTGTTTATGGCCTTAATATTAAGCATACAGATTTTCACTAGTAAATTTAGTAAATCTGTCATCAGAAAAGAGAGCATTTAATCCTCAGAAAACAAAAGCAATTTATAAGTGCATATACATACTGGATTTCAATAAATGCTCAATTAAGAACAAAATACTCATGAATAATAGAGAACTAAACACCTGAATCCAGTCTGTTTTCTATAAGAACAGCAAGTGACAGATATAGTCCAACCTTTCTTTAACATCTTCAAAAATTCAGATAAATCATCATAATTTTAAGGGGCCACTTTCCTAGTACCTCTTCTTCCTCCAAAATGCCAAATGCAAAAATGATGGTCCTCTAGAGGTGGGAGTAATGAAGCAAACACCAGATTCTGCACCTAGGACAGAGCAAGCCAGGTTGTGTGTACAGACTGGGGAATGAGAAGCTGGAGAGCAGAGCCGTGAAAAGGGACCTGGGGGCCCTGGTCGATGGCAAGTTGAACATGAGCACCACTGAACATGAGGCAGTCAGGAGGGCCAACCCTCTCCTGAGGGGCATCAGGGACAGCATGGCCAGCTGGGCAAGGGAGGGGATTGTCCTGCTCTGCTCTGCACTGGGGCAGCCTCACTCAAGTGCTGGGGGCAGTTTTGGGTGCCACAGTATCAAAAAGACATCGAAAGACATTGAGCTGCTGGAGGCTGTCCAAAGGAGGACCACAATGATGGTGAAGGGCTTTGAGGAGAAATCTTATGAGGAACAGCTGAGGTCACTTGCTCTGCTCAGCCTGGAGAAGAGGAGACTGAGGGAAGACCTCATTGTGGTCATCAACATCCTCACAAAGGAAAGCAGAGTGGCAGGTACCAATCTCTTCACTCTCGTGACCAGTGACACCACCCAAGGAAGCAGCATGAAGCTGGGTCAGGAGAGGTTTAGTTTGGATATCAGTAAAAGATTTTTCACCCAGAGGGTGGCTGGGCCATGGAACAGGCTCACCAGGGAAGTGATCACAGCACCAAGTTTGGCAGAGATCAACAGTCATCTGAACAATTTTCTCAGGCTCATACACGGTGGGATTGTTGGGGTGTCCTGTGCAGGGCCAGAGTTAGACTCAACGATCATTTGGGTCTCTTCCAACTCAGCATATTCTAATCTTAGAATGTTTTATTTTATCCATTCTAGCATACCTAAACTAAGGATGTAAAACTGAGCTAGTCTTACATGGCCTGCTGATCATCTTTACATCAGGTGAGATAACAGTAGTAAAATGTAGAAACAGCTTGCCTGAACCCTCCAATATAGCTTTACTTACTTTTCTGTAAACATTGTAACCATAATGTGACAGGCATTCAGGTAATGAAAAATAAATGACCTTACATTTTGCTGAAAAGACTAGCAATTTAGAGAGAAGTGCAAATCCAATTACTCCTAAACAAAGAAGGAAATCTTAACATTTCATTTGACACATTTACATAATGTGACCAATTTATAACAGCTTCCTCCACACAAATTATTAATTTGATTTATTACAGCCTTTGAAGTTTTGCCTACTATCAAGGCTACCAAACTTTTTTTCTACTGAAAACATGAGTCAATGCTGATTATATAAGTATGCTTTTCATGGCACTTTGGGAAGATATTAAAACTGTAAAGCACATAGAAGTCTCAACTTGAGGCCTTCAATTATTTCAGTTTGATTTTGATCTCAGACAAAGTTTTCCTTGGAGAAAAGATACGAACTTTATTTACCCAGTACATTATTTTACGTCTGTGTTTTCTACATCCATTGTTTCTGAGAGATGAGCCTACAGACTTCACGTACCTTCTCTTTAACCATACAAAACATACACAAAAAAACCATACATGTATACAGGTGCTCATACATGCTCTGTGAAGTGAAAAGAATGAGTAATGCAATGTGTAAGGGGTGTAGAGAGAGAGCAGAGTATTCTCTAGTGTTTCTGAGCATGGTCATCATGTGTGTGGTCAACACAATACTGATTGAGTGCTGAGCCTGGTTTCATGTACAACAACTTTTAAATTTCCTCCTTTTTTTATTAACTGAAGTAAGATCTCTTCTCCCTGGATAAATGAAGGCTCAAGGGGCCTCCTAAGAACGTCCCTATACTTGGAATATTACAACCTACACCTACAAACACCTACAAACAGACCGTCTCTCCACAAGCAGCCACATAGAGAAGATAAGGAGCAACAGGTATAAGTTGCACTGGGAGACATTTCACCTCAATGTAAAAAAAGATATGTTTTACAGTAGGAACAATCATTTACTAAAATAGCCTCCCCAGGGACAAGGGAGAGTCCTGATCACTGGAAGTCCTCAAGATGCAATTGGACAGATAGTCTACATAGTCATCTACTTTCCCTTTTACATGAAAGGTTCAAACAGATCATCTTGGGAGGTCTCTTCTAAAGTGTGGTGCTCTACAATTGATGATTTATTAACCACTCGTATTAGTTAAATAGCTGTATCTGTAACTGATTCATTCTTTTAAGTATGGCTGTGTGTGCATGTGCATGGGCATGTGTGTACATGTGGATGTGTTTTAGCAAACCCTCCAGTGAAATCAACCTACAGGTTAGCTTGGCCTCTCATTCTAGCTCGCTGAGCTTCATGGCTGTATTTTGAGCTGATTTGCCCAGTCTGGAACTATTTCAATAATGCAGCTGTTCCCTGATTTTGAACACGACAGTGCCATTAATGAAGTGAATTACGAACAGGAGAGGAGAGCTGCCATCTCTAATTCCTACTGGCCTGGTCCACACTTTCCTGTATCTAGAGATGCCTGGAAAACGAAGCCTGGCAAGACTTGCAAACCCTCAGGATGTCAGGCTTTTCCAGAGTAGGGGGTTTTGACTCCTTAGTTCTGCACATGAGCTGGTTCGCCCCGTGCATAAACACACAAGTCTGTGAGATGGCCAAGAAATAATGGTGCAAATAGATGGGTGTTGCTCTTCCCCAGAGGATGAAGAGAAAGACTCCCAGATTTCAAAGAATCAGAAGGCTCTTTTATTGTAATCATCTATTCCCTTTTATAGGGTCTTTCACGAACAACCACTTGATTGGTTAAATGACACAACACTTCTCTACCACCATTGATTGAGATAGAGAGAGCATGTTTTGAGAACACACACAAGAACAGATCAAACTAAAGTGAAAAACAACACTTGTTATTTTGAAAACACAAAATATTTACAAAACTTCTATCAAGCCTCCTTGAGAACATGAAATTCTTCACAGAGCTGTTCCCTAGGGAGGCAAACTGTTTTCTGTTGAGGAAAATTCAGGCTTGGTGCTGAACAAGATCCACCGAATGTCAGCTCCACAGATGGGGAGGGGCCAGGAGAACCATGCCCTATATTGTCTTTGTAACTACGTCAAGAGAAGCCCTGCTCTCTAAATTGCTGTTACACTCTGATAGGAAAAACAAACTTGGTTTTTGTGAGTCTTTCACTTTGTTGTAACTGTTTATGCAGCAGATGGGACATACATTTTGGAAATTACATATTCTAGATAATATTATTGAATATTGAAATGACAGATCCACTAACTTCCATTTTTTTATTTGTTTCTGCCAGAGCGGTTCCTATTGGATATATAAAACTAGCATTTACCAATGATTTTTGTAATTAATAAGGAACTTATTTTACTTTATAATTCAATATCTCTGTTTTCTTTGTTTTCATAATAATGTATTTGTTCCTGAAGTTAACAGTGATGCAAATCTTTCAAAGTCTTTGTTTCCATAGTAACCACCTTACTTCAAGAGAAAGAACCAAATGAAATGCCAAATACACGAGGCCAAATACACTAAAACGCTTTACATTACTCATTTAACTAATTAAAAAAAACCTGACAAATCAAAATTTCTTAATAGAGATAAAATAGTAATAATGCCTACTTTGTTCTTTCCCTATATGAATTTCAATTACTTTTACAAGAGAAAAACATCTTGATCCTTATTTTATGGACAATTCCATTCCTCTAAAATCAAATTCCTTTAATCAAATATGCACTAAAGGCTATGTTAATTTTCCTACAGAGTCAACGGACTTTGAATGAGAGTCATCAGAAGCCAGTAAAGTTTAGACGGTCCCTCCCAGCATGGATACTAAATGCAGGCACAATATTTGTTCAGGTAAATAATCTGGGTGCTCAAGGTAATGATTATTACTAGTATGTTAGAGTGGTATCAGCTGTTTCTCAAACAACCTATGCATAATTACTGAAAACAGGAAAAGCAAAGATTCCTAGGTTTGACATAACAGATGTATTGCCCTTGCCACAGTCCACTGACATGTGATCAAAATGAAAACTTACTGGATGAACATTTTCAATTCAGACTTCTAAAACTAGCCCCTTAGAAACATGTTACAAAAAAACAAAAACCAAAAAAAACAAAAACCAAAAAAGCCTGCCTTTCTGCTGAGTGTAATTTTGAAACTGCGTGTCTGAAAAAGGAAGATTTCAATAGGTCTTGATGGGTTTGTCCAGACCTTTAAGGTTGTCTATTCTCATTATTAAATATGTGCTATGGTATGTCTCCACTGTATGACACTAGCTGCTGGGTGCTTTTCAAAGTAAATAGAAGTCTGCTTTGTTTCATCTTGCAGAGTTCCCTAAAGGTAACCTCAGAAATGTCTTAGGTACAAATGAAATTTGTACATCAAAAATGCTTTTGAGACTCAGGTCAAACAACTAGCACAAAAATCAAATGTGAATGAAAGAAAGAAGCAGGAAATGAAAGAAAAGGGAATCACAGTAAAAGCAGTGGATTTTACAACTTGGTGATTTTCCTTAAGCAGACTCTGCATTTTGGAAAAACAGCTCTTAACCTTGACAACGGCAGAAAAGGCTCCATGGATCCTGTGGACAAGGAGCTGACCATGTGCTCTCACAGCAAAGGTGGCTGTTGTTGTCTTGAAGGTGTTTGAATTATGAAGAGTTTAAATGATGTGAGTTTCTATCCTTGAAGACAGTCAAAATAGTCGCTAGGCAATCTGCCCTCATTGTGGTAGGGGCTGCTGACTAGATAACTTCTAGAAGTCTCTTTCAAACGAAATTATTCTCTAATTCTGTAATTGACACTTATTTTTATAAATAATAAATATTACTGAAATTCTGAAAATCTATAGATAATTAGTTGAGCCATAAATAATTTTTATATAAAGAACTTAATGAGATATGTTTTTAGAAGCTAAGTTTATCATATGTGACTTATAGCACAAGTGACAATGTTTTGTACATTTGACTGCACTATTCAAAGTATGTTGTAAACCATGAGTGAATAACACGTATACCTAGCTTTTTTTATTACCTTCATTTAATCTATTCTCTGAGTTTTTGTCTTCTGCATGATATCAACTTCCAGTGAATAAAATTATTTTTGGGTAGCATACAGTTACAGAAACATCACAGTTTTTCTGCTTCATCTGGAATCTTTGACAAAGAACAAGACTCTGATTTATTAAGGGATGTTTTCATTTTTCAGTGCACTTGTGAGAGATAAAAAAACAGAGCAGGAATTGCAAGGCATCTTCAGCCTTACTTATTTCATGTACTCTACTAAATAGAAAAATATGATTTATTTTCCGTCATTCAGCATTGGTTGAGGAGTCTAATCAGGGATGGAAGAGCTGCCACTCTTTTTTTGGGACTTGGTCTGCCAGCACATGGCATCAGACAGTTGTGGTTCAGTGCTCCTGTGCTGAGCTAATGGGGATGAGCTTCAAAGACCTTTAAATGAAAAACTCGTTAATGGGGAGGACAGATTCAGACTTGCTTTTAACTGCTTTTAGCATCTACTTGCTTGATATGAAAGCTGTAGGGCAAAAGGAAGATAAAGGCTTAAAATGTGTGTGGATTGCTTTACATAGAAATACAAAAGAAATTGACATAATTTAGTCCTATGTAGTGTAAGAAAACTGTAAAGATAGAACCACCTACATGAATTACAATGCTTATGTAAAACTTGAGCCTACTTCTCAGTTTTCCTTGAATAACCTGGCTGCCCTGGTTTTCTCTCCCCCATTAAATTGTGCTCTTTTTTTTCACAGTCAAAAATCGTACTTAGCTGAAGTGAAGTCCTTAAATCTTGTGAGGGTATACAATATGGGTCTCCTAATTAGGACATCCTGTAGAAACACAATTTCAAAAAGACTGGAGAAAGGGGAAAGAAATACTACATCATACTTTGTACTGAAATAATGCCCCAATTAAATAAAAATACAAGCTAAATATTACATGCTCTTCATTTTTCCCTAGAGGTTTTGCATAAGGCTAAATGCATTCTCAGTTTAGTTCCCCAGATTTAAAAAAATGGTGTGCTATTATGCATCAGAGCTGTAATTAGTCACTTTGATAATAACAATGGAGTTTATAATTTCACACCAGGCTGCTCATCACTTGAAACCATTTATTTCAGCTCAGTACACCCCCTGTTAATTGGAATGTTTTGCTAGTGGTGTGTTCCCATTAAGATACAGTCTTGTCATTAGGGCCATTAGGTTTGACCTCTTCTCTTGAATCCAGCCCAGGAAACAGCCATCTGGGATGCATGCATATGGATAGCTGGATTCAGATACACTAACAAGGATTGTCTTGTTCCTCTGTCAACAAGTTAGAGGTGAAATAAAAGAATTAGTATGCAAAATGTTGCAGTTGCAGTTGCTCTTGCACGAGGTCAGATTCTGCAATTACTGTGGTCATACCTGGCCTTAGAAAGCAGAGAATTTATAATGTCTGCCTGAAGCAAGTTTTTAAAAATGGTTTTGCTGTACACAAAGGGCTAAATACAGCCATTAGTTGAATGTTATGAATCAGATAATTTTGAGAGATCTTGCTCAGTTCATAACTTATCCTCAACTATTTAGAACATATTTCAGACTTTTTAAAGCTCTTACTCATATCAGCAGGGATTGTAGTTTCATCTATGATTACGTGCATTTGACGTTTCCCATTATTAGCTTCTTATTTCACATACTGGATTGTAGTTTCATCTATGATTACGTGCATTTGACGTTTCCCATTATTAGCTTCTTATTTCACATACTGCAATGTCAAACTTCAGTCATATCAGATTAAATTTTCCAGTTGCAGTATTTCCTTGGCCTGATTTTAATTAATTTTCATATTTATAGAAATGTCAGATAAAACCACCAGTTAATTTCACAAAACAAGTTACAGAAAATATGCTGCCATCAGTGATAAAAAGTTGTGCTCTGCTGCTTCAGTGCTTTGAAATCTCAACTTCAATTTGGCAGGTGTTTTTGTGCCAGGTGTATGCCTTTTTGCCCTTAGCTGCCAGTCCTTCCAAATTCAAAGAAGATCTGAAAAAACTGTACGTCACGATTCTGCAACCAAACTGACAACACTAGCTGAGCTCCAGGCTCCCAGCTGACCAGATGGGATGTGTACTACCATGGTACAGGTCAGGGTACTTAAACTTGCCTACAATACCCTTGTAATGACTTTTCCCACCTAAGGCAGGGTTATATTCCAGATCTAAAAGCAGAGTTTGTCTCTCCTGTGCCCCAGTTCCCCTCCCTTGAGAACACACTTGTTAACGCAGAGTTCAACTGGAAATTGAAATGAAACAAGCACTGTAAGTTAGGAACAGAGAAAGGAGTATGACAAATACGTGGAATTAGGTAGACTAGCAATGGATAAAAAATGCTCCTGGTGAGGCTAGAGGAGGTGCTGGGAAGAAATGGGGATGGGTAACTCGAAAAGCAGAGTGAGCAAAGAGTCACTGAAAAAGGATGCTGAGACTGGGAGATGGGTGAGCTGGAAGCCCCTCTGGAAGTACAACCAGATGAGACCCTCAAATAAGAGAGTAAAATAACAACATAGATACTGGAAATGATAATCCCAGGAATGAAACAGGGGCAGAGAGGGTGGAAAGATAGGGTGATGGGAAGAAGAAACAGCAGAAGAAGAACCAAGGAAAAGTCAGCATAGTGAGATGAGAATATACAGATGGGAATGAGAAATACAAATGGAAACGAGAATATACAAATATACTCTGTTGGGTAAACAGCTGGGAAAATAAAGCCTTGCAGGGTAGAACCAGTAGGGCAAGAGAGCAGAGAGGGCAGAGTCCTGAGCAGAACAGGGGTCTGTGGGATGGCAGGGGCTTACCGAATATAGTTGAGCATCCATGGAGGTCCGAGCAGTCTGGGAACCAAAGGAAAAGGTTCAGAATAAATACAGATATAGAAGCAGGAAAATACTAATCTCGGGACATGGATGCTGAGCATGTACCACTGGAAAAGGATCAGAGCGGGGAAGGAGACTGAGACTGAGTGTCAGAAAAGAGGAAGACCAAGTCTAAGAAAGGAAGATGGGAGTTAGATCCCATTAGATAGATATTAGGCTCAGTCAGAGGAAAAGGCCTATAGGTGAATAATTTAGCAGGACTTTGTGTGGGTTTATTTTACAAGGAAAATGTCTGCACCAGATAACTTTCTAATAAATCTCAAATGATCCCTATGATATCAGCTGTATTTTCCCATTTAGTAAAACATTTCCGTCTGCCAGCAGATGTGTAATCATATATTACAACAGAATCACATAAATGAGACCAACAGAGACAACTGGTCCCTCACCAGAGAGTCTGGTTTTACTGTTTCTCACAAATCTTTTTTTGCAGCCTTGGGAATATTTCTTACGTGCAAAATGTGAGAAGTAAAAACCAGGAATGGTCCAATGGTTGTCTTTGGAATTGCTGCTCTTTTGTAGGCACTTAAAAAGGCAAACATTGAAGGATCCTTTAGTCTGCTCATGGTTTCTATGTGTTTTGCCATTGATTTGATTCAGGTAGGATTTTACCCCTCCATTGTTTGTAAAGGAAACTGAAATAAAGCACTTGTTCTCCCAATCCAGATTTTAATTAACAAAAGACTGCAATGTTAATGTGATCATTTGGGTTTTAATTTGCTAAGGATACCTCAGTGTAAGGATCAAGACTTTGATCTCTTTTCTAGGTTTTTTTAAATTTTCTTTTCTGACATTACCAATCAAAAAAAGAAGTTAAAGTGGTTTCATTTCCCACATACGATCATTTTAAAAATGTGTTTTCTCACTTTTATGGTTTAACCCCAGCTGTCATCTAAATACCAGCAGCCAGGTTGGACAGGAGCTCAAGGATCATGTGGTCAAAACTTTCCTGGCAGGAGCACAGTCTAGACAAGATGGTCCAGCACCCTGACCTTCAGAATCTTAAAACCGTCTTACACTGAGGAGTCCAACACCACTTCCCTGAGGACATTATTCCAATCACTGATTGTGAAAAATTTTCCTTTCATGTCTAATCAGAATCTCCCCACTAGTAAAATGTACCCATTACCCCTAATTTTTCCATTGGACTGATTGTAAAAAGAAGTCTCTATCCTCTTTGTCGTCACCTTTTAAATACTGAAACATGATGATAAGGTCTGCCCTAAGCCTTCTTTTCACAAAGCTAAACAAACCCACTTAGCTGGAGTGAAATCCTTAATTCTTTTGAGTGTATACAGTATGGGTCTCCTAATTAGTACATCCGATAGAAAATCAATTTTAAAAAAGACTTGAGAAAGAGTAAAGAAAGTCCTTGCTTCAGACTAAGCACTACTTAGCAACAACAAGTCATCAGTATGTTATCAACATTATTCTCACACTAAATCCAAAATTCAGCTCTGTACCAGCCTGACTCTGCCAGCTGGCTTTAGAGACATTTTAGTATTACACTTATCATGTGTAAAAGGTGAAATGTTCTCCTCCAATACTTTCATTCAGTGCTAGCCATTTCTCTTACCCTGCCAGATATTGCTGTTTGTTCAAGGAATAAGTAATTGTCTGGAAGAAAAACTCTTTTTGAAAACAAAATTCATATGCCTGACTTAACCCACACAGAGGAATCCCAGTAAATCCCAATTCTCCTGTGAATTATGCTTACGCATAGCACAATAAAAGATTCTGAAAATGGCATAGTGCACATTGTGCACATAGTGAGCGTGCTTTTAAAAGCAACAGGTTTACTATGATACTTTCTTACTAGTCTTAAGGAAGAAACATTCCTGACTGGTAGCATCCACAAAAGAAAAAATGAAGAAATCATTATGAGAGCTGCATTATTTAGTGCACAGAATGGTAGGAAAAAACCCCTACAGAGCAAGTTTTCATGTAAGTTATTTCTTGACTTTTATTCCCAGGAGTGATGTTTATTCTATGGCCTTTACCACTTCACATCACTGGGTATTTTTTCATCTATAAAAGAAAAAGAAAAGAAATATTGGCTTAAGTCTCTCTCACGAGACAATACAAAACTGGCCTCAGGGCAGTACCCAGAAGCCTCCCACAGCCTTCATGTACTGGGACTTGCTGGTTTTCATGGGGTGGGAACAGGCATTACAGATGTCCTAGAAGCCTTCACCTGTTAATTCTCCCCATTGAATGGGACTGATTATACACAAGTAATACAAAAAACACTGAATATGAGGAGTCCTGTAGTCTCTAATATGATACTGTCATATTCTGGCTGTAATGACAAGGCCAGTTTAAGAAAAATGGGCTTGCCCTCCGTACTACTCTAATCCTACTGGCACCACTCTGTGCAGCTATCCTGTAAGCCAGATGTGGGTCAAACCTCTGGAACAAAGTAGGGAATAAGAATTATCCTTTGAGCATGTATAAGAGATCTAGTCTGCGACATCTCCACAGGCACTTGTAGCAGAAGAGCTGAGGGGTCAATGGGCTGTGACAGAACAGGAAGAATGAGGTGCTGAAGGGTCAGAAGTGGCCAGGGGATCTTCATGCCAAGGACGGCATCTCATGGATTCAGTACAAGGTAATCCTGACTCACTAAGTCCCTTTAGCACTTAAAATACACTTACATAGATCACTATTTTCACTGATCCTGTGATATTAAAAGCAGAGAAATTTGCTAAAAAAAATGAAAAGTCAGCACCTGATACTATGATACTACATGTGATGACAAAACAAAACAAAACAAAATGAAACAAAACCAAAAAAAAGAGTGAGGGAAGAGAGCAACTGTACAACTGTCGCCAGTTTTCAGGAAATCTCATGCTGAGGTGTGTGATCCTACCTCTTTGGTCAAACATTATTCAATGTGCAAAACAGCCAGTCAACTCATTACATCTGATAACTTAATGATGTTCTATTTACTTATTTTGACCTGGCATGATGATTTCTGCTATGAATCTCTTTCTTCCCTTCTATTTTAAAGTTACATATGTGGCCAAAAGGTTCGCTCTACTTCAAATTACAAAAAATAGTATTCTCATTTACTGAAACCACTTATTTCACATGACAACTGAGAAAGTATTCATTATGGGATGAGTATATTCTACTTGTGTTCAGGGAACTGAATTATAAATGCAGGTTTCCTTACCTGGCCTGCCATGGCACTACAGAGTGATACTGCCACAGCTCCTGAATTCTCATCAGGTTCTGGACTCCAGGGTGGGGTTAGTTCCTTGGTGAGAAAGAAATGAATTGATACAGATAGAGTTTATGGAATCCTTGCATCTTTTATTTACAGTAGATGCAATTTTAAAGAGAGGAATTAGATAGCTAAGTCAGTGTGTGGTATGTGACTCAGAGACTGGTTCTGAAATTCCAGAAAAGACTCCCTCAATATAAAAACCCACACTGTTTTTCAGAGTAGAGGAAGGACTCTGTTTAAGCTCATTTCTCCAGACAGAGAAAAACTCTCAGCTTTATCTGCCTTACTTTTTTTTTTTTATTTCTTTTTTGGCAGCTAGTGACTTAATTTCAAAAGTTATTAAAATAACTTCAGAACATGCCATTGTTAAAAGGGTCATTCTTGCTCTCACCCTTTCATCAGCACTACAGCATGTGAGGCATATGGCCAAGTACATCAAAATATGAATCTTACTGAAAGCAAATCTTTCTCCAAGGTGCCTGATTGTAGAAGCCAGCACCAGTGAGGAGGTGTATAACAAGCTATCATGAAGCAAGTAGTGAAACAGAACCATCTTTCCTATTAATGAGATCTCAAATTACCTGAAATTACTCACAAAACTTGTCTAAGTGACAATTTCCACAGAAGTTTCTAGAGCCTACACTATTTTCTTTAGGCTCATGACTGTTGAAAGTCTTGCAGCCCCTCTGAAAACTAAGCAACTTTTACTCAGAAATGTCAATGTTTAGTTTTTCCAGATGCCTTGGATTTGAAGGACACATATCCAAGGCACAGATTAAACAACCAAAAAACCCAAACAAAACAAAAACAAAAACTGAAAGTCCATTGGAAAAAGTAAAGGGTAAGTGAAATTTCAGGTACTCTAAAGTATTTTATTTGCATGGTATTATTTTTCTGAATAAGCAAACTACAGATGTAGAATGGTGAGTATCCTCAGAACATCTGTCTCTTGAAGTACCGGGTCATTCACAAAAATTCAGAAACTACAGAAATATTTTAAACAGCTGTTCCCTGGGACAAAAATTGTTTCAATAAACCGTGTAGAGTTGTAACTCTATAGAGTGTAGGGTGAAAGAGTGAAGAGGAGGGAGTGAAAAAGTAGGTTTTTTAGCATTCTTGAGGGAGATAATATACTGTGGATAGTTAAGAAAACCCTTGTTTCCAACAGGGTTTCATTTAAATTCAACCTTCTCTCTAACCTGACTGCCTATAATACCTCCATGCAGCTATCGTCCATGTCTACAATACTTGCAAACCAAATGTCTAACTTTAAAGAAACAGAGACAGAAGTCTCAGATACGCTGAAGTCCTAGAAATTTCATTCAAATTTCTTGCTGAGGGGGGGAGTGAGAGCTTTGTCACTGACCCTGTTGAGGAGGAAAACCATGGTGAGAATTGAGCTGACTCAGGGCCTGCTGAAGCATCCATGTACCCAGGACACACCCCCTGTGCTGCCCAGTGGCTTTGCCTATGCAAAGGAAGAGGGATTGAGGATATCCACAGGTTTTCAAGAAAGCATAGCCAGGAAGGAAAACTGATCCCATGGAGCATGACAAGAAACTGGATTTATTCAGAGCAGTAATCAAGGAAAAAACTGCTCTGCTTGCAGCTTTGCTGTCCCTGCTGCCCATAGAGCTTACTTTGTAATGCACTTGGCACTTTTCCAGAGACTCCAGCCTGGACTGGGGCTGGGTTATGAACATCAGGAAAGGAGCCACCTCTGGCCACAGGAGAAGTAAAAGCAAAGAATAAAATCTTGTCTAAATTCCTTAGCATCAACTGCTCTCCAGGCAGAAAGTGTGGTATTGAGCCCAGCTGGAAAGTGCTGCAGTAAATACTGGTTTTATCCCAAAAATACTGCAGGGTGCCACTATAAATAATTGCATAGTACACCAAAACAGATATGATACTGTATGCATTATTACAAGGCATGCTACATTGCAATATTACAATATGCTACTGCAGTATCACTAGGTGCAACAGGATAAGTAAAAGCACAGGCCTGGAAAGGATTACAGACAAGTACTACAGTGAATGCAGCTTTACATTTTTGGCACATTTTTGTATTAACACAGTTTCACCCTCATATTTATAATATTTGTGTGCCTGTCAAATTTGGGAAACGAGTCTAAATTAATTACAAAGGTCTAAATTATCAAAACAATGAATTTAGATCTATGGACCAGCGCATTTCCTCTAAGCTCTTTTAAAGAAGGCTCACAAGAACTGTTCTATCCTAGAGAGCTGTTCTTCAGCTAATTCCTTTCAAACTATAATGCCAAGCATTCAGTGAATTCATCAGATCTTGGTAGGGAGACTTTGTTATTTGTGATGATAGTGCCCCATTTTTACATTGCAGGTGGGAAAGAGTCTTTTTGTGGCCTCCTGGAATGGTTCAGAGGACTTAGGCTGGAATTCATCAAGCTGGATAAGCATGTGCTCACTCTTAAGTTCCTTCGTCATTATAAGGACTGTTACTCAGCACCAGAAATCCATCTGAACTGCACCACTCTACGACATGCAAAATATAAAAAAATAAATGTAAAAAGTAATTAAATAGGTAATCAATTAATATGCTAATTATCAACACATAAGTGAGGACCAAACACTAAATTTTGAGCCTGCTAATGCCTCTTTCCTTCTTCAGTGTATGAGACATTTATCTGTAAATAAAATGTTGCTAGTGAATAACTGTGAAATTAAAAGAAATTTATAGTAATTAAAAGCAGAGCTGAGCACTGAAATATTCCCTCCAGGGACACTTATTCAAATACTGCCTTTTTTAAATGTTAGAGAATTTAGGCTAAAACATAAATAGTGATAATTATCCGTAGCTCACAGATGACTAATTTATTACTGATGAGTGATAGTTGGTTAAAATTAAACTAATTTATCAACTTTATATATAAATATTATAGAGCATGCTTTTAAAACCACAATTCATTATTAGAGAACTGTCCCAAATGTTTATAAGCCAAAAAAATCATGAAACTAACGTTTAGAATTTTTCCCTGAAGCTTTTAATATTTACTATATTCTTATATGGTGGATCCAAAGCTGAAATTAGTCATTAGTTTTCAAATACCTGTGATAAAGCATTTGATTTATAAGAAAATGAAGTGACATACTGCATTCTTTCCTCTGTCTCCTGCTACAGAGTGGTGTCCCATATCAGAAGTCTGCTCTGCTAGATACTATATGAATACAAGACAAAAACGTAGTCTCACCCCAAAAGTAGCTAAACATTTCAAGCAGAGAGCCTAGCATTAAAAGATCAAAAACTGATGTCATATTTTATTAAAATTATTTTTAAATTCCTTGGCATACGACATTCTGAAAAAGCAAAAATTTAGACTTCACTACTTTGGAAGTGCTGTCTTTGAGCCTGAAGTGACCTTGCCCTGAAACACTGAGCATTTTCCCAGGTAAGAGGATGAAATATGAAAAATGGATATTTATTTGGAAAATGGCAGCACTGAGACAATGACAAGATCAAGGGAGAAGCAGCAGCAAAGTATCACCATATAGGCTGTTTAAAGGAATTCTGAGAAGCTGAAACTCAGGGAACATCAAAACAGAAAGATTCTAAAGTGATGACAAAGTAACATGGCTGAATCAATACCTGGGACATGCAATTTTGACAGTAGTACCTTGGACAATGAGGAACAAAATGAGCCAAGAATCAAATTCATGAGGAGGCAAGAGTAGGAGCCTATAAGGGGAATGATCAGCTTGTAGACAAGCAAGAACTTGAGCATGTGAGCCCCTGTAGGAAAAAATGAAAGAAGATATAAGAAACATCAACCTATCTGAAAACATTGTTTTAGATAAACACATACATATTCATACACAGATATATAAAAATGTATCTCCCTGCGCATGTCTGTTTATATACGGACACACACACAGACACTTGTCAGTGTCAGGACAAAAATATCTTGACAAAATGAAAAAACTTCTGTGAATGTCCCATTCTATGGATGCCCCATCCTTTCAAGTGTTCAAGGCCAGGTTGGACGAGGTACTGAGCAACTTGATCTAATTGGGAGCCATCCCTGCCCATGGTGGGGTCGGAGGGTTAGGTCCTTTCAACCTCAAGCCCTCTTGTGATTCCATGAATGCAGATTCAGCCCATGTGACTGCCTGTTTTTCTGCAGATTGCAGTCATCTTTATTTTTGTTTCAAGTGTTTGTTTGTTTCAAGTTTTTGTGTTTGTCTCCCTCCAGCTCTTTTGCCTTCAGACCTTGTTCCTGACTGATCTCAGCTGCAATAAGCTAAAGCCAAGCATGCTGATGAGAAGTACAGCCTGAGTGTATAGGATGCTGAGATATGACTCTCAGAGAGAGATGTCAAGCCTCCCAAATGTCAGTAAAGGTCATAGTGTCAAAAAAATTTAAAAATTAGTTTCTTAGACGCACATTCTTTGAGGGGAAGTCTTAAAGAGTAGTAGACAGATGGGGGCAAGGAAACAGTTGTCATTGCTGAGGAAGGAAGCCCACATGGTTTGAAGAACAAAAGAAAGTGTGGGAGCATAGGGAGGCAAATCAGTATGAGAGAAATCAGAGCTGGCTGAATGTATTCTAGCAAAAAATGAATGAAGATTGTAGAGCTTCATAAGAATGACGACAGAAAGGTCATCACTGATTCATTAACTGAATATACTGGTCAGAAACTTCATGAGATAAGCAAAAAGCAGGCTTTAGCTTTTACATTTTCTATTGGGCCCAAGATGACTCTTGTATATATAGCTATATGTACAAGGAACTATGCTTTCTTTCCTGAATTGCAGAGCAATTTTTTTATCATGTATGAATATAGTAGTGAGAGAGGTCCATGTTCCACCTCTGATTTCAGTGTTTATAAATAGTTATAGATTGAGCACATAGTGTACAAAACATATACTTTGACATCCCATATTACTGATTGGAACAAGCTTCCTTCAACGTGAATTAAGAGTCCACCTGTAACAGAAGCATGCAGTTCCATAACCTTTCACAAAATCCCCCCTTATATATATGTTCACTCACAGAAACAGTTGTGAACTTCCAACAAAGAGCTCTCCCTAATCATTACTGGAGAATACAAAGGTTAATCTGGATGCCTTTTTCTTCTTCTCCCAAGAAATTTCTGGCTTTCTGCAGAAATGTTATTAAAAATGGACCATACCTGGACAAAAAAAAAATGTAACTACCAGCATACAAAAAATCCCCCGCAATAGAAAGTTCATGTTCAAATTTCTAGTTGTTCCTGCTTCCAGTCTCATACAGGATCCTATCACCTTGATATCTATAGGTGTCTGTAATAACAGTTCTGTAAAGATAGGTAAGGTTCACCTTTGGACTCTTTTCTTTGCAGCACAGATTGGAATGCATTAATTAAGAAAAAATAAATCAGCTAAAAACCCACAAGTTCTCTCTATTTGAAAGTTTATGCTGGAATGGAAATTGAATCATTGTGACCTAATATTGTGTTTAAGTGACAGGAGATTCAGTTACTGGGTCTGAAATAATCAAAAAAACTGTGGAAGTGAATTGCAGCATTAAAAGTGGATCTGTGCCCAGGCATCAGACTATATTTAATTTAAAGGTTTTGGGCAGTTTTTTGGTTTTAAGGTTTTGGTTTTTTTAGGATGAAGAATGGAATAATAGAAGATAATTAATTGAATATTAAGAGTAAGAATGGCAGAACAGTATCCAATTTTATTTCACTCAGTCTTAACTTTGTTTTAAATAAAGTAATTTAATAATGAATTCCTCATGTAATATAAATAATAACTGTTTCCAATGCTTATCTCATGTTCTTTATGAAAATAAAAGAATACAAAATTACTATCATTATCTCCTAATGCTTTTGGCTCTTGATCAAAGATAAATTTAATCTGATCGGCCTGTGCCCTATACTGAGATTTTCTATTGGGAGTTGCACTGCAGCATTCATCATTTGTAAAGTTTCAGGTTGCTCTTTTTGTTCTAGTAAGGCATAATGCTTTGTCAAACTTCTAAGATATTTCTATCTAACATAATTAAAAATAAAACATTTGTTCAGCTTCTCTGTTTGAAAAAAACACTGAACCTTTTGGAATAAAACAGGTGATCCAAACCTGAAACCTAGACAGGAATTCAGAAATTTTTTTCATTTACTTCAGGCAGCATTGTTTGCTAGCTAGAATGTCAGCACAATACTTGTACTTAACAGAAGGAGAAAACCCTGGTTCCATCTCAAGATTGGGCAACCACTGTGGATGAGACAGACACAGTGCTTTCTGTTCTTGCTTTAAACTAAGGGTACAGCCACAAAAACTGTGGGAGTAGATATGGTTTTGAAGTGCTTCAAGGAGAGAGCACAACAGAAGTAATGAAAGAACGTTTGTGGTGGTTCTGCAGTGTCACGCTGCTTTCGCTTCACACTGTGGTTTTCTTTCAAGTTCCAATAAAGCTCTTCTCTCATGCTGCCTAAGTTCTGTTAGCACCTTAATTCAAAAGTTTAGATAGAGAAGCTAGCTTAAAAAGTTCGGAAAAAAGTCAAGAAATCATGACTGTAGCTTTCATAATGTTCAAAGTAATTTTCATTCTCTGAAATTCTCCAAGAGTAATGCTAACCTAGTGAGTGAAAGAGCTGATTTTCAGGTACAGTCCATTAAGCAGTACAAACCCTGTATAATCTCTGTGATCTCTGCTGCAAGTTTTGATGGTGACTTACAGGAATAAATAGTCACAGCTAGAAGTAACAGGCTGCATCTCTGGTTTTCAGGTTGTTTATAAATTTGAGACATGCTACACTCCCACTTTGCAAAGATGACTTACAAGACAAGAAAGTGCTACCTGTAATACCCTAAAGGGATCCTGGTCCAGACAATTATTAAGATTCAATAGTTTTTTTTAATTTAAACTTACTATACCAAGAAATATAAACAATGAAAAAATAGATTCTTTTCTTTTTCATTTTTCACGTGAATCTGTCCTCCTTAATGAAGCCTCTACTTAAAAGAGTGTGTTCTTTTCTTCCTAACATGCATAAGTAGGTTTTTCATGTGGAGGATAATATGCCAAAGAGAAAGGCAGGCTTTCAGTTTGTTGTTTCTTGTACTGTAGTAAAAAGTGCTGGTTGGAAACATTCCTGGAAAACACTATTATTTAACAATTCTCTTTAGTGCTTTGAAATGGTAGCCCTTGACTTTATCCCATAAATCCTCATATGAGTGATCCTTACTCCTGCAAGTAGTACAGCTGGACAGAGCAACAGATCACTACTTACCATCTATTTCCATTACATGGGGCTGATTAACTACATTGTTTTTAACTATTCATGCCTCTTCCTTCTTAAAAGCTTTGACATACGTGTTCAGTCTTTAAAAGCCCCATTCTAAATGGTACCAAAAAACACAGGATAAATTTTATTTGCAAGCAACATGCATTGAACTGCAGTGATCTCTTCCAGGTAGGGGTCGCATCACAGTTATCCCCCCTCGTGGAACCTAAGTATACTGAAGGGTCAGGTTATCCATATGTGCTGAAAAAACAGCTTCCCATTATCCCTAGTCTAGGGCAACAAACAGATAAATATCACAAATTACTCAATGTATGTACGAAAGAAGTTTATTTTTTGAACATATAACCTTTTTTTCATGATGTCTTGAATTAACTTTAATCCTGATAATTTTCACGCTGTACAAGTGCAATATAAAATTGTATGTGAATCAATGATGAACTTATTAAATAAACACTGCAACTAAACATCCATCTTTAAGAATCTCATAGTGGAGATCTACATTACAGAATGATGTTCATAGAATCACAGAGTGGTTTGAAGGAACCTTGTTCCATCTTCCCTGCATGGGCAGGGACGTCTTCCACTAGACCATGTTGCTCAAAGCCCTGTCAAACCTGGCCCTAAACACTTCCAGCAATGCAGCATCCAAAATTTCTGGGGGCAACAACTTCCAGTGTCTCACCACCCTCATATGAAATAATTTTTTCCTAATATCTAAGCTAAATCTACTCTTAGTTTAAAGCCATTTCCCTTTGTCCTATCACTACACACCCTGGTAAAAAGTCCCTCTCCAGCTTTCCCGTAGGCTCCCGTTAGGTACCGGAAGGCTGCTGTAAGCTCTACCCAGAGCTTTCTCTTCTCCAGGCTGAACAGCCCCGGTCCTCTCAGCCTGCAGAGTTGAGGTGCTCCAGCCCTGTGACCATTTTCATGATCCCCTCTGGACCTACCCCAGCTGCTCCTGGCTGGTACCAATGTGGAACAGCAGCAGCAGCAGGTATTGGTCAGTGGGCTGTACTAGGTTCAGCAGTCTGTCGGTGACACCCGTGACACAAACCCTGGTAAGCAGCTCCTCTCTCTCTCACATGGGTGCCTCCCTGTGTACCTGGCAGAAGAGTCACCCACTGCTATCACCAGTCCCCTTTTCTCAGCTGCACAGGTTGTTACACAGGGAGCAGACGGAGCTGCCTTACTCAGTTCCAGCAGCAATCCTGATCTGACAGGTCTTTGCTCTTCACTCTCCAGAGCAGTGAAGTGGTTCTGTGACAGCACCTCAGCCTTCAGGGGAAGTCCCTTCATCCTGCCGGTCCTTGCCTGTCCAAACTTCCATTCTTCTGATTTACTGCCCCCCTCTCTCTGTGTATGCTGGTCAGAGAGCTTTTGCCTGTTTGGCCATGGCTGTGGGTGCCCTGCAGACTGCTCTTGGAACCAGCTGTCTAACTCCTTCTCAGTGTCCCCGACATTGTGCAGCCTTCATTCCATCTTCTGCAGCTCACTCACCAACCTCAAAAGCATAGGGTACAGGTACTGCAATCTCCAGTAAAAACTGACAATAAAACTGGATGGTACTTTTAAGAAGTTATAGCTAGAGTAGAAAAACCCAGGGTGGTATTAGTTCTGATTACCTAAACATAATCCACAGTATTTATAGTGGATAGATTTAATTTGGTGATTTTGGGTATTTTTTTTAGGTTAAAAAAAGTAATTTGAAAATGTCTCATTAAACATCATGTCTACATTCCCTGAGTTCTACAGTGGATTTCAGAGATGTAAACACATTTTACACCCAGAGATACTTTACAGACTGAAATGTGTACTGTGTTGAGCTAGATGTTTCCTGCTGTACTCTTAGGGCCAGAACAGCACAGAAAGTGTGGTGCTGTCAGTGAATTAACTTTAGATTTGACCTACAAAGGCAGGTTTCTATGGGGTGATGTTAAGCAATTCACTGTAGGCTCATTGAATCCTGAGATCTCTTGCAAACAAAGCAGTCAAATTGCAAAGGTGCTTTGTGAAATCACCTATTGTACATCAGACACCGAACTGAGACTCCAGTGTTCATCCTCTGCCAAGTTCTCAGACATGAACAGCTCATGTTTAACTTCACTGAAGACCCTTTTTTGACAGCAGAATGAGAGCTGCAACAGACTGCACATTGTCCCTGAAAGTAAAAGGTTTACAAAACCTCTATTAGACATTAATGCTAGCCTGGGGGTCTTTAGCTCTTGAGTGACACGAAAAAATATGGAAAATACACAAAACCATTTTACATAATGATGGTTCTGTATCTTGTAAGCAAAAGGGCTTTCTGCTAAAGGGCAAGTTCCTGATCCCATTTAAGTGAACACCACATTTTCCATGAACAAGACTGGGGGCTTTACACAGCTTTTATTTACCTTTTCTTTTCTTACGTATTTTGTAGTCTGATTTTCATTCTTTCCTCTCTTTCTCTCTTTTATATTTTTTTACAAATTAACTGAGCAAAATACAGGTCCTGAAATACTTTTAAATTACAGTAAAACAAGACCTTTCACTAATTAATTTTTATGTCTTAAAAATAAACAGTCCTTCACTTCAAACAAATAGCAAGTTATAATGCTCAGAGTTATAATGCTCAGCAGGACCATGAAACATGATGTTTTCCAGATAAAAGATCAATAAATAACTAATATGTCCACCAAATATCTGCCTCAGAAGCATCTTATAATAATAACTTATTATATCTTATTATTAAGCATCTGTATTAGAATCAGGAATTTCTGAAACATAGCAATTACTATCTTTTCACATGAAATTTGAAAGTAAAAAATGCATTAGGACGCTCAAAAGAAATGCATAAATATATACTGTAAAACTTAAACCACTTGACTACCTTTATCTTAACTCAGGAGGAAAGAATACTGTCTTGGAAAAAAAATAGTTTTAAAGATCCTTGTTCTTTAAAGTACATGCTAACCATATTGTATCTCCTATAACTCAGAGACCAGATGTAATAAGTCATTCCAGAAATTCAAATTCCTAGTGAAATAGTGTTGCAGGAATTGGAAACATTAGCAGGAGGACAGGATATGTTTTCCAACTATTTTCACCATAGCTTGGTAGGCTACTAGTTTAGAAGTTCTAGTTCTAGTCCTAGTTTAGTCTAGAATGAAATAAAAAGAATGAAATGGAGAAATAAAGAATGAAATAAAGGTCAAATGCACAATATCCTAGTGACAGAATTCCTTGCACCCCACATTGATATGCTTGCAGGGCATTTATATAAGCTTTAAATATTCACTAGAATTATTTCCTCAACAGGGCTAGTTTTTCTAGTGAAGCAACCACACAGTATTAAATCAGTCAGCAGAAGTAAAATGGAGCACTTTTACTATGCAAAAACCTCATTGCACTTAAAAAGTTTGTGGTGGCTTTGTTTCCGCCTATGTCTATTGCGCTATGGACAATCCAGGGGCCCAGGAGCTTGGGTTATGTAGAAGAGCTGTTGCTAGGCAAAATTTCCTGATGTAAAAGCTCTCTTTATCCAATAAATCTGAAAAATTGAAGGTATATAGAATTTCCGGGGCTGCAAAGGCCATGTGGGCACTGTGTGACCCTTGCCAGGGATCTTCTGAATGCTTATTACACAATTGAAACTGAATATATAATATAGTTCATGTTCAGGAAGACTGGGATGTCCTGACAGCATCAGAATTCCCATGCCAGGTGAAGAGCAGCATGCATATGCCTGGGTAGTGATTGTTGGAAATTCCAAAGATGTTCAGGGTTCCAGATGAAGAGCAGCCAAATTCATGCAACACTCAGATTTTCCAATTCATGCAACACTATTTCAGTAGGAATTTGAATTTCTAGAATGACTTATTATATCTGGTCACTGAGTTATAGGAGACACAATATAGCCAGCATCTACATTAAAGCATGTGAGCCATTAGAGTTACCATCTGGAAATTCTGGCCTTAAAAATTTGCACAATCGAGGAGTGGACTCACCTCAGAAAATCTGAGTATGTGGGAGCTTTTTATTACAAACTTATCAGGGCTTAGAATGTGAAAAAGACATCATAATCATGAATACTGATGAACTTCAGTTAGCCAGACTCAGAAAACCACAGTAAGCTCCTTGAGCTCTTCTCACCCATGAAATCCACTTGAGCAGAATGGACAAGGCTAAAAGAAAATGTTCTTATGACCTGATGCAGAGTTGACTCAGAAAAAGTGCATTATTAGTATACAAGCTAAATTCAGATGAAAAGCTGAGTAAAAACCAGTAGCTTGCTCATCACTATGAAATTCCACTTACACCAGTAAGGTGTTGTCTTGCAGAAATGGATAAATGCCAGCCATTATCTACTAGAATATCAGTATCTCATGAAAAGTGTTAACTTACAACAGAAGATCCCTCATCGAGGAATGGACCCTTGGCTCACATGCGATAACTATTGAATACAAAATTTTAAATTGCCCATTCTAACTTTATTCTTTATTTCAAAATTGAAATTTTGCCACTGTAAATTTCTACTTAAATAAGAAAAAAACCCAGAAAATAGCATTTTAGACAAGTCTTGTAGACATTAAACTCCACTTCTTCTCAGAAACTCAGAGGTTTATTATGATAGCAATTAGTTTAAATGAAGATAAATCAACCAAATATTTGAACTAATCAGAAACACAACTTTTTCATACTGCTTATTATTTAGATAATTTTAATTTCCAGGACTTTATTCTATGGTCTGGTGTTCAGACCTCTAGGCTTCTTCTTTTAGCTATAATAAATGTGAAAACCCAGAGAGAGGAGTGCTCTTGGCATTTGGCATGTTCTAAAGCTGTGAAAAATCAGTGGTTGGGATTCAGCCCTTTCCCAAGGCATCACAGTACTTACTGCCATTTCTTGATTGTTCTGAAAACCTTGGCATCCCAAAATCTCCCTCTCCTCTACCACGTTGAGGGACGTGGTAATGTGTTCCACAGGACCTGGCAGCATGTCTCCTGGTCCCTTCTGCTGTTTGACTGCATGCGGCTCTGTGGTGTCCCAATCAGACACACATCAGCCTTCGTGGCACACTTCCAGTGGAGAAGCCTTTAAGCAATTCAGATCTTCTTTAGTGTGTGGTTCATGAACAACAGAAGCCCTTCAGAGGTCTGAGGCTGAAATAATGCTTGCGGGGATGAGTTGCTAATAGAGTTTCCTAATGCCTGTAGTACAAACCAGGCAAAAGCAGCCATGTGCTTCTGTAAAGAAAACCTGCCTTACATGAACTTATGTAACATCGCTGTGTTGCTGGTGGTGTGCAAAAAAATAACAATGAACTATTTCCTTCTTCTTTCTCCAATTACTGTTAATTTGTAGTGGCAAAATGTAGAATCCAGTGATCAGAGTGATAACTCGAGCAAACACTAAAAAAGCTGAGAGAACAGCACAAAGTTTTTTCCTGCACACTCTGTGGGAAGCTTCTAACCCTGAGACTTAACCTTAGGATTTGCAAAATCATACAAAAATGATTTAAATACCTCTGTTTAAGGAAGTTGGCTCACTTGTGTTGTGGCTAAATTACAGTTGGTCAGTTGATTAAAGACAGAGTTATCCAGAAATGACTGGATTTCGGGACCACAAAAATCCAGCCACAGCAGCTGGGCTGGAATAGGCCAAACTTTGACCATTGCTCTTTAGTAATAAGTGTCCTGGTTAATGATCTTTGAATGTCAACAGCTGGGATCAGATGGAACACAAGCAAAAGCAAGCCATGGATATGAGGAAACAAAGATGGAATGTTGCAAAGATACTACAATGATCAAAACTGGACTGACCACAAATCCCAAACCAGGCTGCAAGAACAAAAGAGCATTTTAATGGGTGGAAATTATTCGTAATATATTATTCTCCTCACATAATAAAGAGGAAATCTCTTTTTTCCCTTTTACTGTTGTCTTATATATTGGATTGAAACACTTCCTTCTGGTCCTCTCTGCCAAATCTCAGTATCAGAGGAAATATCAGCTCACTATTGTTACTATATAAATTAGTTGAACTTCATCTAAGACCAGTCTGTAGAACTACTGTGCCAAAAAGGAAAAAAAAATAGTATTCTCTTAACTCACTACATCTCTGTTTTAAATAAACTGCACAGAAAATGAGATCCATTTGGAGAATATAAAGGACTATAAAGAGCTAAATAAGGCAGTACAGGGAAAGCAGCCTCTGCAGGTGTCTGAGCTCCACATGGGCCAGACATAGTCACTGTCATACTGGATATTACCTGATTCTGCACTACGTAAGGCTGTGACTGTAATTGATTTTCTGGGTCAGCAGCCAAACTGAAATACTGCAAACAAAATGTGGCTGTTTCTTTGGTCTCTGCTCTAGACCGGGAAAAGAACAAACTTGATCTGGGGTTCCCATTTCTCTGGGAGAGAATGAACATCCAGGCTCTATGGACAACCAGGAGGGCAAAGATGGAAAATGCTGCCTCTCCTGTTAGAGCTGTGTCAGCAGCAGTGTGAGTGCCAAGGCTGAGCCAAAGCAGCTCAGACAGCAGCTGAGACCCTCAGAGCCTAGCACCTCTGGCTGGCTGGGCCCAAGAGATGGGGACAGAAAAAACAAGAGCTCGCTCCAAATTTCCTTCAACTTTCTCCTCAGAGACATTGTAGAGGGAGGTGCTGTTTCCAAGACCCTCATGTTGAGATAAGAAAACCAAATTCCATAATCCCTGAGTTAGTGGGTAAAAGAGGGGTAACATGATTAAAGTTAATCTCCAGGCTACTTTTTCCTTACCCCAAACAAATTCTGCCATTCTACTAAAAAGTTCAAACAGCTTTAGGATCAAAACTCCATTTGGGATGAATTTGCAGTCACTAAAAATGTTATCCAACTCTATTGACTAAATTGCAGGATAAGGCCAGCCTGATCCATCCTTTCATTAAGTGCAAGATTATGCCAGCATTTTCTCAGTGACTTTACAGAGCTTTACAGCAGCCAAATAATCTGACCAAAGAGGCCAAAGCTGAAGTCATCAACAAGTAATTAAAAAAAACCACAGTGAAGTTGTTAAGCAACTGCTACAACATTTTTGGGGGTATGGCACAGGATAGAGGCACTTAATTTTCTCCAGCAATGATGAAGGTATTACATATGAAATGCAGGATAACTGTAAAGCTTATTGTGAGGTGAAAAAACTTGGCAACAAATTATTTCAACCTCTCACTAAGATTGCCAGGCACTTTGTCATTTGACAAACCTCTAAGAAGACACGAATACTTGTTTTTCTGCATCTGATATAGCTTTGGGCTTGCAAAGCTACATAAACAAATTAAACTCATGATGTCTATGATGAGTCTACAAACCCCACCCTACCTATTTCTCTTTAACTTCCCTTTGTGGCAGATCAAACTCAGGAGACATCAGTTTGTTGCTTGAATAGATTTATGTTTCTGGAACACTCAACTGAAGTTGAATGTTAGCTCTAATAACTATTTTCTATTTCCATAAAAAAGATGCTTATTGGTCAATACTGAGCAACAGAAGGATAAAGCAGGCTCATTTTTTCTTCATGTCCCAAAATAAAGTTTTTCTCCAAGTATATACATATAATAGGAATTCCCATCTAACTTTGAACTATTTCCTCTTAGTATTTTTAATGTTCTTTCCACATCGAAGTTGTTAAGTTCTTCTGGGATCTTTACTATTGAACATGTTGGTCTTTAATCTCAACATTTTCTTTCTATCTTTAGCAAATTATTTATTTTCATCAAAACTCTGAAAGTTTTCTGTTTGTCCCTTTCCCCAAGCCCCTTTTCCAATTACTTCTGCTGGCAGCTGTTGCTTCTGCAAATTTGCCAGTAACTGCTGTGCACCAAGGAATAAAGAAGAAAGAAAAAAAAGAGAAAAAATACCTCCCCCCCAAAAAAAGAAGAAGAAAAAGAAAGACAAAAAAAAAAGAGAAAAAAGAAGTTAATGTGAAGGACTCTGTTGGCTTCATTTATCAGCTCTCCCTGAGCTGAAGTGTTAGGTAACTCCTTTAGGGACATGTAATGTTAAATATTGATGGATATCCAATTATGAAGCCATAATAGTGGATGGATATCCAATTATGAAGCCATATTGGAAACACAGTCCCATGAGATTTGCTTACCCTATAAAGGAACACAAACGTTGTTAAACTAAAGTATGCTCTAAGCTGCAATATTTCATATAAGCTTAATTAGAATGGGCATAGTAAGGTTTATTAAGCACAAATTCTTAAAGGCTCAGATTTGGCCAAAATGCAAATTTATCTCTCCTGAAATTAGAATTTCATTTGCGTTCACTTTTAAAACCAATTAGAAACACAATCTGCTTTCTTATGAGACTGGGTGACCCCGGTTTTAGTTTCGGTTTTGTAATCACAGAAAGCTATTGTAGTAGTCAGTTCATCACAACTCTCAGCACTTTCATGACAGTTTGTTTGATCTTAAACAGCTTTGGCAAGGACAAGGGTGTGTTCATCACGGAAGTTTTTACTGTCCTTTGAGTTGCGTGCTGAATCTCCTTGTGCCAGCCCAGTCCTGACAGCTCTGGGAGCCTCGTGGTGCAAGAGGCCGACCATGGATGCTTTCCCCAGATGGAGGAGGTGCTTGCAGTTACAGCCCAGCATCCTCACTCAGAAGGACATCCTGACACAAGAGGTGGAACAATATTCCAATGTTTTTGTAAGGGAGCAGGCAGGGAGGACGAGCCAGCTCTGGGCAGGAGGCCCCAGAGCTACCCTTGCCTGACCAGGGATGTGACTCTTCTGACCCTGGTGGTGGCAGGGCTGTGGCTCCCGCAGGCTCCCTGGGGTGGGCCCTCTTTCCTTGTTGACCTCGTCACTGCAGAGAGCAGTGGGGAATTTTTCTGATGTAATATATTCGAGTTTTCTCATCCTGCCCTCCCCTTGCCATCCCAACAGGCTTTCCAACATGGCTTGGATTAGCCTTAAATTCTTGCGGTTTCTTGTTTCAGGTTTTGGTCTGGCCATTTGTCATCCTGGTTCTGTTTCTCCTCTCTCTGTTCTCAGAATGATAGAACACAGGATCACCTCTTTGGATAAGATTATAAATGCTTTGCTGTCGAATTGCCAGTAATGAGTCTCTGCCAAATTTATACTCTAAAATTCCCCAAGCAGCAATTTAATTACATTATTTTGGATACAGCACCATAGCAGCTGCATTCATTTGATGAGGATTCATTATGGTTTTTGGTGAAAACAATGGCAAATTAGCTCTGGTGTGTTTTGGAATTTGCTCTTTATTTAGTTTAGAATAGCCCTGTTTTAGTGAGCATGACTCCCAAGCTCATTTGTTCCTGCAGTCTGTGAGAAAGTGGGAAAGCTCTGACAAAAGTTTTTAAAAACCAGATATCTCTACACCTGTTGCAGCTCAGCTGTTGAACTCCTGCTGGTTTGTGGTTAAAAGGGAATTACCAAGACAGATCCATTCTACTATGTTTCAAAGAATATTACAGGACTATTCCCAGTCATGCGTATAAATCAAAATAAATACATAAATAAAAAAATCTTCAGTCTTGCCCATATTTTTCCTTGATGAATCTTTTCTGCAGAAAAGTATTATATCCCTACCAGAAATCTAGTATGGGTTCTCAAGGAAATCGAAACCAAATGACTTCTACAACTACTTCCAAGCTCAAACTTAAGCCAGCTTTGTGAAATATTTGTTTAACATTTCTTTAACTCTCTGGAGGATTTATAGTAAGTTAGAGGTGACATGAAGCCTAATCATAGGGCAAAATACATAGCTACAGTGTAAAATCCTCCGAAGAACAAATTTGTTCCTTTACCACTATTCTAAATAAAAGCCACAGCTTCACACTAGAAGCTTTTGCCAGAATGCCAACATCATGTTAGAGCCATAACTTCTGCTGGAAATTTTTGTACTGGAAGAAGTCTTTCTATAGATATAGTTATAGTACCACTTTTGTATCTCCAGTCCATTTCGATTTGTTTATCGATACTGGTAATTTTGATGGTAAAGATAAATTTTGGCTACTTAAAAACACAAGGAACAAGAAAGTTTCTGTTCTCAGCTTTCTTAAAATTCTGTCACATTTGTACATCTTAACCAGTCTGTGCTGATAAAGGGAACAACCCTTAACAGAGCTGGACATAGAGAAGTTGCTGTACCCCCTTTTGTTATACTTTGTTAAGGGCTAAGGTGGATATGCTTCTCCTTCCTTAGGATAATATTTAAAGTTCATTCAATCACTTTCCTTCCTTTCCTAATCTGTCAGATCCTTGTCCTTGTGCCAGAACCAGACTAAGTCTGACCCATCATTGCATAATTTCAACTTGCTAGACACTCAGGAAATTATTCACTTATTATGCAGAGCTGGTTTTTTTTCAATTGCTCTTGAGACCTGGCATAGCTAGGGTGGGATTGAGCAGGCAGGGCATGGAAGGAGGGATGAACTGCTACAGGAAGGGGAAAATGGTGGATACATGGAAACCAGCCATTAAATTGTTATAGCTGCTGGGAAATTGCATTTGAGGCACCTAGTTTGTGCATCTACTATCAGCATCTGGGGCAGCAGGCTTCCTAGAGTACACTTGTGCAGTCCATGGAGACTACTGGGTGCCTGAAGAGCAAGAAAATGGACCAGCCTCAGTGCTCCCACCTCAGGTGTGCCTGCACTGCTGCACTGCTGGGGCTGCTCGTGGCCAGCAGAAAACACAGGGAATCTCTCCACCAAAGGGTTGTACAGCTACTGAAGCTGCTCCAGTGGGACAGTAGCAGCATGCACAAAAGACAGGGAGAGCAATATAATCAGAAAGAACAATTTTTGGTGGCAGCAGTCATGTTAAATTAGTTCAGTTATCCCATAGTATGCCTTCAGTGCTAAGAGTATAACCAACAAAAATCCTAAATTGCCAATGATAAGTAATAAACAAACAAACAAATAAATAATAATTTTAAAATCCCATAACATTTGTTGAAGCAATGTGGGATTTTGGTGGTCTGCCTAGGGCCAGAATTTGATATATACTATAAACATAATATAAAGCAAAAATACTAATAGAGTCAAATTTTTAAGACTGAACAGGACAGCTTTTACCCCCACTACCAAAGCAATACTGCTTCAAAGCACTAGAAAAGAATGACTTCTGAATCTTAAACTAGAATACTGAAATTATGTATGTAATGTATTAGGAAATAAAACACCAAAGCCTCAAAACGCTTCTCTTGTACCTGGCACGCCCAGTTTAAAACAAGTTCCCATTATGGAAGCACTTAGTTTCTTTGGGGTTTATGACAGACTTTCCCTATGAATTTTTCTGTAGAAATAGTGACTCAGAGGGAGCAGCCTTGAGACACGCAGCTTCTGAGATGGATATTTATCTGCCTGACCCTGCAGACCTCCTCAGGAAGGAAATGGGTTCCTGAAAGGAAAACATGTGACAGAAGATTCATCCTGTTCTGCAAGCAGGAGTCCTTCAATGAGGCACTCCACTCCTGCACCTCAGGCTGAACTGGGGCTCCTACCGTGCTTACAGCATGTCAGAGAAAAACCCCAAACCAAACTTCATGAACAAACAAGCATTCCCCTCTTTACCTTCTGTTGTTTTCTTTCTTGGCGTGACAGTTTCATTGCAAACTATAATCAGTCATTACAAAATAAGCTCTCCCACATCTGAATTTGTAGCTTGTGACAATCATTTACCTGTAACACAACAATTTACTTGTATCCCTATACTGCAAACACTCAACTCTGCACACAATAGGTGCAAAAACTAGACTGAAATAAATTCCTAATTTATTCAAATTTATTTTGATATTGTGCACATTAAAATCTGAAGCCTTCACTGCTGAAATGAAGTATTATGAGATTTAATAGTAGAACTCCAAATTGTTTTTTTTGCTGGTTTTCTTTTTTTTTATTTTTCCTAAAGTGTAGTAGTGACTTATTTGACAGAAAAATTACATTGCCTTCAAATGAGAGTATGCTAAATGATTTAGGCAGAGCAAGAACCCATTTAAATCTACTCAAAATTCAGAATTCATTTAAATGTTTTTCGTTTTTTCAGAAAAATGTTTTAGTGGCTTATCATTCTTTTTACCCATCCTCTTCTAACAAAAGACATTACCAGAAAATTATTAACCTAAAGAGGTAATTTTACTCAGAGTAATTCACTGCATGTTCAGACAAAGGTTTTCAACTAGTATAAATATGAACAAAGCTGGAACTAATCAAGTAAATTAATGGGGTAAAAAAAGTTCCTCTGATGATATTATTACCCCAAAAGAACTGCAGGAATTAATTGCATCCTGCCTGCATAAGAATTTCAGTGCATCAAAATTTCAGAAGTGTGTGTCTACCAAGTCTGGAAGGAAAGCTAATTCAGCAGAGGCAAAAAAAAGTGCAAAACTACATGAAGGCTTCACGGTGCTGCTCTATTTGGTGGATTTGACTGGAAAGGTCAGTTTTTCCTCAAGAGTGATCATAAGAAATGCTCAAAAGAGGATGAAAACATTTTTGTATGGCTAATATAATGCCCTTTCCCCCACAAGCTTCAGCATGAAGTTGAAGGCTGTAATCAAAGGCAGGGGAAAAAACAGTGTTTATCCATACTTAAGGGGCACAGGCAAGAAAACACTGAATAACCATGTAAATTCACCCAAAGTTTTTATGACCTCAGCAGACATCTCATGGGTCCTTTTGGTAAGTGGGCACCTTATTGACCCTTGGGCTGAAGAAGGGCCTTGATGCAGGAGCTCTCTCACACGACAGATTTTTCAATGTAGATGAAATGAGTTTTATTTTAAAATCAGGTGAGTTGTAACCCTCAGTGCCAGCCTTCCAACAGCAAACACTTACTCATAAAGCAAATGCAGCTCACGCCTGCCAAGCTGAAGAGCACCCTGTGCAATGGGAGAGCCCCAGCACTGGTAGGGCCATCCTGGAGTGACCCACTGCCACAGCAGCCATCTACCTACACAGGGAAAGCAGGAATGATCACATGGTCACCAGGAGATCCATGACTACTGCAAAAACATGGAAGCTTTCACTACCAAGCATTCACATCCATCCATCTCTTACTTATCTGTACTGTATTTTTCCCCCTGTTATACAGACTATAGTCCATTTTGCTATATTGGGAAAGGCATTGAAAACATCTATTTTTGGATTAAGAATTTTAAAGGTGTTTTCTTTTTTTTAAACTACATTCAAATATAATTTGCAGTATTTTAATAGTTACTTGAATTATTTCTTTGAAGGGATTTCTTGCATACATGCGTTCCAAGCCTTTGGACCAGAAATAAAATATTTAAAAAACTTATTCAGATGAACTTTCATTCATACACTGATCAGAATTTTCTCTTCTCTTTAGTAATTTATTAGTAGGATAGATATTGCTCAAATTCAGTTGGAATGAGTTATAATCTCCATATGCTGCTGGCTTAATTTAGAAATAGGTTTTGCACATGCTGTCATTGGCTATAGCTTAACGAATCTGCTTAATGCTTCTACCGCAAGACACACATGTTGTGAACGGTTGCACATCTTTAATCTCTTTCAAAGTTTGACAGTATCCTAACAAATAACAAAACTTGGGTTTACAGTCTCACATTTCAGAATAGTCAGGACATCTCCAGAAATGCAGAGATGAGTTTTGGGTGGAAGGCTACTGAAGTGTGGGAACCTATGGAAGTTCCAGCTGCTCTCAGAGCAAAGCACTGGGTGCTTACCAAGGGAATATTAACCTGTGTAATACAGGTCCAACACAACAACATAGCTTCTTCTTTTTTACTTCTGCATGGGTTGTTTTTATTTCTCCTGTAGTTAATGAAGGATAATGTGCTTTCTATTTTATTTTTGTTAATTTTAACTATTAACCAGATCTACATGTAGAAAATTTCTCCGACATTCAAACACATTACAAGCTTGAATTGACATTATTGTTCATAGACAGCATGACATCTCAATTGTCATGACCTGCAAAGGGTAAACAGGAGAGTTTGAAAAGTCTTATATTTTGTTGTATATGTGTGGATAGTCCAAAAGAAAACAGAAAAGGTGGATTATTTTAACTGGGGAAGCACTTATTTTTTCTTAATTTGCTTCAAATTAGCCATTGCCTTGCCCAGCTCTGATACTCTGAGCATGTTAAGAAATCTTTCAGTGCTATCTGCAATCAGAGATGTTCCAGCTAATTTGTAGTCAAACAGGTTAGTGTTTATCTTCTGCGCCAGAAATAGAAGTTTAATACCTATAAAGTAAGTACTTCAAAATGTGCATGAATTACTGGTAGAATTACAGTAAACAATATTAAAAAAATGCTGTAGTACTTAGTGTTTTGGGCATACCCCTGAACAAGAGGTATATTAACAATCGCATCCTGATACGAGCCTTGGGTTGCAAAAGCTCTACCCCCAGCTCCTTACTCCCTTCCCTTCATTCAGCCTAAGAGCAGATTGATGCTCCCATCTTAATCTATCCTGGTATTAGCAATAATTTATCACCCACAATTCGTGAGCCTACGGTAAACAGTGGTGAAAGAAATGATTAATGAAGTATGGCACTAGGTAGTAATTGCATCAAAAAGGCTGTACAATTTGCTATTTATTGTAATGAGGTGATGCATACTTTACATTAAAGATCTTGTCTCGCTTGTCTCACATTCATTGTATGATGATTTTATTTTCCTTTTATTTTGAATAAACCGTCAAACAAGAATTTGATATAAAAACCATAATTTCATTAAGAAATTAAAGCTGAAACACTTACAATATAATCTTTATCTCACAGAATATAAGAGACTCTCTCATATTTTGTATTTTTTTTTTCAAATTTAGGGTGTGTAGATTTCATTCAATAGAGTACTGTTATAGGAGTAACTAACATCAGTTTAACGTCAGAAGTAACTCATGAGACTGGCATATAATGAAGGACATACAGAGCCAGAAACTGCAGTGGCACCTCTTCTCTTGAATGAAGAGCACAAGAACTCAGGCTTTTCAGCATAAGGACAAGGGAAGGTGAAGTTATTGTATTTCAAACCAAAATAATTATATTAAATCAAATAGTAGTGCTTCCACTGACTAGTGAAACTAGCCAATATTAATTTCAAACATTCTTTTAATCTGGGCCATTACATGCTGTAAACAGCTCACTTGAATATTCCTGTGACCGTATAAAATGTCTATGTACCTGTCATGCTTGCTGTAGTATTTTGTTCTAAGGATAGCTGAATGAATATTCCTTGAAGCTGGGATTACATCTCAAGTACTTGTACAAGACCTTGTATTATAGGACTTTCTGTTTTAATTGAGCCTTTGGGGATTACCATAGTAAAAATAAGTACATGAACTTCTATACTTAATAGATGTGGTTGGCAGAGATTATAGTATAGGGGAACTATCTAAAAGTCACAAATACCCATAGAGATTTTCTTTTTTGTTAAAAAAATCCACAACTTTCATGTAAATCTGAAACTTTACGTAGTATAGTATTCCATCAAATTATCCTTGACTTTCAAACTTTCAGCATTTGATTTCTGCAGCCACTTTTCTCTGGGCCACTAAAAGGCTATGAACAAGGGGTCTGGGGTAATTTTGAAGACCATTCTGAATATCACAACTAACTGAACAGATAGATAACAAAGGAAAATGTAGCCATATGCACTCTAGCTACTTTTCTCATCTATGCTGAATTTGATTTCTTTCATGATGTATAATGTAATTATAGGATCATACTGATACTTTATGTTGATACAACATGCTGTAAGGAAGCTAAAATTACAAAGTTTCAAAAAATTACACTAGGACTACATTGAGGCAGGAAATTTTCAGTTCTCAAGAAATGCGAAGCTTGTGAGCATGGAAAAAAACCCAAACCACTACACCCTTTTGGTTTCAGTTGAACTGACAGAACTTTGTTTGTGTAATAAATATAAAAATATAAATAGCCCCAAAATTCTGGAAGTGTGATAGCCATAATTGAGATGAGCAGGGGAAAACATTTCTGCATAACCACATGCCTGTCTATGGACTCATTTCTTTTGCCTTTTTGTGACCCTCTCTGATTTTCAGTTGTCAGAATCTCAGGGAGAATCTTATGGAGAAGTCACAGGGCATGTGCAAACACAGGTGCTAGTAGGCGGCACAGAATTTTCCAAATTTTGAAAGTGCAGTTCTAGCTACTACAAAGAATCACATCTTGGCAACTGAGAACAGCTGAAAATGGATTAGGCATCTTTAATGGAGGGGATCTGTAAGGTACAAAAGCAACCCAAAGGCCCAGTCTTTCAAGCACATTTGTCTGAGGTACTGAAATAACCCTGCAGATGCAGCCCTTCCACCCTTGCAAACTGATATATTGCATAGGAGCAACATGCCACACAAAGGAGAGATATGTAAAAAGTGATACTTATACTACAGTCTCTAGCAATTAGAAAAGAAAAGTCTATCATAAAAATCAATCCTGCTGGCACCATCAAGGCTCATCGTCAAGAAAGTCAGTGATACGTTACATGTTTATTAGTTAACCAAGATATTCTAAGCATTCTACTGGTGAAAACAATGTACTTTCAACTAAGCATTTGATCTTCAAAAGGGTAAGGATTACTTAATAAGTGTTTTCAAAAGGTGTAAGAATAACTCACTATAGTCACACTGAGATAAAATTAACTTTTTCTTTGCTCCTGCTTCAATTTTCACTGACTTGAGACAACTGGAAAATAGATTTGCAAGAGCAACATTATAAATGAGACGTGAAAGCTGTGAAGGACAGGAATGCCCTGGCCTCAGGTTCTTGGTGTGGGTGTTTGCTCTCAAGGGCAAAAATGTCCTCCCAGCAAAAGAAAACACTTCTTGCTTGGACAGCCAAGGGACGCCCACAGAGACAGGAATTTGGATGACTGGTTTGGGGGGATGTAAATACAGGTGGGAGAGAAAGGGAACACACAGCCTTATCCCCCGTATCAGGCTTTGAGTCCAAAGTGTGCTTTAGCAACCCAACATGGCTTTCCAGTCCATGACCTTCTGCAGGAGTTTCCCTTGACATGGACTATTCAGGCTTTCCAAATCAGCCACCATTTCTGTTTGTTATAAAACCCTATGTAAGGTTCCCAGTGCTAATGACTCATACAAGTACTGCTGTTTTGATACAAAGTGTACATTTTACTGTACAGAAGAAAGAAGGGTCAAAGTAAAGCATAGCAGATGTTCAGTTGTAAAGCCCAAAATTGGAAGGAATATACTGGGATTATTGCTAAATTTGTGTGTGTTTTAAGATCAGAAAAAAGTAAAAAAAAATATGTCATGAAAATTATTCAATATAAGATGGAGAACTAAAATGCTTTTGTTGTCCATCTCCACCTCATGCCCCTATAATTTTGTGTCATTACTGGTCAGAGTTAAAATAATTTGGGTTTCTCTTCATGGAGCAACTTAAAGTAATAAATTAAATCTTGAAAAAAATCTGAATAATGAGTGTTCTGCAGTGCTTCTTTGGGAGACATTTACATCCAGATTTTGGGATGGGGTTTTTTCCCGTTTCAAGTCTACTATCAACAACCTTCATATTTGTCTGAAAATGTATTTGCTGCCATATTATTTTTTAAAATATCTTTCATTTGGATGAGGTTATGCTTTAAAATAAGTTCAAAATATACATACCTAGAGACATACACATTTATACTCTTCACACACCTCCCAATGCCACTGAAGAGTGTGTGCTTTAGCTTACTGTCCATGTTGAGTGGTTTTAGCCTTATGCCCCCAACTAGCTTTATCATTCCCTGGTAAAGCACTAAAACATTTTACTGCCTCATTCTATTTATCAGTTTTAACAAAATGCACTGTTAAACTGAAACCCATAAATATTCTGTTTTTGAAGACAACTTGTTTGTTACTTTTCCTGTTACCAACGCTATTTTTTTTTTACTCTGATAGGCAGACTACATTTCCTAAACCCGTGCCCAGTGTTCTAAAACAGTTTGTTGGTTTGCATTTGTACTCATCTACTTGTTCAATATCCACATTTATCAATCATTTACTGTTTCTACACAAATCCTCATTCCAAGGGAGTATCTGTTGTGAATTATATTCCATCAACAACATTCCAGCACTGCACTATTTAAAAACACATAAGAAATGAAAGGTCAGGCAAGAGGTCATTACAATACACCAGTTTAGAGCTTGAACATGGACTTAAAATCTGTTATCTGAACAGTTTGGACCCAAACCATGAAAAAGTATTACAGTGTATTTTACTTAACTTCTAGTCTGGCTTCCCTGGAAACCAGGGTCATGAGAACAAAGATAATAATGCTGTACTATTCACAATTTTGCCTAATTCTTTTGTTTTTCCTGAATAGATTAGACGTTCAACACCATCATTTCCACTAAAATTGAAGGAAATAAGTAGTATGTGAAAGACTTGCCAACTATTAAATTTTTGTAATTGTTTTAAAAAACTACAGCTTATATTTTTTCAGGGAACTTGGGCAGATAAAACCCCCTAATCTCATAATACTTAAAATGATTGTAAAATCATAGTTCATTATCCACAGTCATATACATGAAGAACTTCAAAATGTGTCTAAAATAACACATACACACACTGTCCCCTGATGAAAGACTAATTTTAGTATTCTGTATTAATACTTTCTATTATCCTTCTAAGCTCTGAAAGAAATACCAGATGGAGGAAACAGACATTGCAGATAACACTGAACTAAAGAGAGAATTTTCTAAATTATTTATAAATTATTACATTGTAATAATTATATTACAATGTAATAAAATAAGTGTAGATGGAAAACTGTTGTAGTAAAAGAGCTTATTCCTACATCAATCCCCTTCCATGCAACAACTTCGTATTTTTGGATCTTTGCAAATACTGAATCATAGCCAGTTAGTTATGTTTTTGCATCTATTTCTGGGTTAAATAATTAAATAATATCAAATAATATTCCATAATAATCACTGTGACCATTCATCATTTTAATTTCATAAAAAATTTGTACACTGAAATATCTATCAAGCAGTATCTAATCTAATAATAATAATATGATAATAATATGAAGCTGCATCTAATCTAATAATAATGAAAGTCCATGAGCTCTACACTTTGCCAGGTTGGGTATGATATTCTAACTATATATTAAGCTTGCAGAACTAGCACTACTCTCAATCTGTTAAGAACAATGTAAAGGAAGGCGCCACTTATTTAAATGTTTAATAACACATATCACTATTACACTGACATACTATGTCTTTATATATTTATGCTGAATTGATTTTTTTGACTTTTGCTTTCATATATTCTCCATATTCTTTACATATATTTTTGTAGCTCTGTAGCCAATTATTGTACTCACAGTTAGCACTTTATCTGCTTATTAGACAGAAAGACAAAATAAATTCCCCAATGGCTCCAAGCCCTGGGGGTCAAAGTTTAGATTCTCTGGGAAGCCAAGGTTGAGACCAGCTCTCCAAGACACATTTGCATAAACAAGTTTAGCTCCTATCTGAGGTGGAGAGGAATTAAGAAAAGGGTAGAACCAGGGAAGAATTACCTCATCATTTATGTCTCTAATTGAGGAGTCTTGTCAGTTATGCTAATTTGCTAAACACATAAAAATTGTACGCGTTCTATGTTACGTGTGCACCTATGGATCTACAGATCCTTAAAAAGGTAACCACATTTTATCACCTAACTGAGTTTGGCTTGTGGTTTTAGGACAAGCAAAAAGGCATCAATATTAGTTGGATTTTATTAAAATAGCTTGCATTAAATAGGAAGTTAGTAAATTAAGGGTATGCAGAGAAAAGATAAATTTAGATATGAAAATATTCAGCTACTAAAAAAAATGCATAGAATTGTAAAAGTAGATAACAAATCTGTTGATGTATAGTTTATATATATATGACTACATTTTTGAGTATTATTATACTTTTATTGACCTACATATATATATAAAACTGTACATTTTTACTTAAAACACAGGCATATGTGTGTTTCTTCAAATTCAAGATTCTAGATATTCCTTAAGTTAGAAATTACTGAAAATTGTCTGTATTTCTATGCCAGACAACTCTACATAGACATAAATGTCAACATATTGCATTATGCAATATTAGTATTGGTTTTATATACTGACACAAGCACTCTAAGTAAAGGCATAGGATGTATGTAGATATATATTTACATATATATACATAATATATTTATATGTAAGTCCAGAAAACAATGTTCCTGGATTGTCATGCCCACTGTTTTAGGAATACATATTTTAGAATTCTGGATTCTTATAATATCACAATATATCAATTAATTATCAAGCTGAGATTACAAACTAATATTATATAAAAATTGCTGAAAAGCTTCAACATGTATTTTTCCAGAATCTTTGCAAAGCCATTTAAACATGAAAAGTTTTTCAATCTGTAATGTGTATGTAGCAGGGAAACAGACATATTTTTGTGTTCTATTTGTAGTAACTGTGGACTTGACAAAGTCTCCTACCTTTATACGGTCAAAGGTTTAGAAAAGATTAATTCATTCGTCCCTATGTGGAAACAATTCCTATTCCTTTAATATTCGTGAGTAGTTGAATTGACACACAATAGAAAAAGTAATCCTTGCATCCTGAATCAACAGAGTAGGAAAAATAGGTGTGTATGGATTCCATCACTAAAACCATCTGGAAACCAGACAAACAAGAAGCTCCTTTTGTCTCTGGAATTGCTGAGTGCTATTCAGAGAGCTGCCCTGCTTCATAAACATGCCCAAAACAACTCAGCGTTAACAAATTTCAAACAAAAATATGGTGAAGCAAAGATAAACTACAACAGTTTGATTCAGCAAAAGATCTTTTCTGACCAAGCATTAGAAAAATTGTGCCAAAACTATTTTTTGGCAAGAAGATACATGTTAGAGGCTAAATTCTAAGTAAACATGAAGATAAGTAAAAAAATTATATTCAATGGTGTTATGCTGGCTTTATACCATTTCAAAATGCATTTTACCATCTTTCTCTGTTGTTATACCTCTTCATGGCTCTTTGCTAATATTAAATGAGTGATATATTTCCATTCACACCTTTTAAGTTTGTTCCTCCTCAAATATTCTCTATTGTTCAAAATAAATCTTATCTTACTGGGTTTTTCGTCATGTTCGTGAGTTTAAATACATCTATCAAACAATGGTAATTTTATTTTTTTTCTGAAAAAAATAAAAAAGAATGTATGTTTAAATTGTCATTTTCTTTTTATTGCAACAAGACAAAAAAGTGACGAATCAATATGAAAATTAGCCATAAATATTTTCTTTGAGGTAATATGGTGTAGTAAGCACAGGCATTTATTCTTTCTATATTTAAAACCTTGATTGTTTTTCCTGCTAAAAATTATTTTTATCACAATTTTGATCACCACATCATACATCTTGTATATTACCAGTATGTTTCCTGCTCTCAGTTTTGGTCATGGTTTATTGCTTTTTCCGTTACCAATATGCATCTCTCTATGATCAACTTCAAAGAGAAAAACAAAAACCAAAGCGCATCTATAACACTAGACCAACAGTGAGCATGAAGGTGGTATCGTGGCTGTGCGGCTAAGCAAGAAAGGATTGCTCCTGAAGGAACACAAATGCCCTCAATTCCCTCTGCCCCAGTACAAGCTGAGAAATGAAGCACCTCTCAGGGCTGGAGATTTAGTTGCCAAAGGAAAGCACTGTCTCATCTTGACATGCCCACTATTGTTGTTACACTCACTGTTAGTAGTAGATGTCTCTGCTGGACAAGGGTACAGAACTCCTAATTAAGGAGTTCCGTTTTTGCCACAAAAGGAACTAGATTGTAATGGCATCTTTTGTCCTATGCTTGATGAGGGGTGAGATATTGTTTAAACCACTACCAACACCATTGCAAGAAAATGTAAGTAATTAGCATAAACACCCAGAACAGCACCAGTTGCTGTTAGTATCAGTAGTGTGTCGATTTAAAAAGAAAAATCAAAAGAAAGTGCCACCTTAAGTGGTTTAGCTTTTCTTTTTGAAAGATAATTTTAACCACACATTTTTAACTGATCTACTATACTATTGGCTATCTCATTCTTCCAGATTTTTTTTAAAGATTGGAGTAGCCTATATATCAAACCCCATGTATACCAAAAAGCCACAGCAGCAATATAGCAAGCAACAACCTGTTTTTTTCAAGTGGGAATTTTCTAGTCCATTTTAGTAGTTAATTTGCCAGCGGTGTGCACACATTACCCGTAAGTTAATAAAGAACATCTGCAATCTCATGCCTAATATTATGTTACAGAAAGACCAGTGATTCAGGAGTTCATATCACCCTTAAGGATGGAGGAGGAAGAGGCCTGAATGTGAAAATAGACTTGAAATTTTTGACCATCAGCTGCCAAATGCTGGTGGAACTGATATCATTCCTACTGCTGAGGGATAAATGCCAGTCTACAGAACTGAAAATCTCATTTTCTAAGATTGATTTGTAAACCAGAACTAATTTCTGTGATGGGAGAGGTAACAAGAAAAGAAAAGACATTACTTTCAAATTACCTTCTTGTGAACAGAGAATGGATGCTGGATCTGCATGGAAACCACTCGGACTAATGTTCCTGGACCAGAGCATAAATGTATCTTATATGTGGCATAATTGGCATGACTGATGTCATCACTGGCATTAACAACATGAAACAGGCTGCTTCATGACTAAGATGATAGGAACAGGATTTCACATAGACTAACAATTGTGTGCGTAGAGGTCTTTTATGCAGTTTGGGTACAAAGAAATTCTACATCTCAAAAAATCATACCAATAATATACATAATGCTAGGAGTTGTCATTCTGAGACAAGAGTTATTTGGCTCCATCAAATTAGTACTTTAATTAGTCTTCAAGGAGGCTGGTGTAAAGAGTTTTAGTAGGCTTAGAACTTAAGTTACCTTACTTTTAGGTTAGCTAAGCTGGGTGACATCCAATGTGAATGTTAATTGTCATTTTGAGACACATCTTCAGAGCTTGCTTAGTCATCTTTGCACAGAAAAGACACAGGTCATGCAAAAAATACACTCATTTTCTTCCTATTGACAATATTGGGGAGAAGACAGGCCTTTTAAAGTCTTCTTTCAACACTTGCGTTATCTATGTGCAACAACACCAAGAAATGTTTACTATTTTTTTTTACGTCATCAAAAATATGCTTATCCAGTATTTAATGTTGACGGTCTTTCATGTTAAGTAGTGTATTCCTACTAGTATAAAGTTGGTAATCAATACATTGTTATGCCACTAAATGGTAGCACCTGTTAAGGATGTAAACGCACTGGATTAATAAAAAGCACAGTAAATCCAGGCAGCTATCCATCTTTATGGCCCATGCTAATGTTATCAATGACAAAACTATTAAAATAACAAATTGGTTCAGAAAAAAAGAAAGCAAAAACAACAACTTGTTGGTAAAGAAAGTCTTTAAGAGATGAAAGGAAGTTATCAGGTCCAGATAAAGAAGTGTCTCTTGTTATGTTAATATAATCATAGAATGTGATGCGCATGTTTGCATAGCATAGAGGCGCAAAACCTGCACAGAATTGTGTGTGCAGATTTCACCAGCAAGCACCTGAAGATATCATAGACATGAGTGCAGCCACACACTTTAATCTGAAAGTATTTAAGTTAGTTAAACCTTTAATTCAGTGTCTTTCTCCACTTTCAAAATTCTGTTTGGGAAGGCTGGCAGATAAACCTTGCTCTCCATGCTTGTGATTTCCGGATTGCAGTCCATGTTTAAAAATTCCCCCCACAGCTGCATACAGGCACATGCACACCATCCGGAGGGAGTGGGTGGAGGAAAGTGCGGGATGCCTAATTCCTGCTTTGGCTCTGCAGCAACACAGGAATCAGCATGAGAGAAATGTACACTCAGGTGGGTGTGAGGTCACCAGCCTTGGCCTCAATGTTCAGCAGGAGCTCTGCCTCTCTTGGCAGCCTGGAGAGCCTCCAGAGCACCCTGAGACCTGGCTGCCCACTGCCACCTCGCCCAGGGTGTCCTGCAGCCACCTGGTAGGAGATGTTCCAGAACCTTGCTGAACCGTGGGAATGCTGCAAGATCAGAAACAATTTTGGCTTTGTTTCTAGGATTGCACTGCCTGCGAGCCTGGTGGGAGGCAGCGCGGGAAGAGCAGAGCCGGCATTCGGCTTCCCTGGCTGGATGGGCAGCTGGCATCCTGAAGTCAGCACAGATAAATGCATCTCCTGTTAGTGGCGATGTGAAGGGTTTTTCATAATGAAAGCAACCTAATGAAAAATTATCAACAGCAAAGCATGTGCAAAGAATGCATGGCATTTCAATCAGCGTCTGTGTATGTACGTGTAGTCAGTGCGAAACCTTGCCAGCTGCAGGTAGGCAAGAAAATTCACCTGAACAGTACTTTACATTCCTTATGATGGCTTTAGAGAAACCCAAACACAAGTGAGGAATTTTTTCTTAGGTAAAATCCAGCACCTTTTACATGGTGAGCAAACGCACATACAAATCTGTATGTGTATCTCATATGATTAGAGATCACACACCTGCCTTTCCCAACTACTGCTGGAATGAGGACTTTAGCATGCAACCAAAGGGTATTTTCCTTCCCAACCACACACTGCTTGGCTAAAAAAACTGATAGGTAACACTTACCTTTAGCTTGTCATAGCGGTCACTTAAAGCTGCCACTTGATGGTCACGGTGTCGCCCGACCAGTTTACACAAGGCACAAATTAACTGGTCATCAGTCACACAGTACATGTTAACTTTCTCGTCCTCATGCTCCAAGCACATTAATCCCCTGATGTGAGAGTCCGGGATAGGCTCGATGAGACGGTGGCCGGTGAATGGCTTCTTATTGGGGTGAGTGGCTTTCAGGCACTCCTCGCAGTAGGACACCTCGCAGGTAACGCAGGTTTTCACCGCCTCCTGGGCAGGGTCCTGGTCACAGAACTGGCAGAGGACCTTCTCGCAGGACGACATGCTGTTGTTATCGAATGCCCGCTCCCGACGGGTCTCGCTGGGGGAGTTGGGCCCACTGACCGAGGCTTTCTGAAACCTGTCGATGATGTTCTGCAGGGTGACGTTGCGCTTGAGCCCGTCTAGACCGCGCTGGCTGAGGGTGATGACATAGCGGCAGGTCGGGCACTGGAAGGCGGTGATAGACTCCACCGGCTCGTTGGTGGCGCAGTGGGAGACCAGGATGCGGTGCGCGCAGTTGAAGCAGAGGCTGTGAGCGCAAGGCAGCAGCAGCGGGTCTTCAAACAGCTCCAGACAGATAGGGCAGGTCAGTTCTGACTCCAATGTTTCCATCTTCAGGCAAAGCTTTCCTGTGGCGTCAGCGAAATCCAGGGAAGCTGATCAGCTATCTGGAAACACATGTAAAATTCGATTAGGCAAGAGAAAACATGAGGGGTCAGCCATGGGGGGTTGTCAACTTTCGCCACTGCTCCCTGGTCTATCAACTCACCATGCCAGGCGGGAGAGCAATCTAAAGTTTTGAACCTGCACATACACACATCAAGGTATTTAAAATGTTTCATTTCCCCCCCCTCTGTTCACTTAAGAATGAAAAAACCCAAATGTTCTTCATTTTTTTTTCTCTTTCCCTTTCATGCTGTCAAGGAAAACAGCAGATGTTTCTGTGCATTATTAAAACCCAAAATGATGAACTTCAAAAGTCTTTTACAGCAAAATTAGATTTCTTCTGCAGATGCTGTTTTTGGCTTCATTCATCTATTAGTAAAACTTTAAAAAAATCCTTGTGCAAGGATTAGTCCAGAGTATTACAACTGATAAATTAAAAATCTCTATTATAATTGAGTTATTTTATCAGATTGAAATTTTCACTTTCTACTATAGCAATAGCATTTAGAGTACAAGTCTGTGTTTATTTGTGCAAATACATATATATGGATATAAACGCACAGAATAATGTTTCAAGCGTGTGATATCCTACATATGATATATATAATATATACTCCTATGTATTTCAATAACACATGCAGCTGTATTTATGTTCACTTATATTTTTGTGCATATATACCTGTATACATATGCCAAAAAGTATATCACATACATGTTTGTAGTAAGATTAATATAGCCACAGGAGAACAGGGTGTTGTAACTGAAATGCCTAAATGAAGATGAATTACGTAGATGCCAAATAGTAGTTCAGCTCAAATTAGTGATGATCCCAACCTCTAATACAAGAAAAGCCTTTAGACAGTGAGATTGTGAAATGTGCGATTTGCTTAGGAGGAGTTTGTGTAAGTATCCACTTTTGTATGAGTACTCTCTACTGCTAAAATATACGAACTATGGCTTGCTTTAGTGACCTTATTAAACCCCTGAAGTGGATTTGGACTAGAATCAATGATTTTTGAATGGAGGGCATGGGATTTTCTGCAGAAGGCAGCGGTACACCCCCATCAGAGATCAACTGAAACTTCATTTTGCTTCTTTTCCTGCACTCAGTGTTACAGAGAATGGTTTTGAAAGAGTCACTCTACACGACTCTCCCTGCCTAAGCTCCCGTCAAGGGCCCGTCGCTGCCCCAAGCAGACAGGTCAGTGAAGCAGAAGCAAAAGCTATGCTTCACACTCACAGAGCTGTACCTCTTCACAGTACAATCTATTTAAGCTTTGTTGCTCATAACTGAGGATGGCTTCAGATGGCACAGCTGCATCGTCTTTACACTGTAAAGTCATTGTTTGGTTGTGTGAACTCTTGACTCCTCCCCTGGCCAGGGAAGAAGACAGAAGGATAAGAATCCCCTACAAACAAACCTTGATTCATTAAGGGTGAGAAAAGCTCAGGGCTCATTAGCAGCCTTGGGAACCAAGCAGGCTTGAACCTTCTGTACTTCATGACAATTAGTGTGGGGAGCATGGTGGCAGTGACAGGAATGCTACCTATAACCCCAACATGAACCAAAGCAAAAAGGAAAGTTCAGCAAACAGAGGCAAAGTTCAGACTTCGCCATTGGTATTTAGTCCTCCTTGCTGTGTGGGAAGAGCAGCAAGGCGTCTGTTCCAGAGGTATGCCCAGAAATTAGGATACTTTGCTTCTTTGCTCTAATGTGTCCGTATTCTGCCAAGAAATCTGATCATCTTAAGAAATGCACTGACCCCATCAGAAAATTTGCTTTCCTGTGTCTTCCATGATGCTGATCTTTTTTGAAATAAAGTTCAGTTTGCCAAAGACTAATTCATTTATAGCTATCCATCAGCTGCCATAATTGCACGGTGCATCTGGTCAAAATTAAACGTCTGGAAATTTAATATAAGCAGGAAGACAACTCCCCTCTCAGCCATAGCCATACAGCACAGAATAGATTAAAGCCTTTTCTGCACATGAAGACCAGTTTGTCTTTCCTCCTCTTCACTGTCTCTCACAGAAGTCCCAGAAGATCAAAATCTCATTCACATTGTTTGAATCCCTTCCACACCACAACTGTCTACCTCATCATCCTCTTATCCAGGCTGAATATTGCACTGGAAAAGGGAGAAGGGGATTTGGGTTTGGCAGGAGACAATGTTTACAAAGACAAACTAATAAGTGCTCATCTATTGGCAGCCCTGTGAAAATCTGCCAGCCTTTAAGGTTTGTTTCTTAGGACCATGTTCAGAATATAGGGCTTTCTTCCATGCTAATTTTTCTGTACAAAATTCCTTCTCCTCCTCCATGTGCCAAACAGTTTCATTCATACTGTTTCCTTCTTAAAGCACTTTTTTTAAAGCAAAGATTTTTTTATGATACTCATATAAAAGAGATGTATAGATAAACAGCTAGAAGCAGCAGAAAAACATTTGCATCACTGCCTCCTAGAAAGATGTTTGAATCACCATCGGGACTCTACGCAAATACCTCCATCTCAATTGATGCCTAACTCTAATCTATCTGACCTGAATGAGCAGCAGCTGAGCCCTAACTAATGCTATTCAGTATGAGCAGGGGTGCCAAAATCTGATCTCAGACTGTAAACGTCTTGGAATAAGAACCTATCTTCCAAGGTAAACAAAGCTGAGCACACTGATAGAAACCAAAAAATTACATTTCCCTGTTTTCTTTTGCAGTTGCAAATAAGTCAAAACACAGCACATCTAGGACTGAATAATGAATCCTTTGAGAGCCACTCACCAAAGACAGGCTGCATTTTCTGGACAATCAAATGATTAATCCACTGAATTTCTGCTCTCACTTTTAAGTAGGTGCCTAAAGTACAGATCAGTGTGCTGATGATCCAGCTACAAAACCTTTCAAACTCACTGGCCTTTGCCTTAAGATTTCACATTGAGTTTGGGTTTTTCTTTCTTCCTTGAGAAAGAGAATCCCCAACTACAGAAAACTGGAAGATTAGGCAGAAACACAATACGTGTTGTTTACATATGCATGTGGTAGTATTCCATATTCAACCTAGCTCAAAAATTGGAAGGCACATAGCCTCCAGATACAGAAAGGAATGAAGGATTTTCAAGTATACAATTTCCTATTTGCAAAAATACAGAATTACTGGTAGAAAATTAAATTACCAAAATGTCATTGAAATGACAAGAGTTATTTTTCTACCCATGGGAGGTACTTTCAAGAGCAGATATCAAAATAAATGAGATTGTCAAAACAAATGTTATTTAAACAACAAAAATATACTTAAGTAACTTTGAATTTGTGACATCTCCCCAGGCACATAATCATTAGTTGTACAGTATATTGTAAACATGCACTAAATAAAATCCCAACATCAATCTAGACCATTGCAAGATCCTACTAACACTAGTGGAATTAGCATCTCTGTAGCTCTGCTTACAAACATGCCATATTTTGTAGGTGGCATTAACACCTTCATCTGCCAAGACATAGCCTAGCAGCGAGTGGGATAACTTCTGAGATAACAGATTTAGGAAGGGGAAAAAAAGTTACTGCAGAGAAGCAATTGCAACCAGAGAAGAAGGGAGTGAGAGTATGTGAGAGAAACAGCTCTGCAGACAACAAGGACAGTGAATAAGGAGAGAGAGGAGGTGCTCCAGGTGCAGATTTCCCTGCAACCTGAAAGGAATAAGATGAATGCGTCTTTACAAACAGATGGTGTGAATCTGCTTGTAGATAGGGCCCAGGGACTTGTAGGTAGAGAAGTAACAGGAGAAATCATGAGTTTCAGAAAATGCTAACTGACGTGGAAAGCTGTTCAGCCAAAGTCGTGCTAAATTTCTGAATTTTGAGAAGAAGAACAAAGATTTAATAGAGCTATGTCATACAAA